>CM062632.1:23249883-23797383 GCA_025617555.3 Puccinia polysora | reverse complement strand
GAGAGGGAGCTTGTGTCTAGAGGATGGAGGGATTGGTCCTGATTAAGGAGGATTCATGATAGGGACCAACCAAATCTGTTCTTGGTGTGCAAAAGTTGAGATCTGAACAGGGGTGAGGACAGGTTATGGGTAGAGAAAAGGCGTTGAGAGGATGATGAGATAATGAATCAATCTTGATGGATGAAGTGGATTATGAGGGGTCTGGGATCAGTGGTGGTAGAGCATGATTGATTGTGAATTGATTGGTTGATCAATGAGAGGATGAAGAGGAGGGGGGGACTCACCAAGAGAAGAGTGAAGAGGATGAGGAGGGGGACTGGGCTGGATTATGGGGCTGGCTGGAGCTGGGGGTTTGGTAAGGGTAAGGTAAGGAAGGGGATGAGCAAATAGGACCAATCAAGATGGATCGAATGAGGGGAAGGGGACTCACCTTTGATGGTTGATGGCATTTGGGTGGTAGGTGGAGCTCAGTTTGAGGTGGTGAGGTGGTTTGGTGAGGAAGAGGCAGGGTTTGACAGGTGAGTGAGTAAGGCAAGGTGGAAGGGTTGGAGTGGTGAGGTGGAGGGGAGAGGTGGGTGGGTTTGGTGAGTGGTTGTGGGTGAGGTGGAGATTTTTTTTGGTTTTTGTCTAAGTCCACTAAGAAAAAAAAAACCCCCAACTCAGCCTAGGAATCCATGGTGAACAACCAAAACAAAAAAAATATGGTGAAGGGATTTTTTATCTATTTCAAAATCAAACATTACTCATCAAAGCAAGCAAGGGTGAGAGGAAGAATCTGCTCTCTCATATAAGAAGATGAGGGACAAGATGAGACAGGGATGACTTGAGGTGGATCAGTAATATCATCTTCAAATATTTTGTCCCATTCATCTTTGATGTTGAACAAAAGACTGTGAAGGATTACAAAAGTGATAATCCAGTTGATGAGGTACTTCATGTCTTTTGGGTTTTGAAGCTGGTTTTGCATTTCCCTTAAGCTGGCCCATCTTCCTTTCAGGACTCCTATTGCATGATAAATCCAAACATGTGATTGAGCAAGATGATAGTTCAAATGGGTTCTTTGTTGATCATTGGAAGAAAAATTCCGGTAAGCTGGAACAACATATCTCCCACTAGCATAAGAAGGATTGGCAAGAAATTATTGATCCTGGTCAAAGTAGCTCTCTGGTTTTTGGGCAATCCTCATTCAATTGAACACATATGAGTTGTGAAAAGAACCTGGAAGGCCAGCATGGAGTGATATGAACTTCTTGTTGTTATTACAAACAAGTTGCAGGGCCACAGAGTATCTAAACAAAACAATGAAACATATTTGGTCAGTTATGTGATCAAAATTGTTATCAAAGTCATTGGATAAGAAATGAATCAGTTGCCTTTTTTTGAAATCAAAATATTGGTTGCCATCTAGCTTGGGTTTTTGACTCAAGGGGATGGTGGTTCCTTCAAAAAACCCAATGCAACCAGGAAAGCCTTTGGTCTCCATTACTTGAGATATCTCCTTGCGTTCTTCTTTGGTTGGCCAAGAAATGACTGAGCGAGGGAAAGATAGGATAGCAGTCATGACTCTTTTGGTGTATAAGTCAATGCTTCCATAACTGACTGAGAATAGATTCTCCAATTGATGGATTGCTGCTCCATTTCCATTTTATATCAATCTACAAAGAGCAACAGCAAGTTGGATGGCTGGATTGCATTCAGAATTCCAAGAATTTTTCTGGAAGATGTGGTGGTCTTCAATCATCTCCAAAAGTTTCATGAATGAAGGCAACAAAGTTTTGGATAGTTGCTGGAAGCTTAATACAGGCATGAGATGAAGCTTTTGCCTTTCATAAATAGGGTTGTGGAGGGTGTGTATTCTTGGAACCATGTATTTCTTTTCCAACAGAGAATTCAAAGCTACCAAGTTGATTCAAAATTGGAGTCTGATTGGGAGTCAAATACTAACATAATTTCAGTCAGTTTTCCGCAGTTTCAACTTGCTGGCAGGAAGTTTGATTTTACATGTTGAGAAAGATGGAGATGTGATGTGGGGTGATGGGATGATGATGGTATTTGTGTGAAGATGGAGATGTGAATGAATAGAGATGTGAAGCAATGGAGATAAGATGTTCATGAAGCAATGGAGATGAGATTGGTATGGATTTTCTGATGTGGATGGGTGTTTTGGATGTGATGGATGGTGGATGGATGATGATGCATAAATGGCGGGTTTAATGGCAGTTTTGATGTTTGAAATCTGCCATTTCCATGAAACACACCATTTTGAAATACACCAGTTAGGGGGTATGTTTATTTCAGAAACCCCCCATTATTAATGGCAGGTTTTGTCAAATGAAATGGTGGGTTTTCTAAATTTGATACGCCCTAATAAAAAAAATAAAAAAAATAAAACAAATAAAACAAATAACATAAAATAAAAACAAATAAAAACAAATAAAAACAAATAAAAACAAATAAAAACAAATAAAAAACAAATAAAAACAAATAAAAACAAATAAAAACAAATAAAACAAATAAAAACAAATAAAAACAAATAAAAACAAATAAAAACAAATAAAAACAAATAAAAACAAATAAAAACAAATAAAAACAAATAAAAACAAATAAAAACAAATAAAAACAAATAAAAACAAATAAAAAACAAATAAAAAACAAATAAAAACAAATAAAAACAAATAAAAACAAATAAAAACAAATAAAAACAAATAAAAACAAATAAAAACAAATAAAAACAAATAAAAACAAATAAAAACAAATAAAAACAAATAAAAACAAATAAAAACAAATAAAAACAAATAAAAACAAATAAAAACAAATAAAAACAAATAAAAACAAATAAAAACAAATAAAAACAAATAAAAACAAATAAAAACAAATAAAAACAAATAAAAACAAATAAAAACAAATAAAAACAAATAAAAACAAATAAAAACAAATAAAAACAAATAAAAACAAATAAAAACAAATAAAAACAAATAAAAACAAATAAAAACAAATAAAAACAAATAAAAACAAATAAAAACAAATAAAAACAAATAAAAACAAATAAAAACAAATAAAAACAAATAAAAACAAATAAAAAACAAATAAAAACAAATAAAAACAAATAAAAACAAATAAAAACAAATAAAAACAAATAAAAACAAATAAAAACAAATAAAAAACAAATAAAAAACAAATAAAAAACAAATAAAAAACAAATAAAAAACAAATAAAAAACAAATAAAAAACAAATAAAAAACAAATAAAAACAAATAAAAACAAATAAAAACAAATAAAAACAAATAAAAACAAATAAAAACAAATAAAAACAAATAAAAACAAATAAAAACAAATAAAAACAAATAAAAACAAATAAAAACAAATAAAAACAAATAAAAACAAATAAAAAACAAATAAAAAACAAATAAAAACAAATAAAAACAAATAAAAACAAATAAAAACAAATAAAAACAAATAAAAAACAAATAAAAAACAAATAAAAACAAATAAAAACAAATAAAAACAAATAAAAACAAATAAAAACAAATAAAAACAAATAAAAACAAATAAAAACAAATAAAAACAAATAAAAACAAATAAAAACAAATAAAAACAAATAAAAACAAATAAAAACAAATAAAAACAAATAAAAACAAATAAAAACAAATAAAAACAAATAAAAACAAATAAAAACAAATAAAAACAAATAAAAACAAATAAAAACAAATAAAAACAAATAAAAACAAATAAAAACAAATAAAAACAAATAAAAACAAATAAAAACAAATAAAAACAAATAAAAACAAATAAAAACAAATAAAAACAAATAAAAACAAATAAAAACAAATAAAAACAAATAAAAACAAATAAAAACAAATAAAAACAAATAAAAACAAATAAAAACAAATAAAAACAAATAAAAACAAATAAAAACAAATAAAAACAAATAAAAACAAATAAAAACAAATAAAAACAAATAAAAACAAATAAAAACAAATAAAAACAAATAAAAACAAATAAAAACAAATAAAAACAAATAAAAACAAATAAAAACAAATAAAAACAAATAAAAACAAATAAAAACAAATAAAAACAAATAAAAACAAATAAAAACAAATAAAAACAAATAAAAACAAATAAAAACAAATAAAAACAAATAAAAACAAATAAAAACAAATAAAAACAAATAAAAACAAATAAAAACAAATAAAAACAAATAAAAACAAATAAAAACAAATAAAAACAAATAAAAACAAATAAAAACAAATAAAAACAAATAAAAAACAAATAAAAAACAAATAAAAACAAATAAAAACAAATAAAAACAAATAAAAACAAATAAAAACAAATAAAAACAAATAAAAAACAAATAAAAAACAAATAAAAAACAAATAAAAAACAAATAAAAAACAAATAAAAAACAAATAAAAAACAAATAAAAAACAAATAAAAAACAAATAAAAAACAAATAAAAAACAAATAAAAACAAATAAAAAATTGGAAGTGGTTGTGAACAAAGTTTCATGGCTCAAAGATTTTTGAATGGAATCTTGTGGCTCAAAGAGTTGTGAACAACAATTTTGGCCCATTTGGGGCTATTTTGCCTCAAATTGGCCATTCTAGGGGGTAATTAGGGGAACCTAGGAACCCCTGGACCACATTTGAGTGACTTAAACCCAAAATTGGGGATGTTGCATACATTGTGGGACTATTGGACCACTAATAGAGCTTTTAAACTTTTCTGAAAACACAAATTTACACAATACTTTCCCATCAGATAATTTTCTCAGCCTCAAACCAAAAGTGAGTACACTTTGGAGTTGTTGAATTGACATTTGGATTGAATAATGAAGTTTATGTGGATTTTTTTTTTTTTGAATTATAGGAACAGTGGCAACCCCAAGCCCCCCTGCTTTCAAAATGGCTGTGTTGAAGGACTTAACTGATAGTGACATTGTTAAAGCTGTGGAACAAGCTAAGGACTTTGGAAACAAAAAATTGGAAGCCCCAATTGCATTCTCATCTAGGTTTAAAATTGATGAACAAGATGTTTCACAACTGGAATTGACTGATGGTGGTGCACAACATTCAATGTGTCATTTGATTGAGTTGATTTGATGGAAAATAATGTAAATAAAATGGCTATAAATATGTAACTATGTAAATATGTAACTATGTAACTATGTAACTATGTAAATATGTAACTATGAGTTGCCAGAACCCCTTTAAACTCCTCCAATGAGAGCCTTTCCCAGTAGGGAAGAATCCAAATATTTTTGCCAAAAATTTGCATCCATGCATGGCCACGCTTTGAAAACATTAAAGTCAAAGAAATACAAATATGTAGACCTAGCATGTCACAGACCTGAATTATATTCAGGACCCTTGCTCACCAAACAACAAAGTAAAAATCACACAAGAAAGGTCTGTTTTAAATTAATTATCCATGCAAGTTGCACAGTAGCAGATCCCATGTGGCTCCTCTCCATTAGAAATGACCAACATAATCATCAATCATCCTCAAACCCCTCAGTGAATCATAAAGTGAGGAAAATCTCTGGTTTGGCCTTAGATCAACTTAAGGAATTCATGTAAGATGGGCTAAATACAATTCAACTCAAAAGGAAATTGAGAAATTTTGATTGTGGGGAATGTGTTGATCATGAACAATCTATAACACTAAGTGCAAGGCAAAAGCACTAGAACCTGAGCGCAAAATGGTTATGGATGTGCTATTCAAAACCCTCCAAGATACTCAGTTCACCATGAAAAAAAAAATGATCACCTAATTACAAGTGACATAACAGGGCAAAAAGGGCCCCTTTGTCCTCTGGTATGTTGCTTGTAATCAAGTGATCATTTTTTTTTTTCATGGTTGTGGGCATACAGCTCAAAATTCAGTGGAGATGTTCACTTAGAGTCCCTTTTCTTGGCTCATCCTGATTCTATAAAACCTTTTAAAAATTTCCATCATATTTCTTTGTTGGATTTTACTTATACAAAAATTAGGTACAACATCCCACTATTGCATGTTTTAGGAGTGACTGCCAACAGGAAAATGTTTACAAAGGCTTTTGTTTTTATAAAAAAACAAAAATTTGAGTTCTACATTTGGGAATTGAATGCACTGAAGGAGTTGGTTTATGATCCATAGAGGTGTTTGGGTGTTCTTAATTTAGGGCTAGTCTATTGAATTGGACTTGTATCAAGTCCCCCTCAATGGACTAGCCCTAATGTTTATTGAGGGGAGATTGATTGAGTTTTGTGCTAGTCCAATGAAATAAGTTCAGAATGTGTTGGGCTGGTCCCATAATGAGAATTCTTCTTACTTCCTATGATGGGATCAGCTTAGTACAAGTTGAACTTGTTTTTTTTAAAAAAAAAATTACTTTAGGGCCAGTTCATTGAGGTGAATCTACATTCCTCTTTTTTGGGAGTTCATTAATTGACTTTATGAAATGATAAAAATAGAATGATATGAAACAAATTTATTTTTTTAAAATTTATTTTAGTTGAATATTGTTTTGATTCAATTAAATTTATTTTTTAAGATAAAATAAAATGTTTGTATTTTATTCAAACATTATATTGTATTGTATTGTTTTTCAGGACTGTATTGTATGTATATTGTTCCTTTTTATTTTTGGGCACAATTTTTAATTTTTTAGAATTTTTTTATTTTTTATTTTGATTCATTCATGGCCCTTCTGTTGTGAAATTTCGAAAATTTCCTCTGATCAACAAAGGAAAATATGACAATCAATGGAAACTGGACAAACATTCCCAATCTTCCCCCAAAATAAGAAAAAAATTACTAAATGTCTTGTATAAATAATCAAATTCTTCAAGATCTGGTAGTTCTTCTCCACTAAATTCCTCTTCTTTTATCAATTCATCCTGTTCAGAATGAAACATTAGCCTAATTACAAAAAAAAAAAAAAAAAAAAAAAAAAAAAAAAAAAAAACAGCAAAGAATTGAAAAACAAATTACCATTTACTCTGATTCCTTTTTCTTTTTTTCACTTGAACTTTTCATGATCTTCCTTTCCTCTCCTTTTCCTCAGATTCTGAAATGAGAGGAAACCAATTTCTGAACACATTCTGTTAAAATCAATCAAAAAGAAAGAGAGGAAAAAGACCAGAGAAAGATAAGACTAACCATTGCTTTAACCACTTGGTGATTCCTTGGTCTTCCTCTGCTCTGAGGTACTTCAACATATTTAAACCTAGATGGATCCCTCTTAGAGGGATTCTGAGAAATTTATTTTCATTTATCAAGTGCTCCTTTTGGTTTTTAAAAAATTCCTTTCTTGGTTTGATAGTGTCTTGATTTGATAGGTCAGTCTTTACTTCCCTTGCAACACTTTCATCATTTCTCCAAGGTAAAAGTTTTTTTTTAAGTTTAAACATTTGAGGGCTAAATCAAGGTCCAAAAAAATATGAATATATATATCTATTTGTGTTTCGTTTGAAATGAATTTAAAGACTATAAAATCAGATTGTCCATAAAATCAATCAAAATAGTATCAGAAATGGCTTCAAAATGCACCCCAAAACAGACACTTCTCATTCATTGTAATAGATGCATCAATTGTGTTGTAGTCAATAATCAATCCTAAAAATCCCTGGATATTTTTTTTTTTTTTTTTTTTTTTTTTTTTTTTTTGGGGGGGGGGGGGCGGGAGCTTTTCAATGGCCACTAGAAGACTGAAAGCTCAAAATTTGGAAATTATTATTTGGAAAGATAAGGTAGAAGAACAAAAAAAAATTGAAAAGAATGTCTGTTTTTTGATGTTTGTTCCATTTTCTAGTGGGAAGATGAAGGACTAAAAATCTATAAAAAAAAAAACAAAGAAGAAATGTATATATATGTTTGAATTTCCTGTCATATTTGAGAAATTTCTGTCTCTTTCAAATTTCCAAAACGAAAAAAAAAAAAAATTTAAAAAAAAAAAAAAAAAAAATGCAAAAAGATTTGAGACATAAAGCAGGGGGGGTGGGGGGGGGGTTTCAATTTTCTGATTGGAATTTTGAGGGCCTTTGAATTGGCCAAAAGCTCTTGTCTTTCTTTTACAGAGGTTTCAGATTCCTGTCTAAGCACCTATATCTAGTGTTTTTTTCTTTCTTTTTTTTTTTTTGACCAGCCTGTCAAACTGTTTGAAATCAAGGATGAATGCATGGATTGAGGATGTTGTAAGACCTTTTTTGGGGGGGTAGGGGGATTTCAAACCTGTGCAAAATCAAGGGTTGGGGGGTGAAGAATATAACAACCTATTTTAATTCATTTATTTATTTTTATTTGTTTTTCTCACAACCCTGGAGTTGTGAATAAGTCCTGAAGGGTACAACAGAACTCAAAATGGGTTGTGTGGCCCAGCTCACAACCCATTCTGAGTCATGAATGGCCATTCATAACTCTGTGGGTTTTGGGCGGCCATACACACCTTAAACCGCTTGTGAACCCTGCCACATGCCCTATTTTGAGTTGTGTAGGGTTTTTAATTTATCACAACCCAAAAAAAAAAAAAATTAATCATGCCTCTTGATTGGCATGGCATGCAAAGGCCAGTAGTACTGGTAGTCAACTGGATCAGCAACAAGGTTCTGATACCTCATCAAGCTTTCATCTACCCCCCTCCTCCCCTCCCCCCCCACACACACATCTTCTCAATAAATTTTCATTTTTTGTTGTTGTTGTTGTTCTCAGAGTAATCAATTCAAGTTTATGTATTCTCTAATACAAACAGCTCAACCTATCAAGGGTATTTGTTTTTTTTTTGTTGTTTTTCCTGATGGTCAAAGAAAACAGTGGTTGCTTGACATGTCCCATGGCCCAGCTGTGCTAGAGAAGGGGAAGGGCTATGAGAGCCAATACAGAAATCAGAGGGGGCTTGTGATCCAATTGAAGACTGAAAAAAAAAAAAAAAAAACTTACTGGACAATGTGAAGTCAAGGATTGTTGGTGTTTACAAAGGAGGCAGATTGGGAAATGCCATTGCAATCAAACTGTGAATTCCAAGATTGATGATTGATAATGTCCTCAATCAATTCAAGAAAAGAGGAATTGTTTGATCAGCAAATCAACCCAAAAGACCTCAAAAACTAACTGATGGTGAACTTTGGGAGCTGGGGTGTGTCATCAAGCAATCAGAGAAGCTGGAGGCCTCCAAACTTAGCATTTTAATAACAAAGGATGTCTCAACCCGGATGGATGATCTGACAAGGAGCCCATCAGATGGTTTTTTTTTTTTTTCAAGGGTGGCTTCCAAGAAGACTTTTATCAATGAAGATCAAAGAAGAAGAAGACTTTACATTTGCTTGTGAACACCAAGACTGGACTGTTGAAGATTGGTTGAAGTTAATTTGGATCAATGAATCAAGTTTTGAAATCAGAAAAATCTTCCAGCAAATGATGGTCTGGCAAACCCCTCAAGAGAAGTTCAAAGCCAACTGTTTGGCCCCCCAGGTTCAAGAGTGGGAGGTCTTTCATTATGGTGTGGGGTGATTTCATTGGTGAAAGCACCTCCCCACTTGTCTGTCATCTTGTCACCAAAACAAAAGGAACCACAAAAGATGTCATTGACATTGTTTGGGAAGGTGTTCTTGGCCCCTGGATCAGCAACCTCAATCAATCTGATTTTCTTTTTTCTTTTTTCTTTTTTCTTTTCTTTTTTTTTTTTTTTTTTTTTTGTTTTCTTTTCTTTTTTTTTTCTTTTTTTTTTTTTTTGGAGGGAAGATGGGGCCCCAGTCCATAAGGTCAGAATAAGCAAAGACTGGCAAGACTCCAAGGGGATCAAAAAAAAAAAAAAAAAAAAGTCCTTTGGCCGGCGCAGTCCTCAGACCTCAATCCAATCAACAACTTATGGAGAATTTTTTGTTTTTGTTTTTTTTTTTTTTTTTTTAAAAAAAAAATCAAGTTTCAACAACTTTCCCAACCAAAGTCATTCCCAGAGATGCAAAGGGCCCTCCAAAGTGCCTCGGATGACTTCCTGCATCAAACCCTCAAGAGTCTCATCGACTCTATGCCTAATCACATGCAAGCTGTCATCCAGACCAATGGAGATTCCACCCAATGGTAGGTTTTTCAAATTAACATGCTCAGCTAGTCAAATTTATTCATTTACCATTTATGATATCTTGCGTTTAATTTGTGAGGAAACAAGGGTTGAAAAAAGTTACAAAAAAAAAAAAAAAGAAAAAGAAAAAAGAGATGGGCAGAAATCGGGGGGGGGGGTCCCTTCCACGACTTTTGTCCACCCACTGTATGTATGTATGTATGTATGTATGTATGTACATGATCCCACTGGGGGTCTGAGAGACTGTGACGGACTGATCGGTCCGACGGACGTCTTGAACCTGGGTGGTCGTAGCCACCGTGCCACGCCGTTTCGACCGCCTTCACACAGAGGGTCTTCCAGTCCTTCCGGGGACCGACCAACGTTGCTTTCCTGACACTCATCCCATCTACCCTCGGAGTTTAAAAACGTGAGATTCGATTCGTCAAGCATCACTCAAAGCCTAACAACGTCCAAGACTCGAAATCGAGTCCAGCCGGACTGAGACAGACATCCCGAGCCCAGGTGGTTCTATTGAGAAGACAAACCGAGAAAAAAAAACAAAAAAATATGTATAAAGAGTTATAAAAAAAAAAAGTCTATCGACATCGAGTGAGAAACATGACATGCTTGTTAAGAAAGATCTACATCAACTCTAGCCCCTATTACCTTGTAAACTATTTTCTTTGACACCACACACACACAAAAAAAAAAAAAAAAAAAAAAAAACACCCCACCGAATAGTGAAAATCAAATCAAGCTAACAGCCACTTTCCTTTGCTTGTCGAGCGCCAATAGTTAGTCTAGGATCTTTCTGGGTTGTTTTTGTTTATTGTCCAGAGTATTTACATTCTCAACGCTCAATCGAGGCAAAAGGAACGAAATATATATTCGGAACGTACATAGGTAGATGGTGTGAACAAGACGAAAAGAAGGAGCTGAGTAAGGTGGCTCTCTAATCAAAAGAAAAAATAAAACGGTGACGGTTGGGTTTTGTGATTTTTACATGGTATCGCGATAGGATGGGGTGTCAAGCTTTCCCGAACGCTCGACGAACCCTTCGAATCCTCTCATCCAACACGTCAGGGTTAGTTTTGAAGGCAACCAGACCGACGAGAGCAAGAGAATAACCCAAGAGTTGAAGGATGGTGACGGTAGAGCCGAGTAACAAGACCGATCCGACGACCAACAAGACGTCCTTCAACACCCCACTTAGCGTTAGGACCAACGAGGAGGCCGATCCGATCAAGAAGACGACGGCTACGTTCAATGCAAACGCAACGGAGGCATTTGTGATGAGGATGACTGGACCAAGGGTCGTTAGAGCTTCCTTGAGAGGCGCAGATCCTTCGTAGATCGGTATCAGTAATGCGTTTAAGGTCGCACAGACCGGTGCGAAATAGTAAAGCCTACAGAATTTATTGCGAGGGGGGGGGGGGGGTTAGAGAATCGCGTTGGAGGGACTAGCCGATTTTGATTTCACATCGAGCGTGCTCCAGATCTTCAGAGGACCGAATGAGGGACGTAAGGGAGGAGAGAGAGAGAGAGAGAGAGAGAGAGAGAAGGAGAGGGAGAGAGAGAGAGGGACTGACGAGACGAGAGGGTCCATCTTCATACCGTGCAAGAGCTTTTGGATGGTCACTAGACGCATGGCTTCGAAGAGGATGCCCAAGGTTTGACAGATAAAGCCACTGAGGGCGAACTCGAGTTCACCGATCGAGGCGATGGCGACACCGAGGGAGATGAGGAGGACGATGAGCATGGTGCGTCGGTTTGCTTTTTCCAATCCGGTGACGATCGAGATGGCCAGGACGGCGACGGATGTAAAAGCTTTCAACCTTGGGTAGGAGGCAGGTGGAGGGGAGGGGGGGGGGGGGGTCAGAAGAGGATAGGATGAGGAGGGATGGGGACGAGAGAGTGCTTTACATCTGAATGAATGAGACGCTGAGGGTGAGATAGGCCATATTACTGAAGATGAGACTAGCGCTGAAGAGGGCGCCGATGGGTAAGATCGAGCGCGCCCAACGATCCCAGCCCATCTGAACCTGAGCGAGACCATCGAGGAGGGAGGAAGATTTAGCGAGGATCCTAGTACCGATGGTAGCGAAGGTGAGATGCCAGGTGGTGAGGGAGATCGGGTAACCGAATCTCAAGTCTGAGAGGATGTACTTGTTGTAGATGATGACGGATGAGGAGAGAGCGATCCAGATGCTGATCTCGAGAAGAGATGATTAGAGATTAGAGAGGGATGATGATCGAGTGGTGGAGGGGGAAGATGAAGGGGAGACTGACGAGATGATGATGGCCGGATGGAAGGTGGGATGAGGTTGTTTGAGGGAGGTCGAGTTAGATTGAGGTGGTTGGTTTGAGAGGAGTGAATGGGAGGGAGGTTGAAGTTGATGATCCAGTGGATGATGAGGATGGTCTAGATCGAAGACGGTGTGAGGTAAGAGTGATTTCTCATCCTTAGGGATTTGATGATGAGCCGCAGAAGAAGAAGTGGATGAGTTTGAGATGGGTGGATGAGATTCGGAAGACATGATGGAAGTGATGGAAGTGATGGATGTGATGGAAGTGATGGAAGTGATGGAAGTGATGGAAGTGATGGATGTGATGGAAGTGATGATGGAAGTGATGATGGATGTGATTGGGAAGTCAGCAAGTCTGGAAGTCAGCAAGTCTGGAAGATGGTCAGGTTGAAGCCTGGCTTACTGAGCCAGCCTCGGATTACTTTATAATCGATACTGAGGACAGCTCAAAGTAGTATGTACTTATTCTCACTCGATAACCGTTTTACTTTAATCCACACCACACTCCGATCTCCCTCAAGGTGCGTGGATAAATACTTAAAGTTTTAATATCCCCAGATTGCCTCCATCAACCCCATAAGAGGCTTGCAACCGAAATCAATACAAAACCAGAACAAAACTAGCTTAATCCATACACGCTCCACCTGCTCATCCTCATGCTCCTCCATCCCATCCCTATCTAGATCGACGGCAACAACCCCTTCCATCGACCCTTCGAGCTCTCTGTCTTCATTCCAATCGCTCCCCTCCCACCATCCTAACTCACCAGCCTCATCATCCCTGGAGTCACCCACCGAGCCATGATCTGAGAGTGCGACGGCCTCGATCTAATCATCACTCGATCGAAAATTCATCCTGGCTCGCTACAAGGCTGGACTGATTCAACTCATCATCCCAAAAAACCAGCTCATGACTCACTCCCATCTAGCCCTAAGCTCCTCTCCTCGCCTCTTGATTAGACTAGATTGGCTGCCATCCATCGATCTCAACTCTTGCCTCTTAATACCTCCTCCCTTCCCCCTTCCCCCTTCCCCCTTCCCCCTTCCCCCATCATCATCATCATCAAGTACTCTAATATAGCGATCTCCACCTACATACATATATCCCATCACCACCTCCCGTCTCATACATACACACCCAATCGAAGATGGCTCATTGACAACCAACCGATCAAGACCGGCGGAGGTGGGGGGGTGGGGCGTACCGAACACGTCTAACTACTCGCAAGCGCCCATACCACCAACTCGGCCCAAGCCTTGTAAACAGGCGCTAGCTCTTTCGACTCAAAATCCTTACTCGCCCTTCATCCTCATCGTGTTCCATCCCCAGTCCTTCATCCCTGCCCACTCACTCATGAGCCTCCGAAGAGCTTCATGATCAGTTTCACTCATACGAGCAGCGGATGATGGTAAGACTCGGAAACGGTCGAAAGGAGAGCAGATCACTACTTCTGATTCAGGGAGCTACGTGATGTAACCTATCTACCTACATCTTCCATATCTGTATCCAGGGTTCGATCACCTTCCCGCCAAGGGTCTCATGATCAACTCTCGAGATGATGATCACTCAACGAGCTTCTCCATCCTCCTCGGGATCGATGCCGAGAGGCGCTATGGAGGCGTGGCCCCGGTACCGGCTCCTTGCATCCAAATGGCTCCCCGCTCGACAGCCTCCCGGGCTGAAGCTTGGTGTCATGTAATTCCTTATTACATCCACTGAGAATGGGATGAGGGGCGGGGGGAGAGAATGATGACTCGAGATGATGGACGAGGATCATCAAAAAAAAGAACCCAGGGAATCAATAGGGTGAGTGCGTCATAGCCTGGTATGGAGGGGCAGGGGCAGGGGCAGGATGAGAGATTATGGATTTAAGTAGTGAGACTCGCTTGTCAACAAGCTTCCCTAAAAAGCTATGATTTGTATGCACAACCTTTATCAAGGGTTTTCGTCGATCTGACAACAACTGTCAAGCGCCAATCTAGTCGAGCCTGTACACGAGGTCGATCGAATCAATCAAACCGGTTGACCAAGTCGGCTAGATTAGGTAAACTTTCATTTATGTCAAAGGGTGGATGATCTCATTCGAAAAAAGGATTACGACAGGATACGATAATGATCAGGGGGAACGGGTTTAAGATCAAAATATTACATAGGTGCTAGGGTGGAAGGAAGGTCTGGACATCGAATTACATGTGGTTTATCTTATCGGCTCTAGCGTTATCGGAGTTCGGAGTGAATGAGGTCGATCAGTTACATAATTCACTTTTGAGCATTCGTACGTACACGTACGTACGTACGAACTCGTGGAGGTTCGAAAGAACTCGAATTGGATCGTCTGTTTCTTAAGAAAAGGATCGAGGAGGTCGAAAGATCTCGCATTTGGGACCGGAGAGGAGTGAGTCAAAAGCTCGGCGGCGTTGAGCCCATGACTTGGGTTAGTAAAATTGTATGTACATATAGTGGGTAGACAGAAATAATTGAACTGATTGACCTAAAGCAGTCAGTTTATTTTCAGGGATGTGTTCCAAGCTAAATCAATTGTTCAAAAAAGAGCATGGGGTTACTTTGATTCATGGGATGAGATACTTCAGCATCCGGACTCTAATAATACAACAGTTGAGATTTTGAAAAACATCAAATTATATTTTTTTTTTTAAACAAAAAAAAAGAAAAGAAAAGAAAAATCTGAAAAAGCACAAAACACTCAATGCTGGAGGAAAAAAAAAAAGGATTGTAAAAGTCTGTGCCATCAATATTTTTTCTTCTTTATAAGGGTGTTAGAGAGGATCAAAAGGAATCATTTAAACAAACAAAAAAAAAATAAGATTGAGAGTTTTTAAAAAAAAATTAAAACTGGTTTTGATCAATGTTGACTCTTCAGTAGCATGGTAAGATGGTGATGGTAATTTTAAGATAGGTTGAGTAGTTGTCTTGGAAACCACTTAGAAATGCTTATTCAAGCTCTGGGGTCATCTGATGTTGACATTGTTTGATTCTTCTACTCCCTTTCAGCTTTGAGGTGCCTTGAGCTCCTTGAGTTTTTTTCAACCTGGGGTTAATTTTGGGTTGGGCTGATTTGAATTGGTCTGAAAATGATTCCAACCATTGAAATCATACCCTCTTCCAATGGTGGGACCATCTTGATCTTCTGAAACAACCAATTGCCTGAAGAAGACTAAATGTCAAAAAAAAAAAAAAAAAAACATGAATCAGAATCAAATATGAGGAATAGGATTCTGAAAAAATCACTTACTGTCTTTGTTTTTTTGGATTGATTGAGTAGTCAGGCATCAATATCCAAAAACCAAGTCGGTGGCAATGTGGCAATGGGTTAGATGGAGTGGGAGCCTGAAGATGGGATGGTCAACAGCAAGATTGAAACACCCAGGTCTTCATCTACATTGTTTGAAGTACACCGGTGTGGTTGCTTTGAGAAACAGTTCCACAACTTTTGTCTAGCCACTGTAAAGTACAATGAATAGACAAATATTAATGGAACTGTTAGCACTAAATTTGCCACTGTACTTCCAAGTACTTGTTTCAAGCTGAATTCAACCCCAAAAAATAGCATGGAATCAGTTCAATTGGTATGTTTAGAGAGCTTTGCATTTTTTTTTTTTTTTTTTTTTTTTTTTACTTTTAACACCATCAAACCGGTTGAGAACATTAAACTCAATGGTCCTTCTCCCAATGTTTTTGAAAATCAGGAAACAATCAAGAAATGTGGCATGGATTCTTATTCAGAAATTAAGCAAGAACATTTCTATGGCAATAGTGACCAATAACAACAGAAAAAAAAAAACTTACAAAATATGAAAGAGAATTTAAGATTCTTATGAAAAAGCAACACCCTACACCACTTTTCAAATTCTCACAAGATGGGACTCTATCTTGTCTGATAAAGATTTAAGAGCATAACTTGATCATTTTGAAATCTGCCTAATGCAGTTCAACTCTGTTGGATTAAAACAGACCAGGGAAGCTATATGTGGAACCATGATTTGTGAAATGGGTAAAAGAACTACTGGTTATAGTAGAACCACTTTTCCTTGGTTCTCAAACCACTAATTCTGTGGAATATACGGTTGATTGTCTCAGAAACTTGTCCAACAACAAAACCATTCAAAAGCAAGTAGCATCAGAGAGAAAAGCCACCACATTCCATACCCAGGAAAGGGCAAGGAAGAGACCAGTTTGGTGTAAAGGTGGGAAGCATAAACCACATAGTCCTCATAGCAAGGATGAATTTTGGGCCTTTCACCCTGATTTAAGAGGTACTTGTGATCCAACCCAATTACATTTCAACTACACATATCAAATCTTTGAACAAAAAGCATTGTATCAACCAAAACAACAACTAATAGATTTTGAACACAACTTCAATGTTGGGATGGCCAATTTATTCCTGTTTTTGAAACATAAGAAAGAAAAAAAAAATCATTCTAGACTTGGGAGCCAGTCACCACATGGTGAACCAACTAGACTGCTTCATATTAACAAGTAAATGTGACATACCTATAGCTACTGGTAAGGAACTGGAAATCATGAATGCCAGGTATTATGGAAAAAGCATGTTGATTAGATTATAGATGGAAGAAAGGTGATTCTAAACATCATCTTATATGTTCCATCCCTCAAACCATCAATTTTATCCCTTGTTTTTATCCTGAAGGAAGAAGTGATTTTTGAGTACACAAAGGAAGAAGTATCAGTTACCATCAACAACATCCAATCCCAAATAATTTTTTCCTGAGGCCTGATTTGTCTTGGCAAATCAGTGTCAGTTTTCACTGTCAAAGACTCTGCAATGAAAGTATCTATTCCAAACCGGTCAGAATTATGGCACCAGAGATTAGTTAATTCCAGTAAAGAAAGAATTTCAAGTACCATTGATGACTGACTTGGAAAAATAAATTACTGAAAAACATTTATGAAAGCAAAGATATCCAAAATTCCATTTAGCAGAAGCTTTTAAAATTCTTTGAATCCCCTAAGACTTATACACACAGATATTTTTTTACCCTATCAAACCCTTGAATAGTGAAAGAGCTCAATTTTCATCACTTTATTAAACCAGCACAGTGAATTTTTTCACTTCAATCTGTTAAAAAGGAGGAGAAACATCTTCAATTAAGTTAACAAGTTCAAAAAACTGATGGAACATCAAACTGTTTACTTGATAAAGAAGCTTGTATCTCATGGAGGAGGAAAATTTTTGAATTCTGAAATGAAGAATATGTTTTTTAAAACTGGAATCCAGCACAAAATATTTCTGTCTTATACTCCCCAGCACAATGGCATAGCTGAAAGACAAAATAAAACCATGATCAGTATGAACCAATGCTTACTAATTGGATCAAATTTGACTATGGAATGGTTGGGTGAAGCATTTATCACTAAAATGACCATCAATCATTCCCCACCAGCAATAGGAAAGATTCAATATTCCCCAGATGAACTACTGCTCAAGAGGAGACCCAACTATGAATTATTTTGTATGTTTGGGTTCCAAGCTTGGTCAATTATTCCTAATCCTCTTTTTACCAAAAAGATTTGCCCCAGTTTTCTGGGAAGGTATAATGGTTGGATATGGTAATGATTTTACATCATACCAGATTCTTAGAAATACTGACTACAAAATCATTGAAATCAGACATGTACAATTTGAAAGAATGGTTTTACTACAAGGGAAAGCTATATCATTAGATTTACTAAACTTGGATACAGAAAATAGTAGCATCATAATCAAACCTGATTTTATTCTTCTGTTTATTAAATATAATGATGCAATAGGGTGCTCATCTCCCCATGAAGTTTCTGAAATCCACACCAGTTGGTCCTCCTCTCCAAATATAAAAGTACATTTTAACCAAATTCATCTGGATGATAAACTGGAAAACTATGAAAATCAGAGACTTGTTCTACAGCCTCCTCAAAATCCAAAAATAATTCAAGGTCATTTTACCACCAATGCCATCCAATTATATCTTTGAGGGTAAAAAGAAAATCTCCACTTGGATGCAGGAGGAGACCTCAAGAATGATGGTGAAGCAATTAAACCATCAGAAATCAAAAAAAAAATGGATCAAGGCAGAAGGAACAAAAATGAAAAACATGAAGATAAATGGTTTATGGATTGAAAGATTAAGAAGGAGTCATGACCATCCAATAAATTTGAAATGGGCTTAAAGGAAAAAATATTGGGCCTAAGAATGAAATCAAAATTTGAAAGGCTTTATTATTTTCTCAGGGATTTTGAAAGACATCTGGTGTTAAACTGGAGAAAGGCTACGCACCCATGAGACAACCTGACTCATTAAGATTCCTATTATCTATGGCTATTGACAGGGATCTTGAAATCCATCAACTTGGTGTTCAAAGAAAATTTATCACATGAAATCTTAATGAGAAGGTAGTGCTAATTCCTCCACCTGGGAACAATCAGAATCAAGGTATAGTGCTTTAACTCAGGAAGCCAATATACAGCCTCAAAAAATCAGAATTGGTGTGGTACCAATTCCTCAGTGACTTTATGACCAAGTTGGGTTTTTACAAATCAAATTACAACCCATGTGTATTCTAAAATAATAACCTTGGAAGCAATGGGACATGGGTATTATCCCAGCTGGAAGACCTAATAATAGTCAGAAAAACCCACCTTCTCTTCAAGAAACTCATCAAGGAGGAATTTGATATCAAATACCTGGTTGAACCTAAATTCTTCTTGGTTATTAAAATCAGGAAAAAATTGGTGGTTATCAACATTGACCAAGAACAATAAATTATCTGAAAGCTAGATGAATTAAAGCCATCTAATCTACCTAGGTCAAAACCACCAATTTTTCAGGAAATCAGAATTGAAACTGCATCTGACACAAGTCATTTTTAATTCCTAATACTGGGATTCAATTATCATGCATTAATTGGATCATCAAATTAAATAAGCATTCACACCAGGCACAAAATCATCATGGCCATCAGCAATTTTTCACAATTTCTGAATAAACCCAGGGAGAGGCACTAAACATGGGTGATCCAAGTATTGTGATACCTGAAAGGTACCCCTACAAGGGAAATATGTTATAAGAAGGAAGGAAAAACCACCCTTTGAGTGTATACTGATGCTTATTGGGTTAA
The DNA here is from genome assembly GCA_025617555.3 of Puccinia polysora. Lineage (NCBI taxonomy): Eukaryota > Fungi > Basidiomycota > Pucciniomycetes > Pucciniales > Pucciniaceae > Puccinia > Puccinia polysora. The sequence goes on along the minus strand of CM062632.1, from coordinate 23,777,900 downwards.
ATTAACCCAGTAATTGAGGTATTGGACAGGCATAATCTTGTTGAAATGGTTCAATTTCTTGTCATTTCAGTCATACCAGCAGGATAAGGTATTAATTTATATCACCAAACCTGAGTATAAAACCTCAAAAGGAGCCACAAAATAGGAAACTTGGCTTTCTGCCTTGATACAAGAGCTGACAAGAGCCTCCTTGAAAGCAGATGAATTTATTATAGATAATAAAGGGGTACTTTAACTTGAAACTAGTCAGGCCAGCCTCAAAAGCTTTAGTAGCAAGAAAATCAATATTTTTTTTTCACTATATCCAGGAATTAATAAGGAAAAAGAAGATAAAACCACACCAGTTTCCATCTAAAGAAGACTTAGCCAACTTTCTTAAAAAAAACCCTAACACCCAAAAAAAAAAAGAAAAAAAGATGTTCTTAGGATGATAAGAGGCAAAATAAGATAAACCTCACCTAGCATGGTGGGAGAACAGAAATCACAGATCAATTCTATGGAAAAACTCCTGATTGAATATAAAATAAGAACTGAAACTACTCAAGCAAACCTAAATAGTAAGAATGTCAATTGACACTCCCTATTACTAGATGAGTACAGACCATGATGAAATCATCAAAAAAGAAAATAGCCACAAATTTTACAAAGGATCAGTAATGCAAAACTGAAAAAAAAGAAACTTGAATGACCAATCCACTGTGAGCCAGAAGTTCAATAATTTTATAACCAAGGATTTCTAATAGATACTTATTAATGGATAAGCATAGACAGAAAACAATCTGGTTACACATAAAGATTACCAAATACCCTTGCCAAAAACAAGCCACAAGCTTCTCAAGGGATGCCAGAAATTACACCACACCTGTAAATTATACTTAGAATCCACATAAACACTGTACCATTTGATGTCTCCATTCTTATTTGTTATCCAAAAAGTACAACAACTGATTTTCAATAGAAATAAAGCCATTATCAAAGTTAACCTGAGAAATTCAATTAAATCATCTACTTTTTCTGCCAAATAAGAATGTTTTTAAGATCAATATTGTTGAGAACTCTTGACAGATATCTTGGGATGAGAAGGTTAAATTTTATGTCAAATTCCATGTTTAGAAGTATCCATTTCCTCAAAATTGAATTATGATCTTTTTTAAGTGTGTAGTAGGAAGATAAAAATCAAACCAACAGTGATTTTGGTCTGGGCTTCTCAAGAGTGTCAAGTATCTATTTTTTTTTTTTTTTTTTTTTTGATTCCCACAATTGCTGATCCAACTCACAGTGAGATCAGATACATCAAAGGTTTTTCAAGAAAATTACTGGTAGTTTTCACCCCTCTGAAAGAATATTTTCACCAACAAGTTGCTCAAACTCAATTTTAACTGGCTGGGTGTTGTAATTGTGGCTTTGAAACAGGTTGAGGTTAGTTGGAAAAAAGGCCTTGAAGCATCCCTGATTGGATTTGAATTAATGTTTCCAATCAGAGATCTTTTTGTTATTTTTTTTCTTCTTCTTCTTGAGATATTTACCAAAGAAAATTTAGTCAATCTCATTTTGAATATTTTCAATAGAATACAATTGGTTGATTTTTATTTCTAAGAAATTCAAACCAAGAGATCAAGTTGGATTTCAAAAGTTTAATGGTTCACCAGATTTTGGTGAACCATAGTATGGTGACCTATTTTATGGCAAATCGTGTTGAACAACTGGCCTTTTTAACCTGTTAAAAATGTATTAGTTTCTTGAAATTATGACATCATATTTCACCAGAAATAGGCATGTCTTCAACAATGAAAATGCAATGATACCAAGTAAAAAAGTCTTGTGGACTTGTTGAAAAGGAAATTGTCTATCACCCAGAAGCAGGAAACCAAAATTCCAGAATCATTAGATTGACTTAATCTCCTTCAGAAGTCAGCCAATTTTTTAAATTTTTGTTGAAAAAGATATAAAAACACAATTTTTTTCATGTTAATGAGGCCAGATTAAATTTGAAGTCAAGCAGTCCAAATGGATTTTACCCATTATTTGTAATTTTATTTTTTTTGTCTATTTTCTTATTTGTTTAACCATGATTTCTTTTTTATTTTATTTTATTTTTTATTTTATTATTTTTTTTTGTGGGGTTATTCATAAGTTTATTTAACTGCTGTTTTGAGCATAGTTCCAAAAGGAAAAAAAGATTAGATTGACAGGGGCCCTTTCAACATAGGGTTACATTTATCTCGAACTCCTCAAAGCAGATGGTCAAAAGGCCAAGGGAGTAGGAAGTGAGGATTTTGGCCTGTCTCTGTCTCCTCTTACCTCATGACTAACTCAAGAATTCATCATGATAATGGAAACCAACTGATTTATTTTTGGGAATACTTTTAATAAATTCTGAGCCAATCTTTGAAATTAAAAATGAATTCTTGTTAAATTTCTCCCTTCCTATTTTATTTTCCTCAACAAAATTGAGTATTGATTTCACTCAATAAAAGCATATTGATTTTTTTCTCATTTATTCAAAAAATTAATTCAAATATATAAACAACTTCAAAACAGAAAAAAAGCAATACATTATTATTTTGAAACATCTTTTAATGATGAAAAAAAAGAATCCCTCTCAAAAAATAGGTTTATTTTTTCCCTTGAAACCAGCTCTGAACAGAACTTGGGCTCATTTTATCATGTGAATGTTAAATTTTTCTGTGTTCCAATAAACACTTGATAAGTTTCCCAAATAAGTTTTCTAGGTTCCAAGATCCTTTTTTTGGGTGCCATGGGCACTTTAAAAAAATCACAAAAACAAAACAAAGAATACTAGGTGGAAATTTTGGTGGAGTTGTTCAATTTTATTATCAAGTCTAAAGAGGAAAAAACAATGAATAAAATTGAGATAAATTGAGATTTAGAATTCTATCACATATAGAAAAAGATGAAGGATGAGATGAGACTAGAATGGCTCCAGGATTATAAGGAATATCATCTTGAAACAATTAATCCCATTAAGGTTTGATTTTAAAAAACAAATCCTCAAGAATAAAAAAACAGATGATCCAGTTGATGAATGTCTTAATGTGTTTATAATTTTGAAGATGGTTCTCCATTTCTCAGGCTGTCTCATCTTCCTATAGCATGTCCAATTTCAACTCATGATTAATCTAGATGATATATGATATATGATGTCTTGATCATTAGGATTTTTATGATTGTATGCTAGAACCATTTTTTTAGACCTGGAATAATCCCAGTTTTCTGCAAGGTTTTGATATTCTTGAAATTTAATATGAGATTATTGGAAAAAATACACATTCCAATCAAAATATATGAATCTTAAAATTGAGATAGTAGACCAACATGGAGGGAAACAAAATTCTTTTTTTTAATAGAAAACAATTCAAACAACAACAGAGTGTCTAATTGAACAAAGAAAAAATGCTTGTTAAGTGTCTTGTAAAAACAACTTTTAAATAAAAGAAGGGTGAAGATATTTTGGTTCCACCAAATTAATAATGGTAAACTATTCTTGGTGAGGAATTTACAAGCCTTTTCCTTGAGATGTGGGGGCATGTCCCATAGAAGTAAGTTCTTCCATTGTGTGCACCACCACCTGGCATCATCTACCAGTTCACCCCACCACCCTGTGAGCACCACACAACTGTTGTTCCTCCCCAACCAAGACACAGGGCCAACAATTACTCAAGGAACCTTAAAATGGAAACAAAGCATTACTGTGGGGGGGAATGTAGGGAATATGTATTATGTAATTAAAGCTACCATATGCATATGCATATGCATCACATATGTATATAGATATTACATAATCCATACCACAACTCCACATCAACATGTATTTCTCATCATATGTGTATATGAAGGGAAGGTTAAGCTCACCTTGATGTAAATTGTTGGGGGAATTCAAATAATTAAAAACATAATTGCCTACCTGTATCTACAGTTCTAACTATTTTGATGTACAAAGTTTCACAGCTCTGTATTTCTGGCATCCACAGTTGCACATACCAAAATATGGCCTATAAATATTTTATTTTTGGCATGTGGACCTGTGAAAACCTAAAATATTGATGTGTGGATCTGTGCACACAATAATGGTGTGAAAATAAAGAAAATTAACCATCAAAAAAATCAAAAAATTATAAAGAAATACTTAAAATTATCTGAAAATAAAAAATTCAATATGAAAAAATAAAACTTTTGATGAGATTTTTTTTTAAAAAAAAATCAGAATATCAATAAATGGATTTTTTTGTCAGCTTGCTACTATTTACAGAGAAACCTGTCAAAGTAAAAAAAAAATAAAACAAATGAAAAAAAATAAAACAAATAAATGAAAATATTAATATAACCAAAGAAGGAGCAGGAAATCCATAAATACTATTACAGAAATGGATTTCCTACCCAAAATTAGGTAGGGTCACTCACTGACCCCACCTTTTAATTATAACTCCTTCATATTTTAAATAAATTAACTAAAAATTGACCAAAAATCATGGCACCACTATGGCACTTTTTGGCCAATTTAGTATCTCACACATTTTTTCATGTATAGGTTTCAAACCTAAAATTTAGTCAAAACTGAGGTTTTGCGTATATTTTAGGAGTTACGCGTGGAAATGTGTTATATCACAATTACTGCGGGCAGTCCTGCATCACTACACAACCCCTGTGTACCTGTAGAATCATATTCCCGCTTAAGGAAGTCCCACGCGCAGCTAATCTTGCCACGCACACAGCAGATCCTACCCCGCGCGCATTTGAATGGATTGATCCCCACATCAGGATCTGTTGTGACAAATCTGACAACAGGTACTGCTCACAAGAGCTACAACCTAGTAGGACTTACCTGGTATATGTAATAGTGTGAAATATGCATGAAAATGGTCTAAAAACCTTTAAAAATAAATAAAATTATTAAATAATTAATTTTAAATTATTTTAAATTAAAAATCAAATATTAATGATTACCACAACACAGAAAGATCCTAATCTTTGAAGGCCACAAAATTCTACAAGGAGTGGCCATAAAAGTTATGAAAACTTACCTACATGATCTGCAGATGATGGGCAATCAATGAATACACACATCTGACCACTTTAGGTCAATATTAATAGCACCAATCAAGGATAAGTTCAGAATTATCAAAATAACATAATTAGCAGATTGGCAGATCCTGTGGCTAAAATAGTACAGAAATCCAGAAGATCTGAGATTATCTGATTGACAGCACCAATTGTACGTGCAAAGAATTCCCTGGATGGCCTGCTAGCCTCAGCCCATGAGCAGAAACCTCTCTATGTGCCCTGAGAAGCTCTTTATCACCCCAAAAAGGTATTTATACAAACCTCTTTCGACCTATTTTTACCCATCAGTTTACCAGGAATTTATCATTATAAATCAAACACCATTTCATTGTTGATCAAGTGCTTATAAAGTGATAAGCAAGTGATTTATGAATTAGTTTGAAGTATTATTATTATTTACCAAAGCCAATCAACCTGATTCATTAAAGTATAGTCAAGTAATCAACCCCATCTGCTCTGAAACCCTTTAACTGAATCTTTGCAGGATTTCTGTGGATTATTGATCAAAGTAAGTTTTTCCCTTCCTGCCTTGGCTTGTTTTATGTTTTGCCTGGCCATATTAGTGTATAAGTCTTTAGAGGGCACCCATCATTATTCCATGTTTCTTAAACTTCCCAAGGATTCCCCTTGAAGAGAGGTTTTCTGTCTGTAAAGATCCCCAGTAGTATAATACTGTGGCCCCTCTTTTTATAAAACACTGAAAACCTTTATAAACAAACCAAGGAAACCTTGCACCAGATCTTAAAATATTTATTATTTCAGCTCTTTGAGTGTTTATCTTTGGAATATTATTATTCAAGTATTTTTATCACTCTCTGTAGCTAAAAGACTGCAAGCTTCCTGGTACCAGAGAGCTGACATTTTTTGTTTTATTTTTTCCATAATAATAGGAAATATCAGAGTTAAAATCTTCAAAAAAATGAAATGGCTAATATCAGGCTCATTTGTTTTTATTTTTATTTTTTATTTTTGTTAGTTAAATGAATTGGTGCATTGCGTATTTTTATAAAAAACCATTTTATGAAAAATTGATCTTTTCCTGAAATAAGAAATTTAAATTTTTCAAAATTCTAACTCTCATACACCCTAACATTTTCAAAATTATTCTTTTCTCTTCCAAGAAATTGAAAAAATACATGAAAGAATGAACAGAAAAATTTTAAAAAATTGGCCAAACATAAACGATAACTCATGAATAAAACTTCAAGAAGGAAATCTTTCTGGGAAAAAAATTTTGAAATCAGTAGAAAGGAACTCAATTTGACCTGTCATATCAAGGAATTTGATGTTGAAATTTTTCTTTATGAAAATATTTCAGCTTCAAAAATTTACAAGTCAAAAAAAAAAAGAAAAAAATTGAAAGAGAAATATAATTGCATAATTTTGTATTATTCTTTGTGTTTGAAATTTTATGTCCATTTTTTTAGATATTTTATGAATTGCTTGGAGGAAAAGATTGAATTTCTACAATCATGAATGAAAGAATCATAAAAATTATCCAATCCTATTTATTAGAGTTTTTTTATTAAAGTATTTCAGATCTCATCAATAGGTTGATTTTGCATATTTGATTTTGATTTTTAAATGATTTTAAAGTATTTTTAGAAATTCTTTTTAAAATTTTTGATTGTTTATTTTTTTTGAGAAAAACACCATATTTTTAAATTCACAGATTCACATTCCATAATCATTGGAATGTGGGGCACACATTCCAAGAAGTTGGTGTGCTATTACTAACTTGGTGATGTAAAAATAGATGAACCCTAAAATAAAAGATTGTCTTTTCTTCCAATCAAAAGAACATTTGCCGTTAAGTTTGGTTTCTGATTCAAGCAGCTGGTGGTATCATCAAAAAAGAAAAAAAAAACTGGGAATAAGTCCATTTCCATGAACAGAGATATCTACTTTGTCTTCTGCTCAGTTTTCCAGGAAAGGGATGGTTATCAAAATCCTAAGATAGCTGTGATAGATATTTGGTTATATGAGTTTAATTTTACATAACCAATTGAGAAAAAAATTTTCAAGAGATAATAGGGCGTATCAGAGTTGAAATTTTGAGAAATTTAAAAATCTTAGTTCAGGAAAATATCAATTTTGAAAAAAATATTTTTTCATCAAAATAATCATTGAATCAATGCTTTTAACTTAATAAAATAAGATTTTGAAAAAAAAATGGATAGGCCTGATATCAACCATTTAATTTTCTGAAATTTTAAACTCTGATATGCCCTAATTTGCTTCTCTATTCGCATCTGAGACAAATATACATGTATGAATTGCAAGTTGGTTAGCAGATTGAGAATTCCAAGAATGTGTCATAACGACAAATTGAATCTCCATACTCAGTTCCCTCAGCCATTCTTGACCCCCAGTACAGTGGGTGGACAAAAACTGTGGGACTGATTTCTAAAGTGGCCACACCCCCCCACTCCATATCAACCAGGAATCTTTGCATGACTTTGGTCATTAGAGAACTTCAGAAATCCACCTCTTGACCACATTGATGAAATCACTACCATCCCCCCTTCACTTCTTTTGACTTCTCTCCCTCTATCCATCAATGCAATTCCATTGGTAAGTTTTTTTCTCTTCTCTTTCTTTTTTCAAAAGTATTCTAACTTTTTTTGTTTTTCCTTTGATTATTTCTTTTGGTATTGAATTCACATTTAAAAAAAAAATAACTCACTGGACAATGTGAAAGCAAGGATTGTTGGTATGTACAAAGGAGGTACATCAGAAAATTCTATTGCCATCAAACTGGGGATTCCAAGATTGACCATCTACAACATCCCTAATTGGTTCAAGAACAGAGGAAACATCAAATCCAAAACAAGACCTGGAAGACCTTGAAAACTGAATAGTTGAAACCTTTGGGAGCTGGGGCCTGTCATCAAGCATTTGCGGAAGATGAAGGACTCCAAACTCAGCAATTTGATCATGAAGGATGTCTCAAACCAGAAAATCCAACAACAAGCCCATGAGATGGGGTATTTTTTGAGTGTGGCTGCCAAGAAGCCATTCATCAATGAAGATCAAAGACAAAGAAGACTCATATTTTCCCAAAAACACCAAGACTGGACTGCTGAAAATTGGATGAAGGTGACCTGGACCAAAAAATACAGCTTTGAAATTGGAAAAAAATCCCAGAAAGTAATGGTCTGGCAAACCCCTCAAGAGAAGTACAAACCCAACTGTCTTGCTCCCACATTCAAGAGTGGGAGATCATCAATCATGATCTGGGGTGCTTTCATTGGTGAAAGAACATCCCCGCTTGTCATAATGCCACCAAAACAAAGAACTGCAAAAGATTTCATCAACATTGTTTATGAAGGCGCTCTGGGCCCCTGGATCAGCAAAATTAATCAATTCAATTTTATTTTTATGGAAAACAGGGCCCCAGTCCATAAGGCCAGAATAAGAAAAGACTGGCAATGCTCCAAAGGGATCAAAAAATACTTTGGACAGCTCAGTCCCCAGACCTCAACCCAATTGAAAACTTGTGGAAAATTTTAAAAAATAATATTCAAAATTTATATCAACCAAAATCAATCCCAGAGATGGAAAGAGCCCTCCAAAGTGCCTATGATGAATTTCCTTGTCAAACCCTCAAGAATCTCATTGACTCCATGCCTAATTGCATGCAAGCTGTCATCAAGGCAAATGGAGGTTCCACCCAATGGTAGATTCAATTGTTTTTGTTTCTTTTTCTTTTTTTATTATTCCTCATCATCTTATACCTATCTTAACCAAATCCCATCAACTTTCTACAGTACAATATTTTTTAAAATTTATGCTTGATTAACAGACAAATTATGCTGTACTTTTATCTCTTAGTTTTATGTTATTTCTAATTTTATTAAAAAAATTAAACTTATTTTAAGTTAAACTTAACATTCTCAGCTAGTAAAATAAAAAAATTTACAACAATATTTTGTGTGTTTTTTTTTGTGAGAAAACAAAAATAAAAAAAAGACAAAAAAAGTGGGCAGAAATTGGGGGGTCAGTCCCACAATTTTTGTTCAACCACTGTAAAATCAACCCCTCCCTCTGGATCTACATGCTCCACCTCCTGAACTATCTCCCTTCATCACCTGCAGGTCCTTGTCAATCTCCCAGGCTCTTTCTCTCTTTCTATGGCTTGGTGCATCCTCCATCCTTCCTTCAATCTAACTGGTATGAGAGGTCAATACATATCACATACCATAAATCCATAGTATGTATGTACATAATCCTGGCTGATCAACCCATACTAAAAGTTCAATAAACACCACACCTTCTTGGCCAGGCCCATCACCCAATCTGTCAGCAACTTCCTCCAGCCCAATAGGTCAACTTATAATACCATGGGGAATCCCAGACCCAGAACCAGTCACTCCCTCCTCAAGGCCCCCTCTCAGCTCTCACATATACTGGCCTATCTTCTCTCCTGGAATAATTCACCCCAAGGAACTAGTATGCTACTTATCATTGGTTAGTCCCTTTGAATAGGTGTCATCTCAGCAAAGGAAAGCCAACAAGCCAGCCTTACTCATATCAATTTCCCCTCCGGTGATACTCTTATATGATTCATTTAGCCAGTCTCCTTCAAGGAATTACTCATTGATTCATCTCCTCCCTTACTTCATCAAACCTTTTATTTAATCAATCCCTCATCATTGAAATAAAATATTCTCTATATTGAGTTCTGTGAGCAGTAGTGCCTGTGCCATCTGCCCCTTGCATTTCTGGGGCAGTTGTGACAGAATGATTCTGGAAGACAGGATTTTTTCTTATCATTTTGAAAATTTTCATGAATTATTCCAAAGCATTTTAAAGCTGTTAGTTGAAGCTCAATTTAGGGAGGATATGGATTTTCATCCTTTCATACATAGGATGGTACAAATTCTTTATGCTTAGTATGAATCAGGCCCAGGCTAAACCCACACCAAAAAAATTACTAAAATTAAACCAATTTTTGAAATTGGTGTGATTTTAGAAATTTGTTTGCTAAATGAAACCAAAAGGCTTCATTGGCATGATTATGGTAAAGAAATTACTACCATCATGCCAATTGGCATTCTTTCCCACCCCAGGAAGGTTTTCAGCCTTTGTGACGTTGAAAAGAGTGCTTGGGGTTGAAGAAAACACCATTGGATGTCATTGTGGGACTCCGAAGGCCTTTAAACATTAATTGATGCCCTGGGGGGCTAAAGTAAAGCTTACAGACCTCCTTTGGGGGCAGTCTGGGGTAGAAATGTCTGCATAATTCAAATTAAGTCAAATATGGACACCATTTGAGTAAATTTAATATTTGAAAATTCAACAAATATCAATTTTTGGAAGGAATTCATATCTGAACTCATATTTGAAAATATAATTTATTAAATATAAGAAAAATGATAAGAATCCATTTTTTGACAAAAAAAAAAATTTTTACAGTGGAATTCAAAGAAATTTGTATCTAACACAAAAAAAAATTGTGTGTAGGCCTATCTCATTATGGGAATTCAAATATCTCAAAATATGAAAACAAAAATATCATTCAGTGCATAATCAAACATGAAAAATATAAAAAAAAAACCAATTTTATTGAAGAAAAATTAAGATTTCTGATGGAATATAAATGCATTTTTAAAAAAAGGAAAACAAAAACTACATAGATCTGTTTAAAGAGAGTATTTCAGATATGTTTAAATACCAAAATATAAGCTTCATCAAGTAGAAAAAAAAATTTAATATTAAATACTGATTTCTTTGAATAAGAATTGATTTTTATAGTGGAATGTAAATACCCTATACTAAACATAGAAAGACAAATTCTGAATATAAATATTTTATGAGGAGAATGCAAATATGTTGAAAAATACCAAAAAAGAATTGATTGAGTAACATAATAAGAATGATAGAATCAAAAAATTATTTTTTTTGAATAAAAACTGATACTTCATACAAATTAGGGCATATCAAAGTTAGCAAACCTGCCATTTTTTTTGACCAAACCCGCCATTTTTAATGGCGGGTTTCTGAAATACACATAACCCCTAACTTGTGTATTTCAAAATGGTGTTTTTCATGAAAATGGCCAATTTCAAACATCAAACCCGCCATTTATGCATCATCATCCATCCACCATCCATCACATCTAAAACACCCCTCCACATCAGCAAATCCATAATGGTAGCATATCCATTGCATCACACACATATCATCTCCATTGCTTCACATCTCTATTGATTTTCAAATCTCCATCTTCACAAAAATCCCATCATCATCTCATCACCCCACATCACATCCATCTCCATCACATCACACATATCTCATCTACATATCACTTCACATCTCTATCAATTTTCACATCTCCATCTTCACACAAATCCCATCATCATCTCATCATCCCAAATCACATCACAATCTTTCTCAAAATGTCCAATCAGACTTCCCGCCGGCAAGTTGAAAACAAAAAAAATCTGACTGAACTTTTGCTACTGTTTGACTTCCATTCAGACTCTGATTCAGACTCCAATTTGGAATCAACTTGGTTAGCTTTGAATTTGCTTTAGGAAAAGTGATACATGGTTCCAAGAATACACACCCTCCACAACACTATGTATGAAAGGCAAAAGCTTCATCTCATCCCTGACTTAAACTTCTAGCAACTATTCCAAACTTTTTTGCCTTCATTCATGAAACTTTTGGAGATTATTGAAGACCACCACATCTTCCAGAACAATTCTTGGAATCCTCAACGCAATCCAGCCATACAACTCTCTGTTTCTCTTTGTAGATTGGGATCAAATGGAAATGGAGAAGCAATTCATTGATTGGAAAATCTATTCTCAGTCAGTTATGGAAGCATTGAATTATACACCAAAAGAGTCATGATTGCTATCCTATCTTTCCATTGCTCAGTCCTTTCTTGGCCAACCAAAGAAGAATTCAAGGAGATATCTCAAGTAATGGAGACCAAAGGCTTTTCTGGTTGCATTTGGTTTGTTGATGGAACCACCATCCCCTTGAGTCAAAAACCCAAGCTAGACAGCAACCACTATTTTAATTGCAAAAAAAAGGCAACTGATTCATTTCTTTTCCAATGAATTTGATAAAAACTTTGATCAAATCACTGACCAAATATGTTTCATCTTTTTGTTTAGATACTCTGTGGCCCTACAACTTGTTTTTGATAACAACAAGAAGTTCATATCCCTCCATGCTGGCCTTCCAGATTCTTGTCATGATTCATAGGTGTTCAATTGGATTACAATTTCCCAACAACCAGGGAGCTACTTTGACCAAGATCAATACCTTCTGGGCAATTCAGCTTATGCTAGTGGCAAATATGTGGTTCCAGCATACCGGAATGTTTCATCTAAAAATCAAGGAAAAACCAATTTCAACTATCATCTTGCCCAATAACAAGTTTGGATTTAGCATGCCATTGGAGTCCTGAAAGGAAGATGGTCCAGCTTAAGGGAAATGCAAAACCAGCTTCAAAATTCCAAAGACATGAAGTTCCTAATCTACTGGATTATCACTTGTGTGATCCTTCACAATCTTTTGGCCAACATCAAAGATGAATGGGAAAAAATATTTGAAGATGATATTCCCTATCCACCTAAAGTCATCCCTGTTTCATCTTGTCCCTCATCTTCTTCTATGAGAGAACAGATTCTTCCTCTCACCCTTGCTAGCTTTGATAATTAATGTTTGATTTAAAGTTAGGTAAAAAATCCCTTCACCAAATTTTTTTGGTTTTGATTGTTCACCCAAGATTCCTAGGCTGAGTCTGTTTTTTTTTTCTCATTTGGTGGGGTGGACTTAGCCAAAACAGAATCAAAACTTCCAAACCCCCCACCTCACCCCACCAAACCACCGGTCGGTCCACTCCTTCCTCCTCCTCAATAACCACCTCCTCCTCACCCATTACCACCACCTTACCCACCACCTCCCCTCCTCATTTGGTTGGCCCCCCTGGTAAGCTCCCCCCCCCCCTCCTCCTCATCTTCCCCATCATCCAATGCTCATCCTTTGATTCATCCACCTCCATCCCCCTTCAGGCCCCCCCACCCCCTTGGTTTATTCCCCAGGTAAGCTCCCCCCTCCCTCCTCCTCATTCCCCTTTTCACTCCCTCTCACCCCCTCTCACTCCCTCTCACTCACTCACCAACACCCCCCCTCTCCCCCCTCCCTTGGTCTTGCTCCCATCTCACTTGGCTTGCTTGCCCCACCCCCCCTCGCTTGCTTGGCCAACCCCGCCGCCCCCCCTCCTTTGCTCGCTTGGCCAACCCCACTGGCCCCCTCCCCTCCTTTGGCCAACCCACGCGTGCCCCCCCTCCTTTGCTTGCTTGGCCAACCCCTCCGGCCTCCTCCCCTTGCTTGCTCAGCCAACATGTGGCTTGCCGGCCCCACCCCCCCTTGCTTGCTTGGCTGACCCTGCCGCCCCCCCTCCTTTGCTTGCTTGGCCAACCCCGCCGGTGTAAATATTTTATTTTTTGTCAAAAAATGGATTCTTATCATTTTTCTTACATTGAATAAATTATATTTACAAATATGAGTTCAGATATGAATTCCTTCCAATAATTGATATTTGTTGAATTTTAAAATATTAAATTTACTCAACTGGTGTCCATATTTGACTTAATTTGAATTATGCAGACATTCCTTCTTGCTCCCTTGGCCAACCCCGTCAGCCCCCTCCTATCCATTGGTCAATGCCGGCCCCGCCACCAGGCCTCCCCATCCATTGGCCAACCAACGCCCAGGCCCCCCCACATCCTGGTATTTATTATTATTATTATTTTTTTTTGGTACAGTTTTTTTTTTTTTTTTTTTTTTTTTTTTTTTTTTGGTGATCACGTTTCTGGTGAACTTGGGATCAAGTCCAGGTTTGGTTTCATTTTTTTTGATCCAATCTTGTTTCACTGATGATGTCCATTTGACTGACTGTTTTTTTTTGGCTTTTTTTTTCAATCCCTCAACTGCTATTGGTAAATGTCTAATTCTTCTCCCACCCACCTCAAAATGTTACACAAAAAATCAAATTCCATCTTTCTCCTCACCCCAATCAGAGCAGATGGATGGGAGGGATTAAGATGGAAGGAGATGGATTTACCAACATAATGAAAGGTGGGAAGAATAGGCCCCATCACCAAAAGAGGATTCAAATGAGAGATTCCAAAATATTTTTGGAGGTTGCTGAGGATGGTATTAATGAAAGGTGGTCTGGTCTGGTCGGAAACCACTTTCTTTGGATCTGTACCCTTCAATTTTATCTAAAAAGAAAAAGAATTGTCAAAAACCCACCCAGGAGGAGTTTGAGAAAGCAAAACAAACAATAAAACAGTTCCATTTCTTCCACAGTGGAAAAGTAATTGTCCTCAATTGATCTGCTCACCAATCCCTGGTTACAATCATTGAATTTGTGCCCTTGGATAAAATCTCAGAAAAAGATAAGAAGAACATCAACTTTGTCACCACTTTCCTTCATGGTTCAAAAAATTTGTTAACCCAGTTGGTCCTTCAAGATCTTGGGGTGGAAAAATGTGGGCAGTTGGATGGCAAAAATTGATGCAACCTTTGGAGTTATTTGTATTTTATGTGAAGGAATCATCTATTAGATCTTCTCCTCAAGAGCATGCTTTCCTCAACCTTAAGGCGGACAAAGTATCCCAAATTCTAGGAAAAATGTTTTGAAATTTGGACAAAGTTTCCTTTGAATCAAACCATGATACCATGAAGGACAACAACATACCCTCTTTCTCTTTGTTGGAATTTGGTTCCAAGCCTACACCTTTTGATTGATCCCCACACATCACTTTCACCTCCAATTCTTTTTACAACTCTCCTCATATTAACAGAGGCAACATCTCTGGCTACTCCTTTTTACTTGTGGTTCCAACCAAGAAATCAAATGGTTGACGTATTGAAAATACAGACAAATATCAAGTATTGGATGGCAAATCTGTTTTTCCTGAACTTGGCTTTGGAATTGATTTCAAGAAAAAAGGTATAATCAAAATGGTTTTGGCAGCTAATAAGTACAAGCACTGTACCTTTCCTGCTGTGGACACAGCAACTCATACCAGAATGGCCATTTAACTTCAAATTAATAAAACAACTAGAAACACTTGTAGGTACGTGAATAATGGCCAAATTTACTCTAGAAAAAAATATCAATAAAAACAAAAAAGATCTGTATGTTGGTGGGGTTAAGAATACTCTCAAACTTTGTAATCAAATATAATTTTTTTGTTTTTCTTTCACCCATGCAAATATATTTACAAGCCCAGCATTTGAGTTATCTGCTGTATTTCATCTACTGTTCTAGTGCTACCAATGCAAGCCAAGGCTACTGATACCTTATCCTTTTTTTTGGTTGCAAGTCATTCCCTCTCCTTTTCCAGTTGTGCTTGCTGTCAATCCTTCTCCTGTTCCTCTTTTTAAAATTCTAGCTCAGCCTGTTTAAACTTCCACTCAGCATGCCATTTTTTTTTGATGAGCCAAACTCTTGGCTTTCTGCTTTTGAAAATCAATGGCCAGTTGACAATCCCACTTTTGTTTTTCAAACTCAAGTTTTTTGGATTCAATTTGTTATTTGACTATTTTTTGCAGGGGAAAAGCAATGAGCATGATTTTGAAAGAAAGTATATTCAACCAATGGACTTACATGAATCTTGGTTCTCCATGATTTCTTCAAATCCTGAAAAACCAGAAGTGTTTCTCCTCTTTTGATGACTTTTGGGGTTAATATTGATGGAATTGGAGGCCTTTTGCTTACCCTTGGCAGAGGAGGTTTGAGTCTGAAAGTTGTAACTAGTGTTTGAAGGCAATGTGGGAGGCCCCATTGGCTTGAGTTTTTGGCCATTCTGGAATGGATGAGCCTATTTTTTACTATCTAAATCAGTCAGGATTAACCAAAAAGAAGAGAAAAGAGCTTGGTTCCTTACTTGAACCAATGTTGAGGGTAATGGAGACTGAGGAGTATCTTGTTCCGCATCAGCAAGGTTAATGAGATCTGCTAACCCAGGAAGAGATCAATCCAAAGAAGGAGGGGAGGGGTCCAAGGTATGGTTTGAACCATTAATCAATGCAGAATTAGACATGATTGGATCTGATTGTGTTTGAATATCCTCCTTGGCATTGGATGAAGGCCACTCCAAGGCAAAGGTTTCTTCAGGATCACCATTGATAGGCTGAGCATCCCTAGCCAAGTCCTCAGCATGGAATGAATCAGATTTTTGGGCATCAAAAGCAGCTAAAGGGGTGATTTTGGCCTTATTTCCAAAGATTTCATCTATTTGAATATAAAAAGGACAAATGGGGTCCAGCTTATCAACCACCAAGTTGATTCCCTTGGCTTTGTCAGTGTTGGTGATACCAAAGCCAGTGGAGATTGACATGGAGTAGGCCTTCTTTTACTTGGCTTTATAATTCTTGAATTGCTCCATCATCTTTTTGGATGAAAGATCCAGCCTACCTTTTGTTTTGTTCTTGAGTTCATTGGCCATCAGGAGATAACCATTGACCTTAAAGGATGGAGGTTGGCCAACATGTGTTTCATTGTCCAATCCAAAGCAGGCATCATAATTGGAGGGAATTTTGAGCCAGTTGACCAGGATGATGTGATCAGCTCTCTTGAGCTGACTTGAGACCTTGGAGGCTGATGGGGGAGGATTTTTTGAACCCTTGGAAGATGACGGGGGAGGATTGTTTGTTGTGGAGTTCCTTGGCAATGTTTTCTTTGGTGTGTTGGACTTTTGTGTGGACTTGCAGGGGGAGGTGTGCTGAGGGGCCATTTGGAAAGAGTAAGGGCAATAAGGCGATGAGAGGGATAAAGTGACAAGCAAGATAAAGTGATGAGAGATATGAAGTGATGAGAGCAATAAAGTGACAAGAGAAATAAAACAATGATTGGATTCTTTGGATGAGGTTGGAGGTACAAGTTCTTGTTGGAGGTAGAGTGATGAGAGCAATGAAGCAATGAGAGAAATGAAGCAATGAGAGCAATAAAGTGGCAAGTGATCAAGTGATGAGGGTGATAAATTGATGAGAGTGATGATAAGAGTGATAAAGTGATGAGAGTGGTGAATCTGTTTATGATGAGGCTGGAGGTAAAAAAATTTGCAATGAGGTTGTAGGTAGAAGGAGGTGGGAAGCCAGGGGTGGATGAAATGGATAGGTGGCGGAAGCCTTTAAATACTTTATTTGAAAAAAACAACTTATTTCATGTTAACTTTGACACTTCTGATGTGAAATAAGTGGGTTTATTTTATTTTTAATGGCGGGTTTGAAATGGCGGATTTGGTTTGAAACTCGCCCTTAAAAAATGGCGGGTTTGGTTAACTTTGATACACCCTATTAAATTTATTTTTACAAAAATAAAGTATAGAGCTATTGAAAAAGAGGAATTGAAATATTATTAAAAATTACAAAAGAGACTTTATAAATTTCAAGAATAATAAAAGAAATACCAGTTTTGATATTTCTTTCATTGTTCTTGTGATTGATGGATTTTCTTTGGAAAAATTTATAATTTTTGAATTCCTCTCATTGAATTGTTTTTTTTTTCAAATTCTATATTTTTTTAAATTATGACAAAAGGATATTTACAGTCCATAAAAATATTGATTTATGTTCAAAGAAATAAACTTCTGATTTTATAATCATTATTAATTTACTCAATTAATTCTTTGTTGAAATCTTTCAAGAAACTTTAATGATACTCATAACATAGGTATATTTAGAATGAATTGGGTCTTTTCAAGTCTGGTATAAGGTATTTAAGTATCACTAAAATACCCATCAGAGCATATCAGAGTTAGAAAACCTGCCATTTTTTTCATGGTGGGTTCAGCAAAATACCCCAATTTTGAAAACGCCATTAAAAATAAAAAAACCAACTTATTTCACATCTGGCGTTGTGGTGTCAATTCAAAGACACGGATCGGGAACTGCGTCGCGGCTGCGCGCTCAGCATTGGGGGCGAGCAGGCTCAGCATTAGGGCATGCGGCGTGCTCAGCAGCGGCAGTTGCTGGATCAGCAGCAGCCGCTGTTTGGCTCCGCACCTGGTGGACGGGTCGGGCTCAGCATTGGATGTGGCGTGGGTGGCAATCCGCCCCGGAGATTGGATTCGGAAGGTAGTGTGCTTGACTAGGTTTGCGGGCGCGCTGGTTTGGATACGTAGGGGCGGAGCAATCCGCAGGCTATGAAGGAACGGATGAAGCGCGCGCGCAAGCGCGCGGGTCATGCCGGATATTACCAAACACCCACGACGGGCGCGGACAAACGGATATGGACAGGCGCGGGGGGCTCCAAGTAGGGCGCGGTGCAAGGACCGCGTCATGAGAAGGACAAACCGGATGAACGGAACGGCGTACGGACGGCGGGGGGATTTTGGTACGGAGGAGGTGGGGAGAGGAGGCTAGGGTTTCTGTTTTGGGATTGTTTTCCGTTTTGTTGTCATACTGTTATTTGCGCATGTACTTAGGTTAGGGTTGAGAGGGAGGACTTATCCTCACTCTCAACTCTGGGTTGGAGGAGGGGGGGGAGCATCAATCAGAGCATCAAAGAGGAGGAAGAATATCATCATCAGATTGAATCACTCATCTCACCAGGAGATTAAAGGAACTCATACCGGATACACATCCAGGTGGAAAGTTCTGACAATTGAAGGATTGGCGATTTCTCTCTCTACTTTTCTTTATCTTTTTATCTCTTTATTTCTATTTCTCATTCAAGTGCAACTTTGGGCATCCTGATCTCCTTTCAAATGCAGGGAACCGTCAAATTCCGAACCTTGGGAGAATTATAGGGGGATAACCTTTATTATTTCCACAGCGTGTCAGAGTTACCCAAAAATAAAAGTGTTTTTTTCAGATCAATTATTCAAAGGTTTTTTAAACCTCAACTACACATCAGTCCATGTCACACACCCCTGGTTTCCCATCTCCTTCTACCTCCAAACTCATAAGAAAAATCTGATTCATCATTCTCATCACTTTATTGATCTCATCACTTCATCACTCTCATCAATTTATTACTCTCATCAATTCATTGCTATCATCACTTTATTGATCTAATCACTTTATCACTCTCATCACTTCATTGCTCTCATCACTTCATCACTCTCATAAATTTATTGCTCTCATGAATTCATTGCTCTCATCACTTCATTGCTCTCATCACTTCATTGCTCTCATAAATTCATTGCTCTCATAAATTCATTGCTCTCATAACCTCATGGCTCTCATCACTTCATTTCTCTCATAAATTCAGCACTCTCATAACTTCATTTATCTTCTATCTTCATTTCAATCCTCATAAATTCATCATTCTTATCATTTCATTGCTCTTAATCTGTTAAAATGGCTTTTCAGTAAATCTCCAACTACAATTCCACAAAAAAATCCAATACACCAAAGAAAAAATCCCCAAGGAAATCTACAGCAAATAGTCCTCCCCAATCAGCTTCCAAATGCTCAAGTCAGCTCAAGAGAACTGATAAAATCATCATTGTAAAATGGCTCAAAATTCCCTCCAAATATTATGCTCTCTTTGGATCTGAAAATGAAAAACAAGTTGGACAAACTCCATCCTTTAAGGTTAATGGACAATTTTTGGGATTTGAAGATATCATTGAGAAGCAAGATTCAAGTAAGTGCATTGATTGAATCTCCTTGCTTCTAAAATCAAGCTCATTGACATGCCCCTCCAAAAAACAGTTAAATGACAAATTGAATCTGAAAAGCAAAGGTGGGATCATAAACTCAATATTGATGGTCAAAAGCAGAAATATGAGAGCATGGATCATCAAAAAAAATTGGATTCCAAGTCAATATTGTAAAGGGCTTAGTTTCAGTTTCAAAAAGAGGGAAAGGAGAAGGATCAACAGGCAGATTGACTGGAAAAGGAGAGGATTTGACTTGCAATGGAATAAAAAGAAAGGTTATCCGTAGCCATGGCACATGGAGGTAGCACTAGAAAAGTTGAGGGAATAAAGCAGATTTATTGATCAGTGGGCTTGGAAATATAATTAATTTGAAGAAATATAATTTTTTGATCTTCAGTTTGGCTTGTTTAAACTCTTTGGGGGAGGGCTTTGAATTTTTATTTTTCTTTTTGGAAGCAATGATGGGATACAGATACAAAGGTTGCGGTTTTTTTGCCAAAAAAACAACCTTTTTTCCAATCCCTTCTTCTTCTACTTCCAAAGAGATTTCAGAATATCTCTTTTGAGCTCCCTTTTTCTGAAAAGCCCTATTCTTTCCATTTCTCTGAATTTTTGTAAAATAATCTCCTCCCATCTTGTTCCGTCCCATCCACATATATCTATTGGGGTGAGGATCAAGGGGGATTCAATTCATTGTATAAAGTTTTGAGGTTTGAAATCCCTATTCTTGCCACATATCTGTATTTTTTTCAAATAATCTCCTCCCATCCACATACTTTGATTGGGGTGAGGATCAAGAAGGGATTAATTTCATTTTATAAAATTTGAGGTTTGCGGGAGAAGAATTGGTGTTGCCTGCATCACTATCAGAACCTGAATCTATTTTGGAATCTGTTGGTTTGGGTTCTTGAGAAGAATTCTCCAGAGTATTATAAACTTCAAAAGCAGCAAAATCATCTGAAAAATTGGCAGGTGGACTTGGCTTTGTAGTTGAGGATGGTTCTAGTGCCTTGACAGTTTCTCCTTTTGGATCTTTGGGAGATTGTTCAGTTGTCTCAGCGGTCTTTCTGGTGGGAAGTCAAGCTTCTCTTTGGTGTTTCCACGCTCTGTAGTAGGAGTAGAAACTGCAGCTGGCTTCAGGCTCTTCAGAAGAAGCCTTGAGAGAGCTTTTGACTGCAAGAGGGGGGCAGGCTACATCACCTTCAGAATTTTTGGGTTTACTTGGCTTGGGAGGTAAGAATGGTTCTGGTTCTTTCAACATTTCTTCTTGAGGTTCTTTGGGAGCTGATTTGGAAATATTTGAAGAATTTTTTGCAGAGGTTCCTGCCTCCTCCCTGGTTTGAAAAGGCTCTGCAGGAGATTCAGAAACTAAGTTGGTCTTGGGAGCAGTTGTATACGCCTCCTCACCAGCTTCACAAGGCTCTGCAGGAGAGGAAGAAACCAAGTCTGTCTTTGGAGCAGTCACATCCAGTTCTTGATAAGTAGCCTTGTGAAAAGTTTTTCTCTAAGAAATGGGATTGGATTGAGATTTGGAAGGTGGGCTCAAATTCATAGGTAGAGGTGGGTCTTATGCCTTCAATGTTTTGGCTTCAGGATCTTTTGTAACTGGCTCAGATGGTTCAAGTCTTTTGACCAGATATTTGGCTGGTGGACTCAACTCCGGGGGAAAGTACTGTTCTGGTGCCTTCAATTTTTCTGCTTCAGGTTCTATGGGAGCTGTTTTGGGATCCACCAGCAGTAATTTTGAGGAGTATTGTGGTGAGTAAAGGTGGCAACAGTGAGTTGATTGGTCATGGATGTTGAGTTGAAATGGACAGGATTAGTATCAAATGCTGAATTGAAATTGGGAGAAGGATTGAAAAATGGAGAAATGGAAGGTCAAATCAAGGGGGAATCCTGGGTGCCATCCTCATAATCAATTTACCAACCCAAGAGGTTCTTGAGTACCTTGAATCTTGATTCCATTCTGAGGTCCTTATGTTTCATAGCTTGAATAAGGATTTATAAGCAATCAGCAGATTAAAAAAATTGAGCATTTGCAGGTGATTTGACAAACATCATCAAAAGATGATTAAGTAATGGTAGAGAGATCAGCATAAATTTTTTTTAATAGAAGCCAAGGGGTAAATAATTCAGTAGGAGCTGATTGAAAGAATGAAACAAACCAAGGGATTAAGGTTGAGGGACCGGGAAATGGAAGTTATCCATGCAGTAATGGGGAAAATGACTCAACTGAGCAAGATTGATAACAATTAGATTGAATTTACTCAAAAATAATTTTTTGACTGGCCGGATGAAGATGCTAGAGGCCCCAGAGGAGTAAGAAGGCCTTGAAGAGTTGAGGGATGAGTAGCTGGTGATAATCAGCTTGTTGATTTGGATTCTCAGTGGATGAAACAGATGGTTGGTTTGAGATTTGAGAGAGCAAGCAGAGGAGAACCAAGGAAGCTGTGAAGATGGAGGGGGGGGGAGAAGTGAATAGTAGCAGATTGGGTGATTGAGTAGGCTGCTTATAGTCTGAGGGCTGACTTGGATGGGGATGACTTTACCATTTAATTCAATCTGATTCTGTATGCTGATGAACTTGAGACCATCTGATGAATCAGGACCACCAAAGCTGGCACCAACAAACAAAGTCTTGAAAAGATCAAGGGATTGATGAGCTTGGGATCTGTCAGCTTACTGATACCAGGAACTTTGCAGTCCTTTAGCTACAACAAGTGATATTGGTGTTGGAACAACAATAATTCCAAGAAAACATGTAAAATGCTCAAAAATATTGATTAAAAGCAAGTGGAAAGTTTGGAGTTTGGTTTGGTTAAAAATGATTTGAATATATTTTTTAAGAGGGGCCACAGTTTATACAGAACAGGGGATCTTTATTGAAACAACCTCTCTTCAAGGGGCCCTTTTGAACCGTGTAAAGACCTTGGGACAATGAGGTCCTACGTGATTTAATCAAAAGGGGTTTACTCAAGGGGAATAGGTGGAATGGCTGTCTCACAGAACTTATGCCTGAAAGAAAGGAGGAGATAACTTACTAATTCAAGCAGGCACTCCAAAATTCTTTCAGGAATTCACGGTTGAAAGGGTCTCAGAACAAAGTTTGGAGACTTTGCTGATATTCTTCAATGGAATTAACAATGGGGTTAGAATTAATAGTTATACTATCAGACTGAGGCCATAAATCACTTTTTTATCTTATATAAAAACTTTATCACGGATGGAAAGGGGTCTGGATTGATTACTTAAAAATTAGTGGGGTTTAAATCATCAAAAAAGGGCTGTTTATATACCTTTTTGGGGTAATAAGACCTTCTCAGGGCACGTAGAGAGGGTTGTGCTTGTGGTCTAAGGCTAGCAGGCTGGCCAGGGCTAGTTTGGCACGTAGTCTCAGTTCTGTCAG
This sequence comes from Puccinia polysora, assembly GCA_025617555.3. Taxonomy (NCBI): domain Eukaryota; kingdom Fungi; phylum Basidiomycota; class Pucciniomycetes; order Pucciniales; family Pucciniaceae; genus Puccinia; species Puccinia polysora. The sequence continues at coordinate 23,754,767 of CM062632.1, read as the reverse complement.
TCTTCCAGCCCTGCTTGTGTCATATTTTGATGTGAAAAAATTGTCAGAAACTTTTTACGTGTTAATTTGTTATTTTACTGTTCTGGAATATTTCTTTATTTTGTATTATTTTCTTTTGAGTGAAATGAGCAGAGGTGGGTATTTGTAGATTTCAAGCCATTTTCTGAATATTTTGAAAATTTTTAATAATTTTTATGGGAACTCATTGGTATGTTTTGTGGTTCATAAAGATTTGATAACTTTATTTATGCAAAAACCTTTATTATTATTTTCCCTGTTTTGTCTGCCTTATGTTTTTAATTTCATGATTTTTATTTAATATTCAGGGGTTTCAGACATCCCTCTATCCTTCAGTCAAGTTGTTACATATGCATGATGTATGCATGCAGGTTGTAGCATGTTCCTGCGGTACCTGGCTGTCAGGAAAGGTGCATTTGTTTTTTGAAGCGCGCAGGCTTGACAGCTGCATGGGGGAATCCATCATCCATGGCTAGAAGTATATTGCATGCGGGTTTACTGACAGACACCTACATATTGAGTGTCAGGCATGTGTACCCTTGCTGTATGGATATTGGGCTGCGCGCAGGAATTGTGACATAACACAAATCCCCCTGTAACTCCTAAAATATACACAACACCTTGATTCTGAGTGAATTTTAGTTGTGAAACCCATACATGACATCACATGTGAAATACCAAAATGGCCAAAAAGTGCCATAGTGGTGCTGTGGTATTTTGGTCGTTTTCTTTTAAAATTATTAAAAAGGTAAGGAGTTGGAATTCAAGGGTGGTGCAGGTGAGTGACCGTACCTTATTTTAGGTGAGGAATCCAAATTTTCAATGATTGTTTGGGATTTCCCAATATTTTTATTTTTATTTTATTCTACTTTGACAGGTTACTCTACAAGGAGCAAGCTGACAGTATTATGAAGTTGATGAGCCAAGAGCAAGATCAAGGGATTGGTGAGCTTGGGATCCTCAATTTGATGGGCCAAGAGCAGAGAGTTTTAGGTTCATTGGAGGAGAGGGTCAAGTTGATTGGAATATGGTCTTACCCCATTTGAGTCCTTAATGGTGATTTCTTCCATCTTACTATTTTAATTGAGGTACCTAAGTTCAACCTAGAACAAGTTTCTTCAATTGCCTTGTTTATATTTTGAGTTGTATTTTCTATCTTCTTGGCTTGGATCAAATATTGCAAGTTTTTCAGAATTTCATTTGCCTTATTTTACCACCACATCAACCAGAAGGATAAGACAATGAGTGTAAATTCCCCAATCAATTTCCACATCCCTCCTGGTCCAAGGGAAGGGAACTTGGGTAAGAATGATGGGGGGGGAGATACTCATTGCCTGAAGGATAATGGCTGATAAAAATGATCAAATGTTTTTGTGGAATCAACAGTTCTGATTGATCCAATGGCATGGACTTGACAAGGAAAAAGGGATGAATTTGAATCAGAAGTCAAAAGATGGCTGGAAGAGGGGGGTGGCATTCTGATTTGGATTTTCTGATGTGGAGGTGTGGATGGTTGTTTTGCATGCAATGGATGGTGTATGGATGATGATGCATAAATGGAAGATTTGATGTTTGAAACCTGCAATTTCCATGAAACACATCATTTTGAAATAAACCAGTTAGGGTGTATGTGTATCTCAGAAACCCTCCATTAAAATGGCAGTTTTGTTAAAAGAGATTGCAGCTTTATAATGGCGGTTTTTTAACTCTCATAAATCCTATTCTTATTCAAAGGGAAATTTTTGATATCAGTTTTTTTTTAATTGATAACTATTACTTTTTAAAAGTTAAATAAATCTGAATTCCCCTCATTAAATGGATACATGAAGCATTTATTTTTGTGTCTGGTACAAAGTTATTTAAATTCCATCAGAACTATTGATTGTCATTCAATAAAATATGTTTTTTTTGGGTAATGTTAAATTCATGGCTCATTGAGCCCTGTACACAAGTCAAAGTGGGCCATGTGGCATGCCACACATTCCAATTCAAGCCGTGTACAACCTACCATGGCTCAAAGAGTTGCGCGGCCCACCCAGCCGGGCCCAACGGCATGTTGGATTCCACACAACTAAATTTGAGTTGTGTGGAGTTTTGCACGGCTAAAATGTAGTCGTTTGGCATCAAACACGCCACCAGACAGCGGTGAGCCAAAAAAATGGAATGAAAGGGCACTAACATAACCCATGAATCAAATAAACCTTCCAAAAAACAGGAATCAACCAAAAAATCAAAGAAATAAAAAAATGTTAATTTTTTGGTTAAAAAAAACAAAAAAATAAACAAAATAAATAAAATAAATAAAAACAAAAAAAACTGGGACTATCCAATGGACTAGCCCTAAAGTAAAAAGACCCCCCCAAAAAAATCAACTGGACTAGCCCTAAACTAAAAGCACCAAAAAAAAAGACAAGTAACATGACAATCCCTGAAGTAAAAATATCAAAAAAAAAAGACTAGTAACTTTACAAGCCCTATAGTAAAAACACCAAAAAAATACAAGTAACTTTCACCCTTGATGAGGATGAAATTGGGGCTTCCAATGTTTAATTAGCCAAATCCTTTTTTTCTTTTTCCACAGCCTTTTTGATGGCACTATCAATGTAGACCTTCCACACAGCCATGTCAGAAGAAGGAGGGCTTGCCACTGTTCCCATGCAAAAAAAAATTGCAATGGTATACTTAAGTATTCAATCCAAATTCCAATTGAATAAACAAATTTTGCTCACTTTTGAGTTTAGAAAGAATTGTTTGCAGATTTTGATATGATTTCAATTTTCACTTTACTTTCACTTTGGTTTCACTTTAAATTCACTTTGGAATCACTAGGCGTGGAACAACAGTCCCACAAAGTATGCATTGATCCCAAATTTGGGTTGATGGAACCCAAGTGTGGTCCAGGGGGTGCCCAAAATTCTGGCACAACTTCAGGGGGGTTGCGCACCCCCAAAAGCGGTAGTTTTGAGCCATGTACGGGGGTACATGGCTCCAAATTGCCGTGTTCGGGGGATGGACAGCTCCTATACAACCCCCCAGGGTTTGCGCTTGTTTGCAATGGCCCTTTGTAGTTGTCTATGGGCCCCAAAAGCTCATTTGGGCCGTGTAGGGCCCCTCAATGTGTGGGGGCCTGTACACTACTCCATATAATTTATAATTTATAATTTAGTATTTATTATTATTTATTATTTATTATTATTTATTATTTATTATTTATTATCTATTACTTATTATTTATTATTTATTATTTATTATTTATTATTTATTATTTATTATTTATTATTTATTATTTATTATTTATTATTTATTATTTATTATTTATTATTTATTATTTATTATTTATTATTTATTATTTATTATTTATTATTTATTATTTATTATTTATTATTTATTATTTATTATTTATTATTTATTATTTATTATTTATTATTTATTATTTATTATTTATTATTTATTATTTATTATTTATTATTTATTATTTATTATTTATTATTTATTATTTATTATTTATTATTTATTATTTATTATTTATTATTTATTATTTATTATTTATTATTTATTATTTATTATTTATTATTTATTATTTATTATTTATTATTTATTATTTATTATTTATTATTTATTATTTATTATTTATTATTTATTATTTATTATTTATTATTTATTATTTATTATTTATTATTTATTATTTATTATTTATTATTTATTATTTATTATTTATTATTTATTATTTATTATTTATTATTTATTATTTATTATTTATTATTTATTATTTATTATTTATTATTTATTATTTATTATTTATTATTTATTATTTATTATTTATTATTTATTATTTATTATTTATTATTTATTATTTATTATTTATTATTTATTATTTATTATTTATTATTTATTATTTATTATTTATTATTTATTATTTATTATTTATGATTTAGTGGAGGCTACACAACTTGATGTTAGTTGTTTAGCGTGCCATACAACTCAACTGGGACATTTAGCATTCCACACAGCCCATTTGAGCCGTGTAGCAAGCCACACGGCCCATTTGAGACGTGTAGCATGCCACACGGCTCATTTGAGTCGTGTAGGGTGGCCCAAGGCCCATTGAGCCGTGTTCACGGCTCTATAGCCTTGAATTTGACATTAAACTTTTCCAAATTTCAATTGTTGTATGATTGAAGTACAGATGCTGAAATATATAATACTATGAGTAAAATTATATAAATTCCTTTTTTTGAACAATTGATTTAGCATGAAGCACATGCCTGAGCATCAATGGACTGTTTTAGTTCAATCAGTCCCATAATTTTTGTCTACCAACTGCAATTTATTTTGAAAATAAGTCAGGGGGAAGTTTTTTCAATCAGGAACCCCTTAGTACTTCAAAATATGTTTATTATTGACTTATAGAATGATTTCATTTTTTTTTTTCTTGAAATTAAAAATCAAAAACTCTTGGCCTATTTGAGCAAGATCAAATTTATTTTGATGATTTTCTTTCAATATTTGAGCATTATTTCTCAATCCATCACAGAAACAATCAAGCTAATGTATATTTTTGAAGTATTAGTCTTCAAGTTTGATATCAACTCTTGTATTTTTTTTTCTTTTTATAAATCATGTTATTTCAGAGATTAGTGTTGTGCAAAAATAAAGATCATAAAAAAAAACTAAAGAGATGCCGCCTTGAACTCTGTTGAATTAATTCAAGAGGCACTCAATGCATCTCCATTCCAATTATTAGCATCCTGTTTGTAAGAACTTGAAAAACTCAAGCACACCTCAAAGATCACTGTCAACTTGCTAATATTGCAGAGCAAGCAGCAAAAGTCACAGAAAGAAAATAAAAATAATAATAATAAAATTAAACTAAGAAGGAGTAGGAAAACCATAAGTATTATTGCAAAAAAAGATATTCCACCCAAAATTAGGTAGGGTCACTCACTGACCCCACCCTTGAAATCCAACTCCTTATATTTTAAAATGATTAAAGAAAGAAATACCAAAATACCATGGCACCACTATTGAACTTTTTGGCCAATTAAATATTTCACATGTATTGTCACGTACAGGTTTCACACCTAAAATTCAGTCAGAATTGAGGTGTTGTGTATATTTTAGGAGTTACAGACAGAAATGTGTTCTGTCACAATTCCCGCACGCAGCTGCGGCAGCCAATGCACCTGCGCGCGGCTGAGCTACAGCTCTGCCACTCTGTCAAAGCTGTGTACGCAGCCCCAGGCCTCTGACAAAGTATGCAGCCGCGGGACTACGGGTTGACAAAGTGACAGGCCGCCTGAGAAACCTGGGTACCACATAAACATGCTACAACCTACAAGGGAACATTCTACATATGTGATAAATGTTCCCATGGATAGTAGATAGTCTAAAGATACATAAAATTATATAGAAATACTTAAATAAACTTTATACATATTTTTTATTAAATATAATTCAAAGTACCAAAAATGTCAAAAATAAGATAATGACTACTTCTAAAAATATATTAAAATAATTCACTATTATGGGAATTTCTAGAAATCAACCTTTTTTGTGACATAGTAAGAAAACTTATTATGTAAAAATATTACATGAATACCCATGACTTACATTTTTAAGTAATTATTTTAGTAAATCAACTGAATTTCAAAAATAAGGAGTAAAATCAATATCATGACTTTACTCCAATTATTTCATACATAATGAGAACTCACCTGAAATCAGAATATCCGTAAGAATGTCTATTCAAATAATTCTTAACTTACTGGGAACATTTACTAAGAATAATTAATTAAATAATAAATAAAAAGGACAGATTAGTGTTATTCACACGTCCAAACATCAATTATGAAGTAGAATAATTCCCATACCCTGTGGAATTAGATGCTACCCGTGTTACAGCACCAAGAAAACGTGACAGGCTACCACTGGGTACCCTGCTAGCCTCAGTGTCCATCCCTTTGAGCCCCTGTACCCCTCAGAAGGACCATATTAGGACTCTAAAAGCTATAAATAAAGAGCTCTTTTGAGGATATTGATACCCAGAGACCCTGTTATATTTATATCCAGACACTGTGCCAAGGTAATCAAATACTTATAAGAGATAAGCAAGTGATTTATGGCTTTAGTCTGATTAATAATATCTGTCCTCAATCCTCATTTTATGAATTTAAACTGCTGAAAAACCTTATAACCCCAGTATGCAGGTTTAAACCATTGGTGCACGTCCCAAACAGGGAACCAAAGGATTTAATAATATACCAGTGAGTCTTATTATCCTTCCTCTGTTGTGGCAGTTTGGTTACAAAGCCCTGCCACTCCACCTTGTATTTTATATACATATTATCTTTGAGCAAAATATCCTTTAAACTAAAGGGCCCAAAGTAACCAGGCCTACCTGTTTTCATACTGAATTCCCTGAAGAGAGGTGTTAAATATCCCCAATATAATTGTGGCAACTCTGTAAAAATATTTAATAATCAATTTATATATATTGATTTAAAACAATAAACCATATCCAAACCAATTAACCTTGCAATAAGCTTTGTCCAAATATTTTACAGATTTTTGCTGCATTTATTAAATAATATATTTATTATTTATTCTATCACCTCTGGTACCTAAAGGATAGCAAGGGTCTTGGCATCTAGGAGGCTGAAAATTGGGGGTCTGGCCAGGAAATATTCAATTTTATTATATTTAATACCATGGACCAGAAATCTCACATAAAATTAAATCAAAGATAAATATATCTGAATTTTTAACCGTGATTCATCATTAAATTACTTTGCAGTGGATTTGAAAACCAATTCAGAATTAATAATCTATTATTTAAATCTTTTAAAGATAAGAAAAGAAGAATATATTAAAAATTATAAACCTACTGGTTGGAAAGCTTTAACTCAAGCTGAGCAACTTAATATCTCTTCTGCACCTAAACACTTAGATAAACTCCTTGAACAAGAAGATCTTGAGAGGCTTATCAACTTCCAGGCCCTATTAAGAAAACATAAAGCTTTGAAGGAATATGTTATAAATTTCTTTTTAAAATATAAAAGTAATTATAAAACTTGTATTACCATATTATTTTTATTAAAACAATATTAATATATTTTATTGACCAATAAAATAGCCTTTTACCATCAGTGAACCCTCCTATACCAGAACCCACCACCACTTAAACTGATTTATTAGATCAAGAAGTCCCAGATATCTCTGGAAGCTCTGAAAATATTGATTGGACGGGTGAAGACCTCATTGGGACACACCAAGACCCCCTAGGATTACCTATTAAGGACTAATTTAATCCCAATAAAGTCCTGGTACCTTTGAATATCAACTTAAGTTTTAAATAAAACTTATTTTTAATGATTTTTTTCTGTAGAACAATACTTGTTAACATTTTATTCAATATGAATAGACGTAACACAAGAGTTTCAGGGAGAATTTCCTCCTATTGATCTTTGCCAGGAGCCCCCAGTAACCATGAGACCACCAATAATGACAACCATGATGGGGCTGGAACCCGTGAATCAAATGTTGATGGACAAGGAACAGCCCCAAGTACTTCTGCGCTCCCCCAACCTAGAGCCAGAGAAGGTAGTAGAATTAAGCCCCCCTCCATTACAAGAAGATTCCCTGCAGCCACCCCAGCAGAATCTGGCCAAGGAAGCCAGGATCAAAGACTTAGTCATGGAGCATGTGAAATATTTGGAAGAGTTCAAAGAAGCCCAAGCCAAAGAGGACATGGTATCAATGAAAAAGATAATCTCCCAGGCAAAAGCTACACAGATAGCTCTTCATAAAATGATTCCAAGGAAAGACGTAGAATCCTATGTAGAAAAGTTGAATCCTTGGAATCAATTAGCCCACCTGTAAGGCAAATGATCAGGAAAGAAGAGACCTTCTTCCCATCCAAAGCCAAAGAGAAAGAAGGATTGGGATCAGATAATATCCCTAGATCAAAAGTGGAAAAAGTTGTACAACAATTAGCCTCTAATTCTGAGCCCAGTGACTTGTCTAAACCAACTTCTGATGTAATTACTTCCTTTTATAATGATATGCGCCATAATTTCAAGATTTTTTGTGGAAATTTAGACAGTGTTTATACCCAGATGGATAATTCAACCTCAGTAGTAGCCAAATTAATTAATAAACAAACAAAAACTGTAGGAATGGAAGATATTAAAGAACATACAGAACAATTATTGGAGACAATTAATCAAGGTAATATCAGACAGACTCAAAAAATTGAGAATATGTTATCAGGTATCCAAGAAAATTTTATTATGTCTTTTCAACCTTTAAAAGAAGAATTGGTAACTACCACTAACAGCTCCATTCTGTCCCTTAGTGAGAAATTAGATCTGCTTAATAATAAAGTGGACCTGCAACTTAATCTGATCAAGAATGATCTTAGAGACTTAAAATTCTGCCTGACCAACCCCTTGGGGAGTACGACAGAGGAACCAAAACCTCCCAGACAAAGAACTACACCTTATGCACCACCCTTACTAGGAATGCATAGGGGTGACACCTTCAGGCCTAGTCCTACTCCTGAAATGGAACAAGCCCTCAAACTTTTACCCCCAATTTCTGAATGGCCTAAATTATCTGGTGAATGAGAATACAATCATATAAATTTCATTAAATTTATTGAATATACTATTAACTGTTATGACTGACCAGAAGCTATAGCTGTAGTCAGGCTGCCCAGACTATTTGAAGGAGTAGCTTTAGACTGGTTTATCAGTAAGAGAGAAGAAGTGGGATCCTTACCATGGAATTCTTGGAAACTTCTAATTAAAGAACAATTTGGTTCTAGAATGTGGAAAAGAAAAATGATGAAAAATTGCAAAAATTACTTATTTGATCCCTATAAGGATAAGCCTCACAAATGGTGCTTGGAACAGAAGAGAATACTAGATTGCTTCTATCCAGATGCTGATAAAGAGGAAGTAAATGAAATACTCCTCAACTTGTGTCCTGGAAATCTTAACCATAGTGTAAGATGCAGGATGAGCATGGATGCTGACTTACAAACTCTAATCAATGTGTTAGAAGAAGTCATAGACATGAATGGATTAGACAAGAAGGTTCCTTCTAGACCTAAAGAGAACTTCAACATTAACAAAACCAGAGAACAAACCCCTCTGATAAATACCTCTGATAATAAGAAACCTAATGAGAACAGGGACAAAGAGAGAATGCCTGGAACTTGTTGGAATTGTAACAAGACAGGGAATATGAGACAAGACTGCCCATTTCCAAAAAAGAAAGATAGCAGTCTTTGAAGGAGAGAAAGAGTTTGAAGGGAATCAGAACTATGAAGATATAGCTGATACTGAAGGATCCCTTTCTGAACGTGATTTGATCCCAACCAACCCTGTTAATGTTATAGAAGGAGATATAGGCACTTCTATAGAAATAAATAACATCCATGGGGACTCTAGTTTGCCCCAAAAATGGGATCCTACCATAATTCCTAGACATATCACAGATGTTAAACCATTAACAGTTAAACCTATGAGTGGTAAGAGTTTTACTACTGGTCAAACTTGCTATGCAACAGGATTGTATAGAGACAGACCTATAAGGTTATTACTGGATAGTGGAGCTTTCTGCTCATGTGTCTGTACTGAATTCTTAAACAAATGGGATCCCAATTGGAAAGAACACCTTCTGCCCGTCCTAAAAGCCAAGTTTAGCTCTTGCAACTCTGCCATGAATGCTATTGGAGTATGGACTGCTCCTATAATATTACCAAATACTAAAGGATATTTGAGAATACTAGTGGAATTTGTGGTATTGCTCAATGGATTATGTGACTACCTGATAATAGGTAATGATGCTTTATGTCTATGTGGTATAGATGTGTTACAGAGTAAAGGGAGATAATTTACAGTGGGTGGTAATTGTGACAAGAAGTTTAAGATATGCACCATCCAATCTAACTTCCCCTCTTCCACTTATCAAAAGCATTTAGAAGACTTCAATCAAGAATAATTCTCTCAAGCAGCTCTAAATATGAAACTTTCTGAGGAACAGAAGAAAGATATATTTACAGTCTTCTTTGAGAACCAAAATGCTTTTTGTACTAAAAATAACCCCATTGGTGATATCAAAGGACCTGAAATGGTATTGAAATTGACTATTAAGCCTCCTTATCCTCCAAACTTGAGAAGACCAGCTTATCCCTCTAGTCCTAATTCTAGAATAGCTCTTGAGGAACATATCCAAGAACTGATAGACTTACAAGTATAAAGGAAAGTAGGGCACAATCAGCAGGTAGATGTGACCACACCTGTAATCATAGCTTTGCATAATGACAAGTCAAGAATGGTAGGAGACTTCAGAATTCTCAATAATTATACTCAGGAAGATTATTATCCTATACCCTGGATTGATCATGCTCTGCATAACTTGTCCAGGGCCAAATATATCACTACTATGGATATGCTTAAAGGTTTCAACCAGATACCTATAAGCCCTGAAAGCAGAAAGTTTATGAGAATAATTTGTCATTTGGGAATATATGAATATCTTAGGATGCCCTTTGTTATAAAGAATGCCCCATCAAACTTCCAGAGAACAATGCATACAGTTCTAGGTACATACATCAGACAAGGATGGATGATGGTATATATAGATAATGTTATCATATATTCTGATGATTGGGATACTCATATCAACCCAATAAGATTAGTACTACAATCTATCTCCAAAGCAGGATTAAAAGTATTCATGAAGAAATGCAACTTTGGATATGGATAATTGAAAGCCCTAGGGCATATAGTCTCTGGTCTAACTCTAGCTGCTGATCAGAATAAGATAGCTTCTGTCATGAACAGACCCATGCCTCAAAATAAAACAGAGTTAATTTCTTTCATTAGTTTTTGCAGTTACTATAGACAATACATACCAAAGTTTGCAATGCTAACTAAAAGTATGTATGAAATATGCAACAATAACACTCTCTTTGAAATGACACATGAGAGATTGAAAAACTATGAGGAACTAAAAATAGCTATGACCTCTAATCCTTTACTCATTCAACCAGATTACTCCAAGCCCTTTAAACTGTACATTGATTCCTGTATGGAAGGGTTAGGAGCTGCTCTACATCAAGAAAGGATAGAAGAAGACAAACCAGTGGAGAAACCAGTACTCTTCATATCTAGACAGATCAAAGATACAGAAAAGAGATATGGAGCCAGTCAGATGGAATGCTTGTCTCTAGTATGGGCTTTAGAAAAGCTACACTATTACTTAGAAGGCACAACTTTCCAAGTGATCACAGACTGTAATTCTGTAAGAACTCTCATGAACATGAAAACCCCTAGCAGACCTATGCTCAGGTGGCAAATTGCTATACAACAGTATAAAGGTCAGATGACTATAGTGCATAAAGCTGGAGCTAAACATCAGAATGCTGATAGTCTAAGTAGGAATGCTTTGCCTAATGACTCTAGGAATCCAGCATATGACCCTAGGGATCAAGATATCTTTCCTATCTTGAACATCAATCTTTTTGCATTAAATGCTCCAATCATGAGGATCCACTTATGTGAATCATATACTTCTTTCTTCAATCTAGTGAGGGACAACTCCTCCCCTGAAATCAAGCCGCTGGTTACCATCATGGAATGTGAATCCCCAGAAGCAGCTCTGATAAATAGTTTACCTGCTTCATTACTTAAACCCTATGAAGAAGGAAGGTTTACCTTTTGGGATGGTCTCCTTTACTACAGACACCAACATTCCAGTGTATTAGTACTAAGCAAAAAAGAAAATATACAACACATACTCCAGGAATGCCATGAAAACTGTTCATCAGGGCATCTATCCACTGAAAGAACCTTGGAGAAAGTAAAACAAACTGCTTGGTGGATAGACTGGAAAGAAGTCACTATTAAGTATGTTACTAGCTGTGAGACTTGCCAAAGATATAATAAAACTACTGGAAAAAGTTTTGGACTCCTACAGAAGATCTCTGAACCCAAAACTAGATGGGAAATCATTAATATGGATTTTGTCACCAGCCTCCCCCCTGGAGGTACTCATTCATATAACTCTGTCCTGGTTATAGTTGACAGATACTCTAAGAAGGCAAAATTCTTACCTAACCACAAAGAAGATAGTGCTATGGATGTAGCTCTACTATTTTGGAATAGGATCATAGCTGATGTTGGTATAACCAAGATTATAATCAGTGACAGAGACCCCAAATTCACCTCTGAGTTTTGGAGGAATCTATATGATATACTGGGTACTACTCTAGCATTTTCCACAGCATACCATCCACAAACTGATGGATTAGCTGAAAGAATGATACAGACCCTAGAAGATATGTTAAGAAGGTTCTGTAGCTTTGGTCTAGAATACAAAAAATCAGATGGTTATTGCCATGATTGGGTAAGCCTACTCCCAGCTCTAGAGATGGCTTATAACAGCAGTAAACATTCTACTACCAAAGAAGCCCCTTACATACTAGAAAGAGGATGGATTCCAAAACTCCCTAGGAATAACTTAAACTATAACTTAGCCACCATTCATCCAACATCTTTTGAATTTAAGAAAATGATAGATCTGGCAAATAATCATGCTCAAAAATGTGTAGAAGAAGCAGTAGAACACAACAAACAAAGATGGGACAAATCACATGGGGAACCTGACTTTATAATAGGAGATCAGATCTTGATATCCACTACCAACTTCAACAATCTAGCAGGTAACAGAAACCTGAAACCAGCCTTTGTTGGACCATTTTTTATCAAAAAGATGCATGGCAAAAATGCTGTAGAAGTAATCTTGAGTGAAGAATTATCAAGAAAACACCCAGTATTTCCTGTTAGAGTAGTAAAATACTTTCATCCAAGAGAAGGTAGCAACCTTCCTCCAGCAATAATCCCAATATAAACTGAACCTGTGAAAGAAAAAGGTAACGTCAGCAGGATATTGAGAGACAAGAAAGAGAGAGTGCAAGGAAAAGATGTTGGACTATACTTAGTAAGATACAAAGGAGAATCTGCAGACAAAGATAAATGTTTACCAGAGAATAATATACCTGATGGACCAATACATCTGAGAAACTACAGAGCCAGCAAAAGGAACTGAAACACACATGGAATTGAATTTTTTTCCCAACATGCTCCAGATTTTTTTTAAGATATGGCAATGTCTTGGAGTGGGTGAATGTCAGCTTGCTACTATTTCAGAGCAAGCTGCAAAAGTCACAGAAATAACATAAAAAGAATAATAATACAATTAACCTGAGAAGGAGTAGGAAAACCATAAATATTATTGCAAAAATGGGTTTTCCACCCAAAATTAGGTAGGGTCACTCACTGATCCCACCCTTGAAATCCAACTCCTTATATTTTTAAATAATTAAAGAAAGAAAGACCAAAATACCATGGCACCACCATTGAACTTTTTGGCCAATTCAATATTTCACATGTATTGTCACATACAGGTTTCATACCTAAAATTCAGTCAGAATTGAGGTGTTGTGTATATTTTAGGAGTTACAGACAGAAATGTGTTCTGTCACAATTCCCACACGCAGCCGCGGCAGCCAATGCACCCGCCCGCGGCTGAGATACAGCCCTGTCACTCCGTCGAGATTGTGTACGCAGCCCTGGGCCTCTGACAAGTACGCAGCCGCAGGACTACGGGTTGACAGAGTGACAGGCAGCCTGAGAGGCTCAGGTACCGCGTAAACATGCTACAACCTACAAGGGAACATTCTAAATATGTAATAAATGTTTCTGTAGATAGTAGATAGTATAAAAATACATAAAATTATATAAAAAATACTTAAATAACCTTTATATTTATTTTTTATTAAATATAATTCAAAGTACCAAAAATGTTGAAAATAAGATAATGACTACTTCTAAAAATATATTAAAACACTTTAATACATTATTATGGGAATTTCTGGACATTGAAATTTTTTGTGACATACTAAGAAAACTTATGATGTAAAAATATTACATGAATACCCATGACTTACATTTTTGAGTAATTATTTTAGTAAATCAACTGAATTTTGAAAAGAAAGAGTAAAATCAATATCATGACTTTACTCCAATTATTTAATACATCATGAGAACTCACCTGATATCAGAATATCCATAAGAATGTCTTTCAAAATAATTATTAACTTACTGGGAACATTTAATAAGGATAATTAATTAAATAATAAACAAAAAAGACAGATTAGTGTTATTCACACATCCAAACATCAATTATAAAGTAGAATAATTCACATAACCTGTGGAATTAGATGCTACCCTTTTAACAGCACCAAGAACACGTGACAGGCTACCACTTGTTACCCTGCTAGCCACAGTTTTGGTCCCTTTGAGCCCCTGTACCCCTCAGAAGGACAATATTAGGACTCCAAAAGCTATGAATAAAGAGCTCTTTTGAGGATATTGATACCCAGAGACCCAGTTATATTTATATCCAGACACTGTGCCAAGGTAATCGAATACTTATAAGAGATAAGTAAGTGATTTATGGCTTTAGTCTGATTAATAATATCCGTCCTCAATCCTCTTTTTATCAATTTAAACTGCTGAACAACCTTATAACCCCAGTATACAGGTTTAACCCATCAGTGGACGTCCCAAACAGGTACCCAAAGGATTTAATAATATACCAGTGAGTCTTATTATCCTTCCTCTGTCGTGACAGTTTGGTTACAAAGCCCTGCCACTCCACCTTGTATTTTATATAAATATTATCTTTGAGCAAAATATCCTTTAAACTAAAGGGCGCAAAGTAACCAGGAATACGTGTTTTCATACTGAATTCCCTGAAGAGAGGTGTTAAAGATCACCAATATAATTGTGACACCTCTATAAAAATATTTTATAATCAATTTATCTATATTGATTTTTAACAATAAACCATAACCAAACCAATTAACCTTGCAATAAGCTTTGTCCAAATATTTTAAGTATTTTTGCTGCATTTATTGAATAATATATTTATTATTTATTCTATCACCTCTGGTAGCTAAAGTATAGCAAGGGTCTTGGAATCCAGGAGGCCAACAATCACACAGACAGGAACAATCAAAAAAAAAAATAACATTGAATGATTAGATATATTTCAGAATGATCTAGGGGTAATTTTGATGAATTCCAACATTTCCAAATCAACAATCTAATCAATATCCTAAAAAGTGTCACAACTTCCCCTGATGTGCAAGGGGAAGAGGGCATGGGAACTACTTCTCAAAAAAATCAGGATAAAGATGGTAGGATTGATTTCAATAAGAAGAGGTGGAGTAATGAAAAGTTTGAGGAAGTTAAAGGATGAGATGAATCCAGGATTAAGGTGCTGGAGAAAGACTGATTTCTGAATCCTATAAGAGTAACACCACAGGGGTAGGTGGTATGAGTAAGGTAGGCTGGATGGCTTTCTTGTACTGAGATGACACCTATTGCAAGGGAATCACCAATAGAAAGTAGTATTGTTGGAATATTCAGGTGCACAAACAACACACATGGATCTGTGCTTATCCACTTTGAGTCAAGTTGACTCTGGGTTCCTTAAGATCAGGGTCAATCCTCCTGGCGCTAGTCTCTGTCTCTGGCTCTCTCCTCTTGACCAAAATTTCACTTTTTTTACTTGCTCAAGATTGGAATCAAGAAGCAAATGAAAGGATTGGGTATTGTTGAGGACTCAATATGATTTGGTGTGACCATCAGATTCAATCTATTTTATTTTATTTTATTTTATTTTATTTTATTTTATTTTATTTTATTTTATTTTATTTTATTTTATTTTATTTTATTTTATTTTATTTTATTTTATTTTATTTTATTTTATTTTATTTTATTTTATTTTATTCTATTCTATTTTATTTTATTTTTATTTTATTTTATTTTATTTTATTTTATTTTCTTTTATTTTATTTTATTTTATTCTATTCTATTCTATTTTATTTTATTTTATTTTATTTTATTTTATTTTATTTTATTTTATTTTATTTTATTTTATTTTATTTTATTTTATTTTATTTTATTTTATTTTATTTTATTTTATTTTATTTTATTTTATTTTATTTTATTTTATTTTATTTTATTTTATTTTATTTTATTTTATTTTATTTTATTTTATTTTATTTTATTTTATTTTATTTTATTTTATTTTATTTTATTTTATTTTATTTTATTTTATTTTATTTTATTTTCTTTTATTTTATTTTATTTTATTTTATTTTATTTCATTTTATTTTATTTTATTTTATTTTATTTTATTTTATTTTATTTTATTTTATTTTATTTTATTTTATTTTATTTTATTTTATTTTATTTTATTTTATTTTATTTTATTTTATTTTATTTTATTTTATTTTATTTTATTTTATTTTATTTTATTTTATTTTATTTTATTTTATTTTATTTTATTTTTATTTTATTTTATTATATTTTATTTTATTTTATTTTTATTTTATTTTATTTTATTTTATTTTATTTTATTTTATTTTATTTTATTTTATTTTATTTTATTTTATTTTATTTTATTTTATTTTATTTTATTTTATTTTATTTTATTTTATTTTATTTTATTTTATTTTATTTTATTTTATTTTATTTTATTTTATTTTATTTTATTTTATTTTATTTTATTTTATTTTATTTTATTTTATTTTATTTTATTTTATTTTATTTTATTTTATTTCATTTCATTTTATTTTATTTTTCTATTTTCTAATTCTCCTTCATATAGTCTTCTAAAATTAGTCCTCAAATCTAGTTCTAAAAAGCTGTTGTTGTGTCAATCTCAAATATTTTCTCCTTTTTTGTGGTGTCAGATTTATTGATCATTTGTCCTAGATTGGGTATGAGATCAATTTTATTTCTATTTCATTGATCATTCTTTATCCCCGCTCTTTGTTCTGACACTACATTTTAGTTTCTGGTTTTTTTCCTTTCAAACTTCTGTAATTGAAGTTTCATGTTTCTTCAAGTATACTCATTCCTTGAGGGGAATTTGCCCAGGAATGAAGTAGAGGCCAGTACATGTGAGAGCTGGGAAGAGGCCTTGAGGAGGGATGACTAGTGCTGGGCTGGGATGCCCCGCAGCTAGTAGATCCAGGGGTAAAAGCTTGATTGTACTGAGGGTTTAGAGTGGCTGAGGAGACTGAGTATGGAGAGCCAAGTAGTGGTTATGACACCAAGGCAAGGAGAAATTTAATTCCATCAAGTTGATTTCTGATGATTTTTGAAATGATTCAGTTGAAATGTTTCCTTGATTGAAAACCTTCCATTTCATCCTCCTCTGAGATCTCTCAAACAAGAGCTAATATCAATGGTTCTTTTTTTTTTTTTTTTTCTTTCTCATGCTCCAGTGTGTCTTCTAAGTGTTTTTTTTCTGCTTTTTTTTTTTTTTTTTTTTTTTTGACTGAAACTTTTAGTTTGACTCATGTAAATTAAAATCCAATGGCTGATTCAGTTCAATCTGTCCCAAAACGTTTGCCCACTCACCCTACGCCAACGGTTGAGGTGATTTTGGACGTGGATGTTGGATCGACACGGGTCGATCCTGATTCGAATCGCTCAGCTCAAATCAAACCTAGATTTGAAATCTTATGAGCTGGCATTTCATTCAATTCTGAGTTTTTTTTTTTTTTTTTTTTTCGCCGGTATGATGATCGATTGCTGAAGTTGCGAAACCGATTTACTAGCTGCAGAGGCGCAGGATGGAAAACGATGAGTGGGGTGGACGCTGCTGACACCGGGTGACCCGTTGGGTTCTCCCCGGGATGTCACTCCATGATCGTGGCTTGGTTCTTCTTCGCCCGTGTTGGTCGCCCCTACCAGGATTGAAGTATTTATGGTACGTCCAAAAGAAATCGTCCACGATAATCGAAGCCAAGTAAGTCCAAAAACCCAAACAACCGGGCGAAGAACTAGGTGAGTATCGTCAATAGATTAATTAAACTAACGACACCAAAACTATCATCAAGAGACCACCAGCATCGTTCGGAACGAGCAAGAAGAGACGAGCGAGTCAAGTACGTCATCAAGTCAGTCACCCACTGACCAGCAAGTCAAAAACCAAAACTGTATTCAACAAACCACTCGAATCTATTCCACAACCAACTAGAGTACACCAAACCAACGCTCATCACATCCATCGACTCTCCTGGGATGCAACTAGATTAAAAACTCATCTTGGCAATCGAAACTTATTTATCCCAGAGAGAGATCGAAGCTTCAAAACCCAAACCACCTCAACTCTCGTTTCTCTTCCATCATCCTCCACTCCATCCTGACCTATCATCCTCAACCACTAGCTCGAATTCATCGATAGTATCCATTCAGTCTCAAGACTAAACAACCCATCTCAAGATGATCTCGATCCATCCCGCTTTTCATTCGGTTCTTCGCTCGTCGAGCTTGCGTAGATTATCATCCTACCCATCTCCATCCATCCGTTCACTCTCCTCTCGAGCCCAACCTGAGCCAAGACTCGATCAGCCATCATCGATCCCCCCACTAGCCCCTGATCGTCCTTCTATCGATCAGCCTCACAAGTTTCATCCTCATCATTTTAACCCAAGTTCGAATCCCATTCGTCCAGTCGACACCCCTCCTAAGAGCACCATCAATCAAGATGTTTCTAATATCCATTCAACTCAACCGCAACCGTCCACATCAACTCTCAAGTTACCGTCGACCTACGCACGGAATCAACTGATTCCAGTCTCAACCACATTATCCAACGATCTTCATTCAATTCTTCATTCCTTCAAACCTCCGATCAGATACGCTTTTGCCTACGGTTCCGCTGTCTTTCCTCAAAAGTCACATCCGTCAAGTCAAAACTCGATGCTCGATTTTATCTTTGCTGTCTCTCACCCTAGTCATTGGCATAGCATCAATCTACAACATAACCCCCATCATTACTCACTACCCGCCCGTATAGGTGGCAGTTCAACCGTCAGTTGGTTACAAGAGCATGGGCCTGGTGCGGAGATTTGGTTTAACGTCGAGGCCATCGTTCATGACAGAGTAAGCCAACTCTCCATCGAGTTCGTCTCTACTTTCATCCTTCCGACCCTCTGATATCCATCCCATCCAATAGTTCATATCAACCTAGAATTCCAAACGTTCAAAAGTTGAACTATAAGATCTATCCTCCTACAGGTCATCAAGTATGGCGTCATCTCGATCGATAGCCTATGCAACGATCTACTTGACTGGAATACCCTCTACGTCTCCGGTCGAATGCATAAACCAGTCCACATCCTAAGAGACGATCCTCGAGTTCGATTGGCTCAGCAGGTCAATTTAGCCTCTTCGCTTCGGACCGCATTACTCCTATTACCCGAGAAGTTTGACGAACCTACCTTGTTCCGCACGATTGCCGGTTTGAGTTACACGGGTGACGTTCGCATGAGGTGGGCAGAGAATCCTCTAAAAGTCAAGAACATCGTCGATCGACAGCTTGATCTGTTCAGGACTCTCTATCATCCACTCTTGAACGCACTCAAGTCACACATCTACCCTCTTGATATTCCTGATCAAGCTTTCAAGATTTTCCTTCAAGATAGCTCACCTAGGGCCAAAGCTGAACTGTTGAATAAGTTGCCCATCAAACTCAAAGATATGATTCATACAGTCTACGATCGGCGCTGGAAGCTTCAGTTGGCGATCGATCAACAGTCCTCATCACAACGCTCCGAGCAGTTCACATCTACCGATCAACTCGAAATCATGACTAGGATCGTATCTGATTCAGGATTTCAAGACTGTTTGAGACGTTCATTGGTTGATATCGTTCATAGACCTAGCTTTCATCAATCCCTGAAAGGACTTTTTTCTGCTGGTCCTATCAAGAGTCTTCGATATGCATCCTCCAAAGGTTAGTTCATTCATTCAATCTCTCAGACAAATCTCGTATGTTTCACATCTTTGCAAGGATTCGCTATCGGGACCCATCTTGAATCCCTTTTACTGCGCTCTTCGACGTTGCAATTTTTGCTTATCTGAATGACACTTTTGCGTCTGGCTCTGGTTTTTTTTTTGCTGCTCTAGTATCGAAACGATTCAATCTCTCTTAAGCCCTTCGTAGTGTTTTTTTTTCTCTCGTCCTAAAGCAAGACGCGTCATCTTTGATGGTGGGTGTTCTCATTTGAAACAAGGGTTACAATAGCCAAGGTGAAGGATAGGTTGCCATACTAACACCCACGCGATTCGAATCCTCCTGGGATTCGTAAAATTTGATTTACATGCTCGTTTCCACCCGTGAATTCGGGCTGATACCAAGTCATACCGGCCAGTGCTGCAAAAGCGATTGAATCGTTCGTTTGGTTTAGATGTGGATGCTTTTTGCCCTACCTGTTTTTTTTTTTTTTTTTTTTTTTTTTTTTTTTTTTTTTTTTTGGCCTTCTGATTCATCATCTCTCAATCAAGCATGTCGCTCCCTGATCATCTTTCAAGCTTTGTTTTACTTAAGTTTATTTCTCTTGGTTTGATTCGGTCCTTCGTCACTATATGCTCATTTAATCAAGATAATAGAAAATCCCCTCCCCCCCTTAATTCTATAATATCATTCCAAGTTTCCTTCCCGCTCTCACATAGATGCTTTCGTTCTTGGTGCTTGTTCTTTCTTCTTACCCGGAGGTTTGTGGTTGTCCCCTTCTGATTAAAAATTCAGAGCGATTTCAGGTGGGTTGTTAATCTGTCGGTTTCATCATTTAAGCATCGTCCTAAGGTGATGAGTGCCTGTATTACTCCCTCTTCATTCTTGCTTTGCTGGGTTCACTGCTAAGTCCTTGGAAACTGACGAGGTACCTTTTCATCGTTAGATTTTGAAGCGTAATAGACTCCTAGACTTTCCTTCCGTTTAATCTCTTTTTCTGCTTCATCTCAGTCTTCTGTTTTCGTATCATCCCCTCACACGTTCCTGTTTCCGTATTGTCTTCTCACACGTTTCATCTTCTTTCGTACTACTTTCTCATACTTTTCATTTGATCCTTTTCTACATTTTTTCTGGTTGCTAGGACTTCATTTGCTAATCCTACCTCACCGATCATTGTCTCTTCTTCCCTGTTTCGACTCAACATACTCAATCATGTCTAGCTTAAATACTGAACCCACTTGTTTCATTCTATCACTCATCACTCCGTTCAACCTCAAATTGTGCTCCTCTGCCTTTCACTACCACAGACTTGTCCTTAATCTAAGCTCATATCATCACTTGGTGTTCACCTCTCAGGTACTTTTGTTGTCTCTCATAATTGTTGATTTACTCTTTGAAAGTTCTCTAACCCTTGTGAATCCAACTTTCAGTTCTTCCATTTCTAACAGATTTACAGTCCCATTGCTGCCCGCACCACAGAAATCTTTTTTTTTTTTTTTTTTTTTTTTTTTTTTTTTGGAAAGGTGAACCTTGAACCCTGTCTTGTTCATCATGACAGAAAGAGAGCCCAAGGACAACCTCAACGTACCTATCCTGGATGTTACCAACTTTAGTGAATGGCAGATGCACATGGAGACTTATCCTTGCTAAAAGGATCTCATGGATGTCTGCAAAAATGAACCTCTGGAGGAAGCCACAACTGCTGCTGTCAAGAGATGGACAAAGCAAAGTTACAAGGCTGTTGGGGTGATCACCAGTTTCATCAATCAGACTGTTTTCATCTCTGTTATGAATACCACCACAAAGAAGAACAACACTCTTCTTTGCAGGAAGATCAATCTCAGCTCTGTGATACCAGGAGCCTTGCAGTCCTTTAGCTACAGAGAGCAATAGAGTGGTGGAATGATAATATTCCCAAAAATAAACACGTAAAAATCTCATGCTCCAAGGTTAACAATCATTGTCATCCTCACTTTGAGATATCCTTTTCCTCAGTACCATCTACCTCAGTCCATAAGCGTGACACAAGTAAAGCACAACATCAATGGTGCGATTGGCTTAACACCTTTGGCTTGCGTTACAACCTTCCAATCTCAGCAACTCAGTATATACTTGCAAATCTCACAGTTAACTCTAATACCAATTGACCATCCATTCAAGCTTTGCTCTTCTAACATGGGTATCATCAACCCTTGGACTTCCATTCTTGGTCATGCACTCTCACTAGCTTGAACTCGTGCCTAGATAGCCACATCAACTGTATAGTTTGCAAATGGACTAGTTCCGTACTCTGCATAAACTACATCTTCGTATTCAAATTTTCCTCACATATCATTCCTTCCTGTCTCACCCATTAAATCCTTGTACATTTGCATTCTATTGTCTCACACCTATGCTACAACCTTGGAAAAAAATGTAATGTGATATCATTTTCCCAATTCATTCCTGTCATTCATTGCCTCATTGATCTCTAGCTGTAGTTGGCCATCTATCAGCTTGTATCTAGTCACCTTTGGATTACCTCATAAAGGCTGCTTTGCCTGCCTGAAGATTTTCTCCTCAGTTAGTTAATTTCATAAGTTCTTGCATTTTCTAAATCGAGTCATCACATTGGACTTGGCTTTAGTTCCTTTGCATTGGAACACTTCATCCCTCTTGCTATTTGCTGAGCCATCAAATCATAAGTTTGCACTTTGCAGTTAGCCTTGCTATCTTGCATTATCCCTTGCACTTAGTCTATTCCTTTGTGCTCATCATCATCTAAGATTTCCCTATAGTACGTGGGGTGGTTGTGTGACAGTAAATTAACTAACTCAACTCCTCTATTGTATTCCTCCAACCTATAATAGATTTTCTTTTACAATGTCACATACTTGCTCAAATGCAAACACTTCCTTCACCCCTTATAGTGATGATATTCATTGGGTAGGGAGATCCAGCACTCCACAGGCCCAAAAAACTTCAGACCCAGTCCCTTCTTCCAAATCTCCTTTTTTTGAACCTCTTTTGCTCCTCAACTGGAAGCTCTGGTGGACCCTCTCAAGGAAATCTCAGATTTCAAACATTTCACTGATGAAACCTCCACCCTTGGTAGATCAAGGGTTTGCACTAATGCTCCCAAGATCAAAGCTTTGACCCTTCTATTAACTTCAATCCAGGCTCTCATTCAAAATGCCTTGCAATCTGGTCCAAGTGGTCCTAGTTTCGATACTTTGGGAATGAAGAAGCCTGATCACTTTATGGGGGAAAACTCCCATAAACTTAGATATTACCTACAGTCCTGTAAAATCATCTTCTCAAAAGACCCTAACAACTTCCCCTCCAATAGACCTAAAGTGATGTATGCCTCTTTCTTTCTAGGGGAAAGAGTCTTGCAGTGGTTTGAACCGTATCTCAAACTATTATCCAATACTAGTACCACTGGTATTCTGAAGAACTGGTACAAGTTTGAGCAGCAACTGTTCAATCTGCTTGGCATCCCCAACAAAGTGCAAAACACCAAATATGAGCTTAATAATCTAGTTATGAAGGAGAATAGTACAGTTTCTGTTGATATCTCCCATTTAAAAACCTTGCAGTCTTGCATCCAATGGAACAAGGAAGCACTCTTATTTCAATTTTGAAAGGGTTTAATGGCACATCTAACCAAACAGCTTGCAGTTGGGGGACATAAGGCAATCTCCCTTCAGCAGTTAATCAAAACACTGATTGAGCTTGATAATGGCTATCACAACCAGAACCACTCTTGACAAAACAACCATGGATTTTCAACCTTGTCTCCAAAGGCAGACAACTCTTCAAAGCAACATTTGAAGAATCCAAAACACTCCAAACCAAATCCAAACTCAAAATCTAACCCAAAGGGGAAAGCCTTTGCCAAAAATCCAAAATTCCTGGACAAGGAAACCAGGATGCTCTGGAACAAGGAATGGAAAAGGAGGGAAAAGGAGGGGTTCTGTATGTATTTTGGAGGGAAACATGATTTCAATAGTTGTGCAAAGTGGCTAGAAAGCCAAAAAAATAGCTTGTAATTGTTATAATACTTACAAGGAAAATTACACACTATCTAAATTAAAGCAAGTCATTCTTTGCGCTTGCAAGTCACTTGGTGATCTGAGTTCAAGATTTTTCCTCTTCCATTCCAACAATACTCCCTATTTTGTTTTAATCAATTCTGGTTCTAATGTTTCTTTTATAAGTTCATCTTTTGCCACTTCTAAAAATATTATGTGTTACAAGATAGACAGGTTTCCCATCTATTTGATAAGCAGTACAACTGGACCATCTTATTGGGTTATCAAAAAAGAAAAATGGACCTTTGAATTTTACACTTTAACCAGCTTCAAATTGGATTTGTTTGTTTTGGATATCCCTGGAATTGACACCACCATTCTAGGCCACAACATCCTATTTTACTGGAATCCGGATGTGAATTGGCAAGAAGGAGTAATTAAACTTCAAAAAGTTTAAACCCAGGACACTAAAATTTCTCTCAAACATCAATTAAACAGCCTACCTGACACTGTCATTGAGTTGGATGATAAATTTCCACCAGGAGATTTGCAATATCCTGACCTC
Source organism: Puccinia polysora (assembly GCA_025617555.3). Taxonomy (NCBI): domain Eukaryota; kingdom Fungi; phylum Basidiomycota; class Pucciniomycetes; order Pucciniales; family Pucciniaceae; genus Puccinia; species Puccinia polysora. Next base: position 23,730,281 of record CM062632.1, on the reverse strand, counting down.
CATTCCCAATTTACCTCTTCAGATTTAGGAGTTTTTGCTTATTTTTCCAACTTACCTCTTCCATGTTTCTTCAAAGAGAAGGAGGTTCCAACAAAAAGATGTATTTTGAGCTCCCTAATCCTCTCACAGCTTTCAAGCACTTTTAATAAAATGCTCAAAGATGACAAGATTCAAGATCTAGAATTCATTCAAGAGTCTTTAACTTCTGTTTACCATGAATTTTCTGAAGTTGTTTCAGCTATAAAAGCAGATAAACTATCTCCTGCCCATTCTTATGATCACAGGATCAAACTTACTGGCCCACCTCTGGCACCCATACCAGTCAACTCTCTCTCAAAGCAAGAATCAGTTGCACTTCAAGAATACATTGCAAAAAATGTATCAAAAGAATTTCTTTGACCAAGCAATTTGAATAATGGCTTGCCCATCCTATTTTTCCCAAAGAAAGACAATTGCCTTCAACTCTGTGTTTACTACAGGAAACTGAATCAGGAAACCCAGAAAAATGCCTATCCAGTACCCCCAATTTCACACCTCACTCTCTTCCATGGAGCTGCTTATTTCTTGAAGTTAGACCTTTGAGGGGCCTACGACCTAATTTGAATTGCAAAAGGTCATGAGTATTTGACCGTAATGAGAACCCGGTTTGGCAGTTATGAGTATATTGTGATGCCTTTCAGCCGCTGAAACACTCCTTATACTTTTCAAAATTTTGTCAATTACATTTTTAGTGACCTTGTAGAGAAATACCTTGTGGTGTATCTTGATGATATACTTATCTAATCAAAAAATCTTCAGGATCACATTGCACATGTGCAGGAGGTTCTGCATCAAATTTGAAAGAATAACCTGTTTGCAAAAGCCTCTAAGTGTGAATTTGATACTCATTTTCTTCAGTTTTTAGGTGTTACAGTATTGCAGGAAGGACTATAAATGGAACCATCCAAAACAAAGCACATATTGGACTGGCCTGCAACCTCTTTGGTTAAATCCCTTAAACTTTTCCTGGGTTTCAGAAATTTTTGAAGCAGGTTTATTGAGCATTACACCAAGAAAACTGTGAATCTTACTGACCTTCTTCAAAAAGATACTCATTTTATTTTTACTGAAAAAGGTGCTTTGGAGTTTGAAGCTCTAAAGAAAGACTTTAACACTACTCCAATACTTGCTCATTTCAACAAGCTAACTTGCAATTTTGTGGAAACAGATGCAAGCAACTATGAAATTTCAGGATTAATCTTGCAGTTTTCTTCCTCTTCCTCTATCCTTCATCCCTTAGACTTCAAGTCTTGCAGTTTTCTTGCTGCAGAGCTTAATTACAAGATTCATGAAAAGGAACTTCTTTCAATCATTTTCTGCTTGAATAAATGGTTTTTATACCTTTTGAGTCTTATGGAACCCTTTGAGGTCTTAACTGATCACCATTCTCAAATATTTGATGACCTCAAAATTCCTTACACACAGACAGGTACTTTGGGCCCAATACCTCTCTGAGCTCAACTTTAAAATCACATGAAACCCCAGGAAACAAGCAGTAGTCCTTGATGCTTTATCAAATTGTCACATTGTTTAACCAGTAGGGGGGGAGCACCTTTTCCAATCACAAACCTGAAAAAGTAAGGACACTCTTCTCTAATCATTCTGCCCAACTCATTTCAATCATCACCCACCTTTGAGACATGGCTTTCAAACTTTGAAAAGCTCAGCTCAACAATCCAAAGTGTAACAAACTTTTCAAGAGTGCAAAATTATTAGATAGTGACTACATTATTGATGAAAATGGTTATTTATTATATAAATATTGTATATTAGTACCTGATAATCCTTGCATTAAGTTAGATATATTTCAGTCTTGGCATGAATCTCTGCTTGCTGGTCATCATGGGAAGGATAAAAACTACCAATTGATCACAAAAGACTTCTATTGGCCTGGTATGATCAAGGAAGTAAAAGACTTTGCTAGCCCATGCTATGATTGAAATAATATAAAGTCCTTGAAACACCAGAGTTTTGGGCTGCTCCAGCCACTTCCTATCCTGAATATTCCTTGGAACTTGTTGCTGATGGATTTTATTTTGAAATTACTTATTTCTAGTGGTTATGATGATATTTTAGTAATAGTAGATTTCTTCCCAGAAATGGCTTTATTTCTTTGCAGTCCTATGACCACCTCTTTGGAAGACCTAGCTAATTTATTCATAGAATATGTATTTTCAAAACATGGACTCCCTGATAATATAGTTAGTGATTGGGGATCTTTGTTTGTCTCTAGCTTCTGGACCTTGATATTCCAGTATTTGAAGATCACTTGAAACTTATCAATGGATTACCACCCGGAAAAAGATGGGAAAACCAAGGGATTTAATCAGATTCTCAAAAATTATATTTGAACATATGTTGCCTATAAACAGGAAAAGTGGTCCAAATGGCTCCCATTAGCCAAATTTTCCTAAAAAAATTCCACTCATTCCTCCACCAAAAAGTTTCCCTTCCAAACTCTTTATGATAGAAACCCCAATTTTGGTTCCATTCACCTAGCAACTTCTCAACCCACTACTGATTACCTTACTCACATTCAATCACTTCAATTGTAACTCAAATCCAACCTCAAAGAAACAAATCAGCACTAAAAGGAGGCAAGCAGACCAAATTTTCACTATGGAAACAACCTTTGCAGTAGGAGAACAGGTATTGCTCAATGCTTGAAACATTTGCAGCACTTTCCCAACACAGAAACCCTCTGAAAGAAAACTTGGCCCCTTCAAAGTCAAATCAGTCATTTTCACCAACACTTTTAAGCTTACCTTACCTGAAAAATGGAAAGGTATCCTTCTGGTCTTTCATGTGTCTCTCCTAGAGCCAGCTCAAGTCCTATACCTGTGCAAGAATCATCCTCTTCCTGAACCAGTCAATTTCAAACATCATCTAGAGTGGGAAGTAAGCCATATTCTGGATTCCAGGTTACATAAAGGAAAACTTCAATACCTTGTTGAATGGACTGGCTTCCAGTCAAACAAAGATTGCACCTCATGGGAACCAGCCCATCACCTTCTGAAATTTCCTGGTTTGGTTTGAGACTTTCATGCAAGTTACCCTTGAAAACCTTGCAAATCTTAAATTCCATCCCATCCAATTCCCTTTTTTATTTACATTCAATTCCATTTCATTTCCCATTTGATCTCATCCTATGTCATTTTCATTGCTTAAAATTGTTTCTTTTCATTTTCATTACTACACTTTATTTTCTGTATTTCTTTATTTCCTTATTACAATTAACAAAATTATTTTATCTCTCAAGAAAAAGAAAAGAAAAAAAAATACAAGAAATAAGAAAAATAGATTTTTTTACAAATTCTCTTTTATTTCCTTTTCTGCCTCTTCCAAATTTCCAGTCAATTCAATTACCATCAACCTAAAATTTTCCAAATTTTCATCATTTATTAGACCCAACATTTGTTGAAACAAAAGAAATTGTGCAACCAGATGCTTCTCAAATATCTCCTTGCATTTTGAAGTCCAACCCCTCTTTGGATGGTATTCCATGCGTCCTCCTATAAGAGTTCCTTGTGGGCTCTTTTCCTTTGACCTTGCAAAGAACCTTCCCCAACATTGTAAGTCAGCTGCCTTGTATCAGTTTTGATTGGGACCACAAATTGCACTTGGTTTCCCTGGATTTGGTCTTCCATCCAATTTCCTTCCATTCCATCTCTCCCTGTTTCAATCCTTTCCTCCTGTCTTGTCCCGATTCCTTCCTCTTCTCCATTCCCTCAAATTCCTCCAATTCCCTATTCCTGAATTTTTCCATTCCTCTCTTCCCTTATCTCTTTGGTTATTGAAGCAATCCCCTCTTTTCCTTTCAATTTGCTTTGAACATCATAACTCATCTGATTCATTTGAAATTCAACCAAAAGTACAAAATATTGGTAGTATACCTACAAAACCTTGGTAATACTAAGCAGGATTTTAATTTCACTATATTAGTTTTCATCTTGTTTATTAGTCAGTCTCCAACACTCACCTGGGTTCTGCACTCCAAGAAATTCCGTCCCCAGCACTGGCGGAATGTGGGAATTTATGTGCAGAGAAGACAGGGGACTTTGAACTTCACTTGTGGATGCCTCTGGGGTATGGAAAAAAAGTTCACTATTTAAGGGGAATGTACAGCATACTTTCTGGAGACAAAATTATTTGCACTTGCCTCAAAAACCACAGGCAGAAGTGCTTGGTACACATCTTTTGTTGCGGCAGATACAGTTTTGGGAATGGCGCAACAAGGATGACAACATAATTAACTAAATTTTTCTTCCAAAAGCAATTAAGTATTAGTATAGTAAGGGTATACAGTAGGTAAAAACTTTTGGAATCACTGGGAAAATCATCTAAAAACTTGCAGGAGCTTTTAGCTTTATACCTGGGCAACTGTCACGCTCCAAGTTTAAGGATAATTGTCTTCCTCACTTTGAGATATCCTTTTCCTCAATACAATCTAACTCAGTCCATAAACATGACAAAAATAAAGCACAAAATCAATGGTGCCATCTGCTTACCACCTTTGGCTTGCGTTAAAACCTTCCAATCTTGGTGACTCAGTATATACTTGCAAATCTTGCAGTTAAATATAATACCAATTGAACATCCATTTGAGATTTTCTCTTCTACACTGGGTATCATCAACCCTCAGACTTCCATTCTTGGTCACGCACTTAAACTACCTTGAACTCATGCCTAGATAGCCACATCAACTGTATAGTTTGCAAATGGAATAGTTCCTTACCCTGCATAAAGTACATCTTCATATTTGCATTGTCCTCACATGTCATTCCTTCCTGTCTTACCCATTACTTAGTGGTGCTCCAAAACCTAACCTATAGCCATCAGACTCACTTTTCTTGTATAAGGACAGCCAAAATCATCAAAAAGACCTCAAAAATGGATTCTAAACCAAAAATAAACCCTAGTCACTCAGCCAAAGTACCCCCCTATCTCTCATGGTTTAGAAGATACAGCTCAAATCAACCCTGGCCTACCCATACCCCTACCAGGTTTCACAGATTAGTGAAAGGTCATGGACATACCCTAGATGCCTTCAAGTACATACCCCATACAGTACAGCCATACATCACCAAACAAACCTTCATCAGTATACATAATTAATATATGCAAGACCCTGCATGCAGCACAAAACAAACCTGCATCAGCATACATAATTAATATATGCAAGAGCCTGAATGCAGCACCAAAAAAACAGCTGTATGAAAAAGAAAAAGAAGCAAGACCCTGCATGCAGCACCAAAAAAACAGCTTTATACAGAAGAAATATATGCAGGGCACTGCATGAAGTACCAAACAAATAACCAACCACCACTATACAGAAGTAATCTAGGCAGGGGGAACCTGTATCAATGGAGCACATCAATGCATGCAAGGGTGTAAATGCATGTAGATCCTGCACAGCCTCTTCCTCTGACCAGCCAAAATGCCTCATGAACTGTATTCAATGTACTGGGGAGACCCTCAGGGGCAGCCCTGAGGGCAGGATTTTCTATAAATAGAGGGCCTCTCTCCTGCATCCAGGTCCCATCAGTTCCCCCCATCATCCCCTCCAGGGATAACCATGCCTCCTGGGCACCCTTATCCCATAATTTGACCATCCTTAACCAATATCCCATAGCCCATACTGTGACCATCATCAAGTCCCTATCCCATACCGTAGCCATCACCATCACCATCATCAATCATCACCATCCAAAATCACAAGTTTTCACTTTGCAGTTAGCCTTGCTATCTTGCATTATCCCTTGCACTCAGTCTCTTCCTTTGCCCTCACAATAATCTAAAATTATGCTATAGTAAGTGGGGTGGGTATTTGAAAAAAAATCTCCAATGATAACTATGTTAATAGCTAGTGCAAGGTTTAAATTGTTTTTGTTGAAAGGTTTTTCAATATTTTATCAAAGAGGGAACACAGTATTTTACTACTAGGGATCTTCACCACTAAACAACCTTCCTTCAGGGAATCACTTTGGACAGTATAAAACCCTGGAATAATGGGGACCTTATTGAATTAATCAAGAAAGAAGTATTATCCAGCTAATTTGTGGAAATGGCCAGGAAATTTAGCACACAAGCAAAGACAGGGAGAAATCAAATTAATTATTTGAGTAATTTCTCTTAGGGTACCTGCAGTAGTTCACAGTTGAAGGATTTCAGATCAAAGTTGGGGTTATTGATGACTCAACTTCAATAGGACAGTAATGGTGTCAAAATATCATTTAAAAATAAATCAGACTGATCCCATAAATAACTTGCTTATCTCTTATAAACAACTTATCACAGATGGCAGATATTCTGGACAATAAATGATGAATTTTGGGGTTGAAAGAGGCAAGAAAGGTATCCATAAATACCCTTTTGGGTGGAAAGGAGCCTTCTCAGGGCACATAGAGAGGGTATGGCTCATAGGCTTAGGCTAGCAGGCCAGCCAGGACAGGATTTGCATGTTTTCTTGGTGCTTTCAATCAGCTGATCACAGATATTCTGGATTTCTGTATGTTTTTATCTGCAGGATCTAGTAATGTGTTAATTTTTTATTTTGATGTTTTGGCACCTATCCTTCAATTTAATTACCATTTTTTGACTAAAGTAATCAGTAGTTGGTGTTTGTTGATTTTTCACTACCCACTGATCAAATTGATAATTTTTCATAATTTTTATGATCACTCCTTGATATTTTTTGTGGTCTTTGAAGTTGTTGATCTGTTAATGTTGTGGTGATCTTTATTATTTTTTTTTTTTCAAATTAGTGTGTTTTTCATGAAGTTTTAACATAATTTTGAATGGAAAATAATGTTTTTAGATCGTCTGCCATGCATATGTAATGCACTTACATAGGCATGGGTAATCCAAATAGGTTGTAGCTGTGAAAGTTACAAGTTCAAATCTTCATTGCAGTGACAATGATGAGTAACCCTTATAGAAATAAGAAAACCTTCAACAACAAGGAGGAAAAAAACAAACAAGATAAGAATGGGAGACAACCAAGATAGCCTGAGAGACATGAGATAGAAGAAGAAGAACAGGACAGCCAAGATTACCTTCCAATGCAGCTCAACTACCAGAGCCTCACTACATTGAAACATATACAATGAGGAGGGGCGATTGACGTTGCTCCTCCTGGATTTGCATGTCTTGGTGAGATTGTAGGTTTTTGAGCTTGAGGCAAACACAATCTTAAGCTTTGTGCTGATAATCAGACTTGTTGTCCTTTCCTTGTTGTTCCTTCCCTTCCTGGAGCCCTTCCTCCCTGGGGTTACCCAATTGCATAACTGTGCCTGTGTGCAGCACCAATGGTTGATCTCCCAGCTTGGGCACTAGCTCACACTCCTCCTTGACCCAGCTGGGATCAGATTGAGCATCTTCCTAGCTTATAAAACTTTTATGTACCCCAAGGGCTTGGTAAGGATTTTGGCAACCATCTTGTTGGATGGGCAGTGAGTAACTTGGATGAGGGAGTTGGCCACCATCTTGCGGAGATGATGGTAAAAAACCTCAATGTGACAAGAGTTGGGGTTCAGTTGGTCTTCCCTACTCAGAAAACTTGCACCTTGGTTGTCATTGATGATCATTGGGCATGGGATGGAGGCACCAAGGCCTATAAAAAGATTGGAAAACCATCTCACCTGTTTGGCGCAGATTTTCATAGCAATGAAATCAGCCTCCGTTGTGGATTGCGCAACCACCACATGATTTCTGGTAGCCCAACAGATTGGGTTCCCAAAGAGCGTGGTCACATAGCCCATAGTCAACCTTCTGCTGATAGCAGAGGTTGCGTAGTTGGCGTCTGCCCATCCACAGAGCTCTAGCGCGGCATTGTCTGTTTGCTTGAAGTTAATCCCCATCAAGGAGTTTCCCTTGAGGTACCTAAGAAGATGCTTTACTACATTCCAGTAAGCCTTGGTTGGAGAGTTAGCATAGTGTGAGTGGATGTTGAAAGTGAATGTGATGTTGGGACAAGTGTTGATAGACAGATGGATCAGCATCCCAACAGCCTTCTGCATGGTTTTAGTTTAAAACACTGGGGAGTCACAGGAGATGAGATGGTAAAGGTTGAGAGGAGCTGGAGCTTTGACGGGATTGGCACTTTCCATCCTTAGTTCATGCAAATTCTTCAGACAGAAGTATTGCTGGTGAATGACAAGAGAAACATTGTCTTGCCAGTCAAGAGTGAACCCAAGATGTTGCACAGGAAGCTCCTGAGTTCAGATGGAGTAGCTTTCAGAAATAAAATCCAGGAGTCCAAGCAATTGATAACAATCCTTCCCAACAAGAAGTCCATCATACATATGAATGTGGAGCCTGATGGATTTGTCTTTGTTGACAAAGAGGGATTTGTCTCCTTGCAACGGGGTGAGTCCCACTTTTGAGAGAGTCATAGATAGATTCAACTTCCAGCACCTTGGTGCCTGTTTTGTCCTGTAGAGCAACTTGTTAAGCCTCCACACCTAATTCTCTTTTCCAGGTACCTCAAATCCTGCTACCTGCACACCATAGATAGTTGTGTTGATATCACCATACAAGAACACTGTTTTGACATCAAAATGAAACACATGCAGGTTGCATTGGACTACTATGGACAGGAGAAACTTAAGGGATTACATGCTCCTAACGGAGGAATAGGTATTGAGGTTTATTCATTTCAAAAATAATTCCCTTTTTGGAAAGAATCTGTTGCTATTCAAAAATGAAATTAAATCAGAATTCAACATGAAAGACCTGGGAAATTCCAAACCTATTTTGTGAATATGGGTGAATCAGTTACAGCAGTCTGTCAAGCTCTCTCTGTCTTTCTATTGAAAATCTATTCTTAAAAATGAAAAAATGGTTTAATGTGGAAGTTTTCTTACTCCTTTCATCCCAGGATATCATCCAAAATCCCCAAATGATGAAGAAGTAGACTCCTTCTGGAAAATGGGCCACACGTATTGCAGGGTAACAGGTTTGTTCAGCTATCTGGCCACTGCTACTAGGCCTGATCTATTTTATATGGTCAGAATGATGTCTAAGTAATTGGAGAGGCCTGGGTTAAAGCATTGGCAGGAATTCTTTCATATTATAAAGTATATCCAAGGTAACGTGCCCACCTGCCTGTCCCATCCAAAGGGAAGACCAGCTGCTCTTGCTGCTTACTCCAATGTTGACTGGGGAAACTGTAGGACCACTAAGAAATAATTCACTGGATATTTGGCCATCTTCAAAAGTTGTCTCATTTTTCAGAGGTCACAAAAACAATCCACTGTCTCACTATTGAATGCCAAGGCCAAAAATTTTTTGCTAACTGATCTTTATTGTGAACTACTAGGGTTGAGAAAATTCTTGAAAGAAGCACATCTTTTAACATCTGAAGAAACCATCATTGTCTTTTATGACCACCACCAATGCATCAATACTGCAAATGATGAGTGAAACTCTAACTCCCAAAAAATGAAGCATGTTGACATTCAACTTCACTTCATACAGGAGGTCATCAAAAACAAAAAAATTTGTCTCCTTTATGTTCCATCTGACAGTCTGCTTTCCAAATTCCTAACCAAACAAATGGATTTGGCACTTCTAACTAGGGCCTTTGAGCATATTGGTCTGTTCAGTACAAGAGTCCAGGGGGGTTTTAGATTTTTAAGTTTAATAGACTCCCAGAGTTTCCTTCCATTTAATCTATTTCTCTCTTTCATTGGAGTCTTATTTTTTTGTATCATCTTCTCACATTTTTATGTTTCTGTATTGTCTTCTCACATGTTTCATCTTCTTTTTTTACTACTTTCTCATACTTTTAATTTTATACTTTTCTAAATTTTCTGGTTGCTAGGACTTCATTTGCTAATCCTATCTAATCAATAATTTTCTCTTCTGCCTTTTTTTGAATAAACATACTCAATCATGTCTAGCTTAAATACAGAAAACACTTCTTTCATTCTATTACTCATAACTCTGTTCAAACTCAAATTTTCCTCCTCTGCCTTTCAATAACACAGAATTGTCCTTACTCTAAGCTCATATCATCACTTTCTATTCATCTTTAATGTAATTTTTTTCCCCTCATAATTTTTCATTTCCCATTTGAAAGTTCTCTCACCTTTTTGAATACAGCTTTCAGTTCCTCCATTTTTAAAATTCATAACTTGAAATGTTGATATCTATTTTTTTTAAAAACAAAAAAAAAAATTCCATCCCTTCCTCAGTTCAGGTGCTCTTGATATGACCAATGAGACTGCTCAAGCTGGAAAATCAATGCACAAGTATCTTAGGGTTTAATTAGGTAGGGTAGGCAGATCTACAACTGAAAATCTTGCAAATCTCATGCTTGGTTTCACAAACACAATCAACCATCAATAGAAATCCTTTTGCATCATTCCTCCACAAAATATGGCTGAATTGCGCAGAGATTTATTGGCCCTTCCAAGATGGTGACTAATCCCAACATTATCTTTGATTTTTTCTTGTGAAGGAAAAAAAAAGGCTGCCTCATCTGATCCTTCAACTGTGCATGGATGTCACCACTTTCCAAGATAATAGGAATGGGGTTGGGGAGGTTGGGCTGAAGATGTAAATAACTTTAATCAGTAGTTTTATTATACCCACTTAGAGGTCTGCATGATTGTACCAAGAAACCAGAATGATCATGAAATTGACTAATTTTACCACTAACTGTCACCTTTTGAGCTTGATCTAAAACATAAATCTCACATTCCTGGGAGAGATTTACATAAACTCACACCTTACGGTCAAAAAATTTGCCAATTGCACTCACAAAGAATGGCCCTCAAAAGCATTGTAACCACCACATGGTTCTTTTCAACCATGAATGAAGATCTCCAAGAATGAGGGACCATTGAATTTTGACACTTAATCATTTTTTCCAATCTGTCTTTGAAACTTCCAAGATTGGCTTTGAATCAATTTTCATATTCCTTGCATCTAAACTAGTTGTTCAGAATGAATCACCAAGCCTGATTCTGTTCAATCATCTCTTTTCCTCATTGAAAAAACATGTTTCACATGTCAATCATATGTACTAGGAAGGGGAAAGGTTGAGGTGTACATGGTTCAAAATGAGAATGAAAAATGCTACAAGAAATTTCTGATAATATTTCAAGTTTAGAGCAGAGGACTAAAACCAAAAGACTGAATATCAAAGCTAGAGAAAACTTTGAGACTTGAGGAAAATGAAGAGGAAGATAAAAAGAGGGAATACCAACAGCTAGCTGAGATGGAAGGAACAAGTGAGGTTAGAAAAGCAGAGCAAAGTGAGGAGTTTCCAGACTTGGAGCTTGTAGCAGAAGTGATGCAGTGTCAGGTTATGCCAGGCAAAGAGATGATGAACAGAAAGTTTTCTTACAGGGCAAGAATCAAGAGATAAGTTAGAATCAAAAGATGAGCTTTGATGGAGTCAACGGAGTTGGCGGAGTCAAAGGTGAAGAAGGGTATTTTTAGAGACATAGATGAAGCAAGGAGAAAAGAGAGAGAATACAAGAATAGAATCAGAAAGAAGAAAAGAGAATGAGAAAGAAGACAGGAAAGAAAAGAAGATTTGAAAATAAAACAAAGATGACAGGAAAAATTGAGTTGGAGCTTGTTCAGATTTGGAGTGAGCTTCAGTAGGAGAATCCTCACCCCAGCAGGGAGCTTGGGTGGAGTGGGATCTCAACACCCCTTGTGACTGTTTAGATGGCAAGAAGAGTCTGATTGGATTTCAAAGAGGGAAAAGATAGATTTCTGAAGAAGAAGTAGAGAGCTGTGGCTAGAGGCCTTAGTCAAAGAGTCTGCAATCATTACATCTGTGGAGATCAGAGTCAGGCTGAGTTCAGAATTGTTGTAGTCCTCTCTTAAGCCCTTGGTCTTGATGTCAATGTGTTGGGATTTAGAATGGGAGCTGAATTATTTGAATTTGCTGTCCAGTCCCTTGTTGTTGATGAATATAATGGGCTTGGTCTTGGGTGATTGGTAAATTTTTCTCACCAAGTGAGTGATCCACTTGAGTATAAGGGAGCAGTTTAGAAGAAGGTTGAGCTCAGATTTGGTAGAAGAGTAGGTGAAATTTCTCTGCCTAGAGGAGTTCCATACAATGGGGATTCCATAGTGGAATACAATGAAGCCCATCTGAGATCTCCTAAATGCTGGGTTGTCACCCCACATGGTGTTGCTATAGCTAGAAATAATTTTGTCCCCAGGATTATACCTGAGAAAAAGCTTGTGGTCCCTGGTAGTCTTGAGGTACTTCCAGACCTTGGGCGCTTCTCTCCAGTGACTCATGCCAGGCTTAGCATTAAATCTTTCCAGGTTTGAGACCACAAATGCAATTTCTGGGCGGGTATATTGAGCAAGATGGTTGAGTAGTCTGGTGATGGATCAAAATTTAACGTTAAGTTGCACAAACTCCGCGTGGTCTTTGTCAGTGGCTGGTTCCAGGTGAAGATTTTAAGTGAGCAGTGAGTGTGTGTCTCTACAATCTGAGAGACCTAATTCATCCAGACCACAATTGATATGGTTGGGTTGACTAAGAAGAATTTGATCATCTTTCACCTCCATCAGCATACCAAGAATAGTTTTTGGGGTGTGGCAGGAGGAATTTTTAAACTTATTTAGGAAATTGAACTTGAAGGTTTCATTCCTTCCAACATGGATAAGATTTTCTAAATGGAAGTAGAGGACTTCCTTTGAGTTGGGGTTGATGTATAGACAGGGGTTTCTGAAGGATTCTTGAAATCCTTGAGATTTGGTCCAAATAGTTAGTTTTTTGTACCAATTTTTGGGTGACTTTTTGAGAACGTATAAAGATTTCTTCAATTTGAGGTATGGGGATGTTCTGTGTGAGCCTTCAGGAGTCTTGATTATAACAGTTTCATTTAGGGGGGAATGGAGGAATGCACCCTTGACATTAAACTGTGTGAAAGTCATATTTTCTTTTAGACCATATAGGAGAGCAATATGTAGGGAGCCAAGTTTGCAAGTGTGTGCCCAGGTTTTGTTTTAGTCAACCCCAAGAACTTGATCAAACCCTTGAATGCATAGCCTAGCTTTGTATTTCACGGGTTCCCCATGGAAATTTTCTTTCACTTCAAATACCCATGTTGTGTTTAGAATATTTTTTGGCGTTCTGTAATACTCCTCCCATACTTTGTGTGATTTGATTGATTCTAGTTCTTCTTCTAAAGCCTTCTTCCATTTGGGCCATTCTGGGGACTTTTGCGCAGACTTATAGGCAGGAGGTTTGTAATAGTGATGGAAATCGTAGCGTTGTGGTTTTCTAGTTTCTTGTTTTGGTCATTGGTAGATCCCCCAAGTAGTTGGTATTGGGGAGGGGATCCAAATAGGTTCTGGTTGGGGAGAGTCTGAAGATTCTGAACTAAGAGAGGCAGAGTCATTGTGATTAGAGTTGGATTCTGGTGAGTCTCTATCATGGTCCCTGGCCATAAATTAATTGTTGGTTGAGGAGAAGTCGGATTCATTGGGTTCTTGATGAGTTGATGAGAAAATGTCCATTATAGAGGATTGAGAAGGGGGAAATTGGTCTTGTGAGTCTTGAGGAAGGTGACGTTCTTTGTTTCAAGGATAGAGACTAGTGAGTTAAGAAACAAATAAGAATGAAAAGCGGTATTTAACACAGCTAATATTCCCTCATATTGTTTCTTGTTGAACTTGCATCCTTTTTGAAGGTGGTTTTCCAGGTAGACCAGAGGAGTCCCTACAGGTCTCAGATAATCAGCAGGGAGTTTATTACCAAACATGAGCTCCCATGGAAAAATGTGATTACCTTCTCTAGGGATTTGATTGAGCATGAAGCAAAAGCTTCTTGTGACAACACGCCAATAATTCATTGGTAATTGGGAGGAAGAAAAGGTGGCTTGGGATGACTCCACAATAGTTTGATTTTCTCTTTTTGTGCAGCCTTTATGTTGAGAGTGATAATGTTCAGAGGTGAGGAGTTTGATTTGTTTTGCCTTGGAAAATTCTTTGAGCATGACATTGGTGAACTCCCTGCCTTTGTCCAAGTAAATTTCCAAGGGATAGTACTTGAGCATGACATTGGTGAACTCCCTGCCTTTTTCCAAGTAAATTTCCAAGGGATAGTACTTGAGCCTCTTGCATATGACTTTGAGTATGTTGATGACCATCTACAGGTTTCATCTTTGGAATGTAGAGCAAAGTCCGCAAGATAGCCAGAGTAGTTGTTGACCAGGGTCAACATATAGCGGTGGCCAGCCTTTTATTGAGGGGTAATGGGTCCAACTAAATCTTCCAGCTTCCTACTATGTACAGAGAAACCTGTCAAAGAAACAGAAATATAAAATAAAAACAAGTAAATAAGAATATTAAATATAACTTGAGAAGGAGTAGGAAATAAAAAAAAATATTATTGCAGAAATGGATTCTCCACCCAAAATTAGGTAGGGTCACTCACTGACCCCACCCTTGAAATACAACTGCTTATATTTTCAATCATTAAAGAAAGAAAAGACCAAAATACCACTGCATCACTATGGGACTTTTTGGCCAATTTAATATTTCACACACATTGTCACGTATAGGTTTCACACCTAAAATTCAGTCAGAATTCAGGTGTTGTGTATATTTTAGGAGTTACATGTGGAAATGCGTTCTGTCACAATTCCCGCGCGCAGTCCCACATCCTTACATAACTCTTACATACCATTAGCATCAAACTGCCGCGTACTGAAGTCCCGGGCGCAGCCAATTATGCCACGCACGCAGCTGATCCTACCCCGTGCCCATCTGAATGGACTGATCCCCGCGTCAGGATCAGTCGTGACTAATCTGGCAAACAGGCACTGCTCATAAGAGCTACAACCTAGTCAGGATTATCTGGTCTATGTAATAAAGTTACATATGCATTACTAATAGTCTAAAAACTTTAAAACTTAAATAAAATTAATAAAAAACTAATTTTAAAGTATTTTTAATAATAAATCAAATATTGAGGATTACCACATAAACCCCTGATCCCAATCTTTGAAGACCCCAAAACACTACAAGGAGTGGCTGTAAAAATTATTGAAATTTACCTACGTGATCAGAAGATGATGGAAAGTTGATAAACATCCAAATGTATACTTTAAACCAATATCATCAATACAAATAGAGGATAAGTGCAGAATGATTAAATTGCGCCATTAACAGATTAACAGATCCTGTGGCTAAAATAGTGCATAAAACCAGCAGATCTGAGGATAGCTGATTGACAGCACCAAGTGGAAGTGCTGAACCTTCCCTGAATGAGTTTCTAGCCTCAGCTAATGAGGAGAACCCACTCTAGGTGCCCTGAAAAGCTCATAATCACCCAAAAAGGTATTTATACAGACCTCTTTGGATCTATTATTCATCATCAGTTTACCAGGAATTATTATTATCAATCAGGAAACATGTAATTGTTAGTCAAGTACTTATAAAGAGATAAGCATGTGATTTATGAACTAGTCTGTAGTAGTATTATTTATTTCTCAAAACAAAATTCTGTTATAATTATGGCCAGCAATTAGCTTAGGTAGATGAGCAGAATTTAAAGCAAAAGAAATGCTGGACATCTGGTGTCAATAATTGCTAATGGGCCCTCACAATGGGGAAATATTTTGGATGAAATCAGTGATGAATTTGATTGGATGATAAATGAATGATGGAAAACAGCAGGGAGAAGAGCTCCCTAAGTACAAAAGATTGGCCTCTTGTGAGCCCATGATACAACAAGCCAAAAGGCAAATTTTCCGCCCCAAAAGAGCTCTACAGGCTCTACTGGCCTTGTTACTTGGTTTGCGCTACATCAGCCCTCATGGCATCAGTCCCTGTACCCTTAAGACTATCCTATTCCGGTAACTTCTGGTGTTTCCACCATTATGGGGCTGAAACAGCCCCTTTACTGTTCAATCCCCTGGCCGGTTGTCTGTTACAACTGGCCCTGTTACCTCACATTCTGGCTGGTTGCCTCATGCAACCAGCACCTGGCCATACAAATGGCCAGGTGGGACCAAGGACACACCTGGGTCCGGTCTCAGACTTACCTGGGGGGTGTGTGACCTGCGGACATGCTGTCCCCCCCTCTTTCTCACAAATCCCTGGGGGGGGGGTGGTGGTCAAATACCCCTACCAGGGGACCTGGAGGTCTATACCCCAAGGGCGTTGTCATAGGTAAGTGTGCTGGGGGGGTGGTCAAATCCCCTCCAGTCTGTCACTCCTCCCCCTTGGTAAAGGGGGGGGGGGGGGGAGAGCGCCCCTTGGACCCATGTTGCTTTGATGGTGGAGGGGTGATCAAATCCCCCCCACCTCCAGTTGCCTTGCTGAAACCAGCCCAGCCATCCTCCTGGGCAAGGGGGTGATAAAATCCCCCTCACCCTCCTGCGGCCAGTCACTGGCTGGTTCAACCCAGCCAGCCGTCTCCTTCCCTCTTGCAATGGCAAGCAAGGGGAGGGAGGCAAGCCGGGGCAGCTGGCCCCTGCTCCCGTGGCGCTGACTGCCGGTCACAACCAGCCGGGCCTGCACGGCGTTGCACCACGCGGGATCCCTTGGCCGCCGCAACTTCCCCTTGTGGGCCGTTGGGCCCTGCATGGGCCAAATCAAGGGAGACAAGCGGCCCTGAGCGGGCCGCAACATGGGCAGCAGCCCCAAATGGGTTGCAACATGGGCGGTGGCCCCATTGGGCTGCCCCAAGCCCAAAACGTGAGTTCAAAATACTTTGGCGGGCCAGCCCGTCTGGCCAAGTATGTCCAAAATAAACCTTGGGCCCAATTATGCCCCTACAAGCCCATCTGGCTGTATTTGCCCTTATACCCCTCTGGGCCGGATAGGGCCCGTGTACCAATAGGCCTGTTTCATGCGTTTTGAGGACAGTTTCCCCAAATCCGTGATATCCACACAGGCTCATATGGCCCGTGTGTGTGTCCAATGGGCTGCAGAGGCCCACATGTGCATCACATTTGGATTACACTTATATGTAGAACACGCGCAAGTGAATACATATTTTAACAC
The DNA here is from genome assembly GCA_025617555.3 of Puccinia polysora. Lineage (NCBI taxonomy): Eukaryota > Fungi > Basidiomycota > Pucciniomycetes > Pucciniales > Pucciniaceae > Puccinia > Puccinia polysora. The sequence goes on along the minus strand of CM062632.1, from coordinate 23,713,250 downwards.
ACCCGCTTAATCCAAAAGGGGTGACATTGGCATATTAGTCACAAATCCTTGATGCTTGTTCCTATCTAAAGCCTTAGTCAAGATATCCGCAGTCATGGCTCCAGTGGGCATGTACCTCAACACAATCTCTTTGCAGTTAACTGCATTGAAAATATAGTTATAGTGAAAATCAATATGTTTTGTTCTTGAATGGAACACTTGGTTTTGTGCCAACGCAATGGCACTCTGGTTATCAGAATACAAAAATCCAAGCCCTTGTGATTTATGTGTATCCTCTAAGAATTTTCTCAACCATTTTGCTTCCTGTGAAGCTGCTAAATAAGCTCTATACTCAGCCTCTGTTGATGAAAGACTTATTGCTGATACCTTCTTGGACATCCATGACACCAGATTCTTACCTAAGAAGAATACAAAACCACTTGTTGATTCCCTAGTGTTACCATCTGCCCAACTTGCATTGGAATAAACAACCAAATCAAAGTTTGCTGACTTTGTGAACAACAGTCCCAGACTGTGTGTTCCCTTAAGATACCTCATAACTCTCTTAAACGCTGACCAATGCCTCATGCTTGGCTTCTTTAAATTTTGCAACAAGAAACCAATTGCAAAGGCAATATTGGGCCTTGTACACTTCCCCAAATAATTAAGAAATCCAACAGCTGACCTGTAGTTTTTTCCAGATTGAACAAACTCCAGATACTCCTCATCTGTAGACTTCTCTAAACAAATGTTTGACTGCATGGGAGTACCAAACTCCTTTGCATCCTCTAAGCCATATTGCTTAAGAAGAGCTGCCACATAATTGCTTTGGTATAAATTAATACCATTCTTTCTCTTAATGACTTTCATTCCTAGCACCTGTTGCGCCAGACCAAGATCTTTTATCTTGAATTCCTTTTTGAGTGTCTCCATGACTCTCTCTTTACCATTCCCAATAATGATAATGTCGCCAACCCATACAAACAAAATTGCATCCTTTCTCAAAAAGAGACAAGGGTTGGCCTCAGACATCTTGAAACCAATCTGTATCAGTTTCTCACTCATGGTATTATACCACGACCTAGCTGCTTGCTTCAATCCATACAGGGATCTACACAGCTTTAGGACATACTCCCCTTTATCTTCTGAAAGAAAACTTCTAACACAGATTTTCTTCATGGTTTCTGGTTTAGTCTCTACTAAACATTCACAAAAACAATCAGGAATTGACATATAAACAGTCTCCTCCTCTCCAAGTTTTGCATTCAAGTATGCTGTTACAAAATCAGATTTTCTGATTTCTTCACCCAACTCCACTGCCAGAGAAATGATGTACCTGAAGGTGGACAGCCTTCCAGTTGGTGAGAAAGTTTCTTGGTAATTGATACCCTCTCTCTGCTTGAAGCCCTGTGCAACACATCTAGCTTTGAACCTTTTCAAAACTCCATTTTTGTCAAAATTCTTGTTTAACACCAATCTAGACCCCACAATGGTCTTTCCTTTTGGAACAGAATCCCGCTTAACCACTTCAAAGACACTATTATTCTCTAGAGAATCAAATTACTCAAAAATAGCACTCTTCCAGTTGGCTCTATCATCAGAATTCTCAGCTTGGCCAAAGGTATTTGGGTCAACCCTGTTACCCATTTCTGAACTCAACTCCAGGACTTCATTGAGCATACACTGTTCCTGAAATTTATCTTCCTCATATCCTGCGGCAGAATAATGGGACTTTGATTCCCTGTGCCTGTCAACTGTTAGTCTCACGCTACCACTTCTTCTAACTGGAGGTGGAGGCTCATCAGGTTCTGAATTAACAGACTCCCCTGAAGCGGGTACTTAACCCTCTGGCGGCACATCTGCCATCTCATCATCTTCTGGAACCACATGTTCCTCAGCCTTTGCTGGTGAAATAGGTGCTAATTCTATTTCTTGCTGTGACTTATTCAAAACAACATCTTCACTCCTTTTGAGTGGAAGGCTACTTTCATCAAATTTTACATCCCTACTACAGATAACCTTTCTTGTCCCTGGACAATAGATCCTATACAATTTACTTATTAAATCATAGCCTACAAGTGCCCCTGTTCTGGCTCTAGGGTCTAATTTTCCAACCATGTCATTATGGTGGACACTATAATACACCAAGCAACCAATTGTTCTGAGGTGTGATGTTTTGGGGTACAACTTCCAAAACTGATAATGAGGACTCTTGCCATTAACACTTATAATGTTGTGCAACAGACAGACTGTACACAACAACTCAGCCCATAAAAACTTTGGTAGAACAGATTGAGACATAATAGTTCTGAATTTGTCAAGTAAAGTCCTATTCAATCTCTCAACTATTCCATTATTCTGTGAAGTACTTGCATTAGTGACTATATGAATGATACCATAATCTTTCAATAACCTTTCAAACTCTTTACTCAAAAATTCACCCCCTCCATTGGTGATAACCCTCTTGATCTCCTTCATCAGACCATTTTGTTTCCAGACTTTGAAGATTACAGAAACCTCCTCTGTGGTCTGATCCTTAGATCAAATTTGTTTAACCCAAACATAATTAGTTACAGTATCAACTAAATTGATGAAGTATCTTGCCCCAACAAGGGAATCTTGTGTAAATGGCCCCAAAATCAATGAAAAATTCCTCTCTAGGAACATCAGTGCAATCTCTACTCTTAGAGAACACATTTCTAGTCTTAGCCCCCAAGGTAAAACTCTCACAGTTGCTTTACTTTACCTTATGGCCACTTCTATTGTGAGCAACAGTGCTCAGAGCTGAGAATTTGAACAAGGTTGCACACAGAAGCTCATTCCGAACTTTTCCACTAAGAACAGTTCTCCCATCCATATCAATAACAAACCTATCTTCTTTAAGATAAAAAATCTGGAAACCTTTTTTCCATAACACTCCAAGAGACACAAGGTTATAAGGCAACTCTGGTACATAGAAAACTTTCTCAAAAGAAATTTGAAACCCAAGTGATTTGCAAGAATAACTTTTCCAATTCCCTTAATCTGAATTGTTCTGCCTTTCTGACCAATATTTACAACTCCATCATAATAACTAAGATTTTAAAATAAATTTGGTTCAAAAAACATGTGATCTGTAAAACCAGAATCAATCAAAAAAAGAACATCCTCCTTCAATCCTCCTAATAGGAAAGAAGCTTTATCATTCACTGATAAGTTCTCATTGTTGAGGTTAAGATTACTCACTTCATAATCAATCAAGTCCATTTCTTGATCCTCATCAATTTTGGCCTTCTTGTTGGGACCTTCTTTCCCAACAAACTCTCCAATTGGACAATCCAACGCCACCATTGCAAAGTTTTCTGTAGTGAGATTGACCTCCTTGTCATTCTCTTTGGACTTCTTCCTTTTCTTGGCCTTGTTGAAATCCTTAGAATAATGCCCCTTGTTCTGACAATTATAGCATAAGACCTTGGACAAATCCTTTTTTTCCTTCTTGCAAGATTTTCCAGTCTTTCCAGCAAGGGCTGTTCTGGATCCCCCCTTCATATTGAACTGAAGATCATCCTTTTCAATCCTCTTCAGAAAATCCTCCTCCCCAGGAAGAGGATCCAATTGAGAAATAATTCTGACTAAAGAATCAAACTCCTTTGGTAGCTTCTGAAGGATTAAGAGTGACAAAAACTCAGGATCCATGTTAAGTCCTGATGACTTGAGCTTAGCTATTCTAGACCAAGCCTCTGCAAAAAGCTGCTTAAAATTTGAATATTTTAACTTGAATAGTTTATTGAAGGCTATACCCTTCTGGTGAACAGAATCACCAGAATACTTGGACTTAAGAAACTTCCAAAGGATGCTGCCCCTCCTTCTCTCATCTTCCCTAAGAGTATCAGCAACCCATGTCACATGATTCTCATCAAGATGCCTAAGGATGAGATGATAAGACTTTTTCTCCACTTCTGAACTGATAAAAGTGTCATCTGCATCCATTATCTCCCCACAAAAGATGTTGTCCAGCTCACTATCCATAAGGACAGCCCAAGCCTTATAATTCTGACTGTTCAGAACTATCTTGGTGGAGCTAACATCAGGGATATAGGACATCTTCTTGTAAAACTTGAGGTCTTTGAGCTTCTCCAGAGTAAGGTACAAGGGTCTAGATGGCTTGGAAGTAATGATGATGTTGGTACTGATAATGTGTTATAATTATGGCCAGAAATTAGGTTAGGCAAATGAGCAGTATTTAAAGCAAAATAAATTCTGGACACCTGGTTTCAATAATTGCTAATGGGCTCTCACAATGGGGAAATATGTTGGATGATATCAGTGATGAATTTGATTGGATGATGAATGAATGATGGAAAAAAGCAGAGAGAAGAGCTCCTTAAGTACAAAAGATTGGCCTCTTGTGAGTGCATGATACAACAATCCAAAAGGCAAATTTTCCGCCCCAAAATAGCTCTACCAGCTCTACTGGCCTTGTTACTTGGTTTGGGCTACATCAGCCCTCATGGCATCAGTCCCTGTACCCTTAAGACTAGCCTATTCCAGTCACTTCTGGTGTTTCCACCATTATGGGGCTGAAACAGCCCCTTTACTGTTCAATCCCCTGGATGGTTGTCTGTTACAACCAGCCCTGTTACCTCACATGCTGGCTGGTTACCTCATGCAACCAGCACCTGGCCATACAAATGGCCAGGTGGGACCAAGGACACACCTGGGTCCTGTCTCAGACTCACCTGGGGGGTGTGTGACCAGCGGACATGCTGTCCCCCCCCTCTTTCTCAAAAATCCCTGGGGGGGGGGGGTGGTGGTGGTCAAATACCCCTACCAGGGGACCTGGAGGTCAATACCCCCAGGGCGTTGTCATAGGTAAGTGGGCTGGGGGGGTGGTCAAATCCCCTCCAGTCCGTTGCTCCTCCCCCTCGGTAAAGGGGGGTGGGGAGAGCGCCCCTCAGACCCATGTTGCTTCAATGGTGGAGGGGTGATCAAATCCCCCCCACTGCGGGTTGCCTTGCTGCAACTGGCCCAGCTACCCTCCTGGGCAAGGGGGTGATGAAATCCCCTCAACCTGACCGGTTGCCCTCCTGGGTCCCATTGCTGGCTGGTTCAACCCAGCCAGCCGTCTCCTTCCCTCTTGTGATGGCAAGCAAGGGGAGGGAGGGGAGCCAGGGCGGCTGGCCCCTGCTCCCATGGCGCTACCCGCTGGGCCCGCGCAGGGTCCCTCGGCCGCTGCAACTGCCCCTTTCGGGCCCTTGGGCCCCGCATGGGCCAAATCAAGGAAGACAAGCGGCCCTGGGCAGGCCGCAACACGTGCAGCAGCCCCAAATGGGCTGCAACACGGGCGGTGGCCCCATTGGGCCGGCCCAAGCCCAAAACGTGAGCTCAACATACTTTGACGGGCCAGCCCGTCTGGCCAAGTATGTCCAAAATAAACCTTGGGCCCAATTATGCCCATAAAAGCCCATGTGGCTGTATTTGCCCATATACCCCTTGGGGCCTGATAGGGCCCGTGTAACAATAGGCCTGTTTCACGCGTTTTGAGGACAGTTTCCCCAAATCCGTGATATCCACACAGGCCCATATGGCCTGTGTGTGTGTCGAATGGGCCGCGGATGCCCACATGTGCATCCAATTTGGATTACACTTAGACGTAGCACATGCAAAAGTGAAGATGTATTTTAACAAAATCAACCCATTGAAGTTAGTCAAGCAAATCCACCCCATCTGCTCTGCAACCCTTCCTATCTTTGCAGGATTTTTGGATGAAGTACTCTGAGTAAGTGTTTCCCTTCCTGCCTTGGCCATTGTGCTATTTTGCCCGGCAATATCAGTGGATAAGTCCTTATAAGGCAACCATCATTTATTCCAAGGTTCTTAAAATGCCTAAGGAGGACCCTTGAAAAGAGGTTTTCTGTCTATAAAGATCCCCAGTGGCATAATACTGTGGCCCCTCTTTTTATAAAAAATTGAAAAACCTTTTAACCAAAAAAATCAAAACTTGCACCAGCTCTTAAAATATTTATTATTTGAGCTTTATAAGTTTTTATCATTGGAATACTATTATTATTATTATTCCAGTATCTTCTATCACTCTCTGTAGCTAAAGGACTGCAAGGTTCCTGGTATCAGAGAGCTGAAAAAATACAGGTGGATTTGTGTGAGAGGCTGAATGGAGGGATTAGAACAAGCTGGGAAGGAGGAGAAGGTGATTTTACTTCAAGCATATGCATCTCATTGGAAGGGTGTTAGCTCATCTCTTGCAAAAAGGTCCTTTAGTATGGGTCAGAGGGTGTAGATCAAGGCTTGGCCGTTTATTTTGTGTATGTCTGAAAGAGATTTGGTTGTATCAGAAGGGTCAGGGGGAGACTGATTAATATCATTGACCACATTGTTTAAACCTATTTTCCAAGGCTTCTCAATTACAAATAGGTTATCCTGTATTAATCCATTGATAAAAGTCATCCTGTTTTTGGTGAAAAAGAATTTTTCTTGGCTTTGAGTTAAGCAACATCCTTTCTTGGCTAAGAGACTGGGAATGATGAGGTTGACTACAATATTGGGTATAAAAAAACAGTCTTCTAGTTTTATGACCAAATATTTCCATTCAAGTTGTACCATTCCCATTCCGTTGATTTTAAGATTAGTTTTGAGCTTACCCATTTTGACTACTTGATGTTCCTCTTGCATTCTTATTTCCAAGAAGTATTTGAGATCATTGAAAATGTGTACCTTTGTACAAGAATCTAGGATGAGATTAGGAGTGTTGTCCACGTTGATCCAGAGGGTCAGGAGAGCATGATTGTTCATAGTTGGTTGCTGTTTTTTATTCCTGTTTTTCTATTCATTTTGTTGTTTGATCCACCAACTGGGGGATTTTTGAGGATGTAGATGAAAGCACAAGGATTCTGGGTGTGGAGCATTGAGGTCATGATAACCTTCTCAACATTGCATCTTCACCTTCTTATTGTCTTTTGTTGACTGTGTCCTTGTTGTTACTAGAGAGACCTTGGAAGTGGCTTTGGACACCTTCTGTTGGGCTTTACCTTTGTTATTATATTCAATTAGATGATTGAAGACAAAATCTATTGTTATGAGCTTCTCCAGGTGCATGATTTGTTGCTTGAGGTTCTCAAAGACAGGCAGGAATTAGAAGAGAACTAGATAGGGAAGAATGTCATTGGGCAGTTCTATACCCACATTGTTCATTCTAGTGAGGGCTTTCTTGGTGCCTGTTACAAATCTCTCTATGGCCTGTTGGTTGAAGGTTATGTGCAGGAAGTGGTTGAAGATTTTGGCGCGGTTGGAGGTCTTGGACAAAGCAAAAAAAAGGGTTATCTTGGCCCAGAGTAGTTTTGATAAACCAAAGTTTGATGAACTGATCACATTGGCATGCGTTGTACTGTCCAACTTTGAGAGTAAAACTGCTCTAATCTCTTGGTCCTGTTTGACAGATAAATGTCCTGTGTTCCTTGTAATGGCATCCTTGATATCTTTGAGGTTGAAGAGCATCAGCATCTTGTCTTGCCATATGGAGTAGTTTTTGTTGTTGAGTAGGGGAATGGAACCAACAGCAGCCTTCAAGGCTACTTGGTGAAAATAGACCGTTGCTCCTGCTGGTTTCTTCATCTTGCAATTCTGGGGTTTCTGGTGAGGCTTTTTCTTTTAATGGTGATAAGATTTCAAGTTTAGAGCAGAGGACTAAAACCAACAGACTCAAGATCAAAGTTATAGACAACGTTGAGACTTGAGGAAAATGAAGAGGAAGAGAAAAAGAGGGAATACCAACAGCTAGCTGAGATGGAAGGAACAAGTGAGGTTAGACAAGCAGAGCAAATTGAGGATTTTCAGGACAGGGAGCTTGTAGCAGAAGTGATCCAGTGTCAGGTTATGCCAGGCAAAGAGATGATGTACAGGGAGTTGTCTTACTGGGAAAGAATTAAGAGGAATCAAAAGATGAGCTTTGATGGAGTTGATGGAGTTGGCGGAGTCAAAGGTGCAGAATATTATTTTTAGAGACATAGATGAAGCAAGGAGAAAAGAGAGAGAATACAAGAATAGAATCAGAGAGAAGACAATAGAATGAGAAAGAAGACATGAAAAAAAAGAAGATTCAAAAACAAAACCAAGATGAAGGGAAAACATTGAGTTTGAGCTTGTTCAGATTTGGAGTGCGCTTCAGTAGGAGAATCCTCACCCCAGCAGGAAGCTTGGGTGGAGCGGGATCTTCACAATTTCAAATTTAGTGAGGCTTGTTAAAATACAGATGCACTCAGGTAATATGCATGCTATTGTGTAATCAAAATGGGATGCACAAATGGGCCTCCAGGGCCCATTGGACATCACGTGGGCCACATGAGCCTGCAAGCATGTTATTGGTTTTGGGCATTTGTGCACCAAAACATGTTTTCTAGGTCTATTGGGACACGGGCCTTAATGGGGCCGCCAGGGTGGATGGGTCACCTTAGCCAGACGGGCTTGTTTGGGAATTAATGGACCCAAGCTTTATTTTGGACATACTTGGCCAGACGGGCTGGCCCGCCAAAGGATGTATTTTGTGGTTTTCAGGCCTTGGCAGCCCGTGTAAGCATATGCATCTCATTGGAAGGGTGTTAGCTCATCTCTTGCAAAAAGGTCCTTTAGTATGGGTCAGAGGGTGTAGATCAAGGCTTGGCCGTTTATTTTGTGTATGTCTGAAAGAGATTTGGTTGTATCAGAAGGGTCAGGGGGAGACTGATTAATATCATTGACCACATTGTTTAAACCTATTTTCCAAGGCTTCTCAATTACAAATAGGTTATCCTGTATTAATCCATTGATAAAAGTCATCCTGTTTTTGGTGAAAAAGAATTTTTCTTGGCTTTGAGTTAAGCAACATCCTTTCTTGGCTAAGAGACTGGGAATGATGAGGTTGACTACAATATTGGGTATAAAAAAACAGTCTTCTAGTTTTATGACCAAATATTTCCATTCAAGTTGTACCATTCCCATTCCGTTGATTTTAAGATTAGTTTTGAGCTTACCCATTTTGACTACTTGATGTTCCTCTTGCATTCTTATTTCCAAGAAGTATTTGAGATCATTGAAAATGTGTACCTTTGTACAAGAATCTAGGATGAGATTAGGAGTGTTGTCCACGTTGATCCAGAGGGTCAGGAGAGCATGATTGTTCATAGTTGGTTGCTGTTTTTTATTCCTGTTTTTCTATTCATTTTGTTGTTTGATCCACCAACTGGGGGATTTTTGAGGATGTAGATGAAAGCACAAGGATTCTGGGTGTGGAGCATTGAGGTCATGATAACCTTCTCAACATTGCATCTTCACCTTCTTATTGTCTTTTGTTGACTGTGTCCTTGTTGTTACTAGAGAGACCTTGGAAGTGGCTTTGGACACCTTCTGTTGGGCTTTACCTTTGTTATTATATTCAATTAGATGATTGAAGACAAAATCTATTGTTATGAGCTTCTCCAGGTGCATGATTTGTTGCTTGAGGTTCTCAAAGACAGGCAGGAATTAGAAGAGAACTAGATAGGGAAGAATGTCATTGGGCAGTTCTATACCCACATTGTTCATTCTAGTGAGGGCTTTCTTGGTGCCTGTTACAAATCTCTCTATGGCCTGTTGGTTGAAGGTTATGTGCAGGAAGTGGTTGAAGATTTTGGCGCGGTTGGAGGTCTTGGACAAAGCAAAACAAAGGGTTATCTTGGCCCAGAGTAGTTTTGATAAACCAAAGTTTGATGAACTGATCACATTGGCATGCGTTGTACTGTCCAACTTTGAGAGTAAAACTGCTCTAATCTCTTGGTCCTGTTTGACAGATAAATGTCCTGTGTTCCTTGTAATGGCATCCTTGATATCTTTGAGGTTGAAGAGCATCAGCATCTTGTCTTGCCATATGGAGTAGTTTTTGTTGTTGAGTAGGGGAATGGAACCAACAGCAGCCTTCAAGGCTACTTGGTGAAAATAGACCGTTGCTCCTGCTGGTTTCTTCATCTTGCAATTCTGGGGTTTCTGGTGAGGCTTTTTCTTTTAATGGTGATAAGATTTCAAGTTTAGAGCAGAGGACTAAAACCAACAGACTCAAGATCAAAGTTATAGACAACGTTGAGACTTGAGGAAAATGAAGAGGAAGAGAAAAAGAGGGAATACCAACAGCTAGCTGAGATGGAAGGAACAAGTGAGGTTAGACAAGCAGAGCAAATTGAGGATTTTCAGGACAGGGAGCTTGTAGCAGAAGTGATCCAGTGTCAGGTTATGCCAGGCAAAGAGATGATGTATAGGGAGTTGTCTTACTGGGAAAGAATTAAGAGGAATCAAAAGATGAGCTTTGATGGAGTTGATGGAGTTGGCGGAGTCAAAGGTGCAGAATATTATTTTTAGAGACATAGATGAAGCAAGGAGAAAAGAGAGAGAATACAAGAATAGAATCAGAGAGAAGACAATAGAATGAGAAAGAAGACATGAAAAAAAAGAAGATTCAAAAACAAAACCAAGATGAAGGGAAAACATTGAGTTTGAGCTTGTTCAGATTTGGAGTGCGCTTCAGTAGGAGAATCCTCACCCCAGCAGGAAGCTTGGGTGGAGCGGGATCTTCACAATTTCAAATTTAGTGAGGCTTGTTAAAATACAGATGCACTCAGGTAATATGCATGCTATTGTGTAATCAAAATGGGATGCACAAATGGGCCTCCAGGGCCCATTGGACATCACGTGGGCCACATGAGCCTGCAAGCATGTTATTGGTTTTGGGCATTTGTGCACCAAAACATGTTTTCTAGGTCTATTGGGACACGGGCCTTAATGGGGCCGCCAGGGTGGATGGGTCACCTTAGCCAGACGGGCTTGTTTGGGAATTAATGGACCCAAGCTTTATTTTGGACATACTTGGCCAGACGGGCTGGCCCGCCAAAGGATGTATTTTGTGGTTTTCAGGCCTTGGCAGCCCGTGTTGCGGCCCCCTTGGGGCCTCTTGTTTCTCTCTGGTTCCCGTTGCAGGGCCGTTGTATGGGGCAGGGGGCTCTTTTTGGAGTCCCCCCACCCACTTGTGTGCGGGGAAGTGGCACCAGTTGCAGCGGTGGGGGGCCTGACCTGGGGCTGGGTGGGCTTCAATTGTGTTACCCTGGGTGGGGGGGGGGATTTGACCACTCCCTCCAGGGATTGAGAAAGAGAGGGGGGGAATGCATGTCTGCTGGTCACACCCTCCCCCCCAGGTAAGTTTGACTGGACCCAGGGTGTTTCTGGGTCCACCCTGGCCAATCTGAGGGCCAGGGGCTGGTTGCAGGAGGCAACCATCCATGTAAGTTGGTAATAGGGACCAATGAGGTCACAGAGGTAAAACAGGCTGGTTTCAAAGGACATCCAGCCAGGGTATGAACAGAAAAAAGGGCTTTTTCAGCCCAGTAAGGGTGGAAACACCAAATTCAACTGGTACAGACTTTCCATAGGGGTTCAGGGACTAATGCCAAGTGGGCTGAGTAAGACCAAACCAATTAGCAAGGCTTGTAGAGCCTGTAGAGCCCATTTGGGGCAGAATTTTTGCCTTTGGCTTGTCATTACATGAGCTCCACATGAGTACCATCTTTTGTATTTAAGGAGCTCTTCTCCCTGCTTTTTTACATCCATTCATTCACCAATTCATTCACATTCACAAGTGTGCCATTGCCTCTGCCTCATATTAAGGATCAATCATAAGACATTATTGTCTCAGAATTTCTTTTGCTTTAAGTACTGATCTTTAACTAAGCTTGTGGGCCAATAATTCTCACAAGGCTATCCTTCAAATTTTGAACTAAATTTTGGATTGAAGTGTGAGGTGCAAGAGAAAGTGTTTCAATAGTGAAATGAGGTAATGCTTGATGAAAAGACTCAGACTTAGAAAGATGCAAGAAAACTGTCAAAACTGCCCCTGGAGTGCAAGGGGCTGAAGGCGCAGGAAGTACTACTCATGGAACTCAAGGTTTATTGAATTGGATTTCAATGAAGAAGGACACAGGAGGATTACAAATAATGAGGAAATGGAAGGATGGTAGGAGTAGTCCAGGAGGAGGTTGTTGAAGATAGATTTGCTGAATCCTGCAAGAGCAAAACCAGGAATGGGCAATGTGAGATGAGTTAAGCAGGCTGGGTGAAGGTTTTCTTGTGCTGAGATGACACCAATGACTGAGGGGCTAACCAGTAAGGATTAGTATAATAATTCCTTGGGTGGAATTATTCCAGGAGGGAAAGAGAGGCCAGTATGCGTTGTGGTAGTCCAAAATTGTCCCATAGCCATCAGACTCACTTTTATAGTGTAAAAACAGCTCAAAACCTCAAATTAACCTTAGAAATGGATTCTAAATCACAAATAACCCATAGTAACTCAGCCAAAGTACCCCTCTAACTCTTGTGGATTAGAAGATACAGCCCAAGAAACCCTCAACTTTGCCAAAACCCATACCCAACCAGGGGTCACAGCTCTGTGGAATAAATAAGGCATACCTAGAAAACCCTCAAGTACATACCAGTGGCAGCCTAACCTCCACATCAGGACCATACACCAATCCAGTCACCTCATCAGCATACAAAGATACAGGTACAGGAGGCAGTGCAATCTGCCAGACCCTTTCACCTCAGCCAGAATACAGCAATACACATCCAGGAGGCAGTGCAACCAGTCCAGATCAAGTCACCTCATCAGCATACAAAGATACAGGTACAGGAGGCAGTGAAATCTGTCAGACCCTGTCACCTCAGCCAGAATACAGCAATAAAGAGCAAGGAGGCAGTGCAATCAGTCCAGATCCAGTCACCTCATCAGCATACAGAAATACAGATCCAGGAGGCAGTGCAACCAGTCCAGATCCAGTCACCTCATTAGCATACAGAAATACAGATCCAGGAGGCAGTGCAACCAGTCCAGATCCAGTCACAAACAAAGATACAGGTACAGGAGGCAGTGCAAGCAGTCAGACCCAATCACCTCACCCAGAATACAGAAACAATATACATACAAGAGGCTGTGCAGAAGTATACAGGAGAAATATATGCAGGAGGAAACCAAACCAGCCTCAAGAAGGACAAAAAAAAACATGAAAATAAACATATAGGAGGCTGTGGAGAAGTATACAGGAGCAATATAGGCAGGAGGAAGTCAGACCAGTCTCAACCTGAACCAAAAAAAACCACCAGTATTGCACAGCAATGCATGTAGGTAGAATCAAGTAGCACTAAAAAAAACACCAATAAAGCACAGAAAATTCAACCTATCTGAACTTCACAGCAATTTATGAAAGGCTGTGCACGCATGAAACCCCTGTGAAAGCTTGTCCCAACCAGCAGAAATTCCTCATGTAACTTTACAAGCTTTTCCCAACCAGAAGAAATGCCTCATGTACCTGTATCCCACTGTAACAGGGAAAGCCCCAGGGCACCCTCAAGGGCAGCCCTGAGCATCCCCTTAGGGCCAGATTTTCTATTTAAGGAGGGCCTCTCTTCCCTATCCATGTTGTATCCTCATGCTATAAGCGTCCATCCACCAGCTCATCCCATCTCACAACCCATCTGTGGTGCTTACCCAGATAAATCTTATTAGTGAACCAATTATAAAGAAACAAGAAATCAGAGACCAAGTTATAACACACCTTCAACCAATTAAAACCACCCAACAGGTGCTTGAATAAGGGTTCTTCTGTGACCTAAATATTCAGAACCAGATTAAAGAAAAACCAAACCTTAATCAATAAATAACCCTTAAAAAGAAAGAGAGCACAATAAAAAGGAACTACCAACCTATCCTCTACCCAGGCCCCTGTGGGTAAGCCCACCCTTGGGTCCTCTCCTGAACCATCCCTTTGATAAATACTTTAACCCTTTAAAGTTTGGATATTGGTTAAGATCACATATATCTGATCAATCAGTAACAAATAACCCTAAAACATCTGGTCCACTCTTCAAAAAAATTCTACCAACCCACAGCCAATAATTAGTCATAGGTTGATCTGAGACCTATGTTAAGTCCAAAAAAAAAGAAGCCACCAATAAAAAATATTGGAAGACTTACTATAGTTTAGAAGGGCAGGAAATTCAAAACCACCTCAGTTTACTAATACTCTAAAGGAGTAGAATTAATACTGAATTCCACTTTAAAGACTTCCAGAAAGCTATTTGCTAAATTAACCATTATCCCATTAGGAGTCTCTACAATTGGTGTCCCAACAGTGGCCTGTTTCCTTTAGATTTGATTATTTATTAAAAAAAATATTGGTAGATCATTAGCCTCAAGAATTAGCTCAAAATTTAGAAAGCAGAAAGCAGAAACCCATAACAGATAATTGAAGACCTCAAGGACCAACTCAGAGGGATTGAAGATAAGAACCATGAAGCCCTATCTTCAATAATCAGGATGGAGAAAGAACTGCAAGACAAAAACAAAACTACCAGTGGATCCCAGGATAAACTGGAGCAAGATCAGGAAAGAAGTCAGAATCAGCCGGAACCTGGAGTAGAAACAATGGGGAACCTTGCCAACATTACCAAACTCATAAACCAAATGCTTGAAGAAAAAAAAGCACAGGGAATTCCAGAAACCCCATACACCCAACCAAGAACCAGATTTCAGACCCCAACCCCAAGATCAGTATATGGAAAAATCCCAGCAGAAACCATTGAAGAATCAAAAAAACCCTCCATAAGCCCAGGACTTAATATATATCCCCAAGCTAGAGAAGAAGGAAGAAGAGCTACTAGGAGCCAATATACTGAAAGAACCCCAGCCAGAAGACCAGTCCAGGATAACCCAATAATAAACAATGATGACCAAAATGGAGTATTGTTAGATGGAAAGAAAGTGAACCGTGAATTTGATGGGAAATAAGTGGAGAAGTTCATTAAAAGAGTAGAGAAACTGGCAAGGATCCAGAAGGCAGGAGGGATAGATATAGCTCTACATTTACCTTTTCTAGTACAAGATAAGAAGATCAGGGAGTCTACTGAAGATATGGAAGGACATGAATATGGGGACTGGGAACTTTTGAAGAAGGAATTGAAAAGGAAATGGGGCACAGCTACCCTCAATAGAAGGTTCAATGAAGAATCCATACCAAGGCTGCTCAGACACACTCAAGAACAGGGAGGCATCAAGACCAAGCATGACTTCAAGAAGTTCATTGGAAGTTATGAGGAGATGGTTATTTATTTCATCAGGATGGGTTATGACAACAAAAACTGGGAAAGTGGGGAAAACATCTCAAAAGCCTTGTCCATTGATCTTGGGAGGGAAGTTAACAGAGAATTGGCCCATGCAGGAAGAATCAAGATTGCAAGAGATGGCAGATACCTCCCACCATATTTAGAGACCTTGAAGGAATTTGTGGAAATGACCTTGGCCTTATGGGATGTGGATCAAGAAGAAATTCCTGAACCTATCATCAAGAAATTAGTGGAGACCAAGAAAGAAGTCAGGTTTCAGAAACTATGAGTAGATGAGCACTTGAAAATGAAGGAAGATATTGAAAAACTCACTATGGCCTTAAATCAGAAGCAGGCACCTACCCACTTTGATAGGATCAACCAAGGGGTTTCACAAAACTACAGACCCTCATCTCCCAGTGCAGGACCCAGATGGCAAATCAGATGTTGCTATTGCAAGGATGAACTCCATACCCAAGTCAACTGTACAGAATTGACAGAAGAAATAAAGGCCAGGAGAGTGTTCAAACAAGGAACCAACTATTACTTCCCAAAAAGAGAACCCATACATTATAAAAACCAGGAAAGTTTCAGAGATCAGGTCAAGAAATTCTCAGAGGCTCAAAAAATCCCAAAATTGGAGGAACCCCAGAAGCAGGAGGAACCAACCAATGTTGCAGAATTCTTGAAGACTGGAAATTGGGAAGCCTAGACACCACCAGAGGTAAATATGAAGGAATCTCAAGTTCAATGGGGAATGAGAAGATCACAAAGGTTGGCTGGGAATCCACCAGAAAAGGAAAACACTCCAGAGACACCAGTAGCAAACCAAGGAACTTCAGCACCAACTCAAGAAATAGCCCCAGAACCAAGGAAGAGGAAAACAAGCTATCCAGGAGCATGGGTTGAAATAGACCAAGATTCTGAAGATGAAGAAGAACCCCCCAAAGAACCTGTCAAAGATCCTGTAAATAAAACTGTAAAGAAGAACCAAGTAAAGTCAGAACCAATGGATACACAGGAAGGAACCAAGATTGAAGAAAGTTTGAAGAAGAAAATATTAAAGCAAAAACTTTAACCTTAACTTGGAGGAGCTCCTTTCAGTTGCACCAAACTTCTTACATCAGTTAAAAGATATGAATCCTGAAGGAACCTTGGACTTAAAGACACCATGAAAAAAAAGGCTACACCTGCCGGCAGGTGTAGCACCTGAAACTTGTTTTGACTTGGTTTTAACTCTGAGAAAACTCTGTTTCTAACTTGAGTTGGAACCTGAGAAAAGTTGTTTGTATCAGTTCTTGAGGATTCCAAGTAATTCTAGTGCATGCATGGAATACAGAAGATTTGGAATTATGGGGAAATTCAATTTTATGTAAAGTGATAGAGGAGTGAAGCAGTGCGGTTTCACACCTGACACATAAAAGTTACTACCTGGGTTGGATAAGTCAAGATTTTGATGCTTTTTTTCTTTCTATTTCCTATTAGATCATTACAAGAGGTTTGAGGGTCCTTTTTTTTTGTTACTTTGTGGTTGAAAAAAATTGTATTTTTTGAACGGATTAAATTCACTTTTTAATATCTTCTTTTTCTTCTTGCAAAATTTAATAAATCTCAATTTGATGTAGGAAATTGAAATTTAAATCTAAATTTCAACTGAAGATTCAAAAATCTACTCAGACATGTTGGAAATATTGTACCACATAGATATTGAGTTCAGTTATACATTTCAAATAAATCAATTTGAAATTGAAATCATTAAGGAGTTTCACATTTTATTTTACAAAATGGATGAATTTACAAAAAGAAAACCATTTCCTTGAATGATTTTATTTCTCTAATATATTTTTGCAGAAAATTGGTTTTTAATATTTCTTATAATATTGGAAGCTCAAAAGAATTAATCTAGTGATATTGATTTGTTTTATTTAGCAGGAATTTATTAATAAATAAAAATGTTCTAAAATTTAGAGCTTTTGATATTGTTTTCTGGGTGACAACAGAGGAAATATAGAACTACTTGGAATTAAATTTATTCAAACCAACGTGGGGTTTCAAGTGATTTTGCTAATCTTTCTAGTTTATCCTCTACTGGCTTCATCTCCAAAACCAATTTCTCTGTCCAATTTAATGTGGCAAGAAATAGAGGGCAGTAACAATTAGAAGGGAGGGATTCACATGGTTTCATCTGATAATTTGGGACTATTTCATCATAAGTTCTTCAATATTCTACTTGTTTTTTAGCTTGAAGTTCACCTTTCATCTCAGATAAATAGTTGAGATTGTTGTTATCAAGATTATCAAGAAATTGTGAATAAATTTTGCTTCTCCAATACACTTGGACAGAGTGATATTTCCCCTCATTTTCTTCTTCTTTATCTGAGCAGCATTCCTTACTAGGGAGAAGGCATTTTGCCAAATCCTTTCCCATATGGCGCTCTGCAGTGGCCAAGCGGTTTCTGTATATCTTGCAGATTCAAGACCAAAATTTTAGCTAAGAGGATTTAGAAAATGGAGAGAAATCTTAAGCTTACTCTGTGTTTAACTCTAGACCTAGGCTTCTTGTTACGTGTCCTAGGCTTCATGTAATTATCCTTCTGCCCACGTAGCCAACGTTCCAGTAGGCCAAAGAGTATGTCCTTCTTGCAAAACTCAATATCAAGTGGATAATTTGTAAATGCATCATTGTCCTTAGCATTTAACCAATGTTTTATTATCACTTCTGACAATATTTGGTCCCACTTTGTTGAATTATGATGGTCCCATTGGAAAGTTGGAACATGTATGCCATAGCTTTCTAATTCTTTCTGGCATTGCTCTTTGAACTTTCCAGGAAAGCTCTTCTTCCCTCCATAGAGGTTTTTATTGGTTGTTTCCATGTTGAAAAAGTTGTTGTTTGGGTCAATTATATTGATGCTTTTTGAGTTTAAAACTTGTACTTGATCTTCAGTGGGTGGGGGCGGAACCCTTTCTCCTCAAGATTTCATGTTTAAAATAGTCTTTACATAGTCACGTAGGCATACACTTATGGGGTCATTGGAATTTGGCAAAGGTTCTGCTACTTCCTTGTTTAATGTGCGAGTTTTGATGGATTTTGAACTATGAGGAGGTCTAAAATCCATGTTATAATATAGGGAAGTATTCAACTAGCACTTGAAAAGGTTGTGGGGTTATTTGAAGTGTAGATTTTATGTAGGGAGAGAATTTGCAGGCAATTGAATCTGAAGTTATTGGCTATTGAATATGATGAATTTTGAGAGATTATAAAGGGTTCATGTACAAATTGAATATCTCAAATTGGAAATGCATATACTCTATAATTCAATTCAAGCATGTGAGGCAAATTCTACATTGTGCAATGAAAAAAAAATATTGTCAGAAGGAAGAAATTTTTGGGAACTACAACTTGGATTTTGATAAAAATGACCATATTTTTTATTCATGGTTTGCTTTACCATTGATCTTGATTGAGATGATTATTTTTTATCATTTTAAATGATGTCAGGAATAATAATCATTCAGTTCCCTTAACAGGGGAAAAGAATTAATCCAAAAATAGATTGAGACTTATTATTAAGTTTTACAGTTGAAATAATTTTATAGATTTTACAATGAAATTCAAGAGCTTGCTGTTGCAAACCAAGTATTTCCTTGGTACATTTATTTAAAATCAAGAAGAAACCTATTATGAAAAATAGAAATTTTCTCAAATTACTGGGATGAGCACTTAAGTTGTTGCAAATTTCACCTCCATTTTTTAAATCCACGGTATGATCAAGAGGATCAATTTTACCCAGGTTTAGTATTGAAATTGATGAAATGCTTTTATCATTTTTTACATGGGGAGTCAAATTTCAATTGTTGATTGGTATGAAAATGCTTGAAAAAAAAAATGCGTCCTCTAATGCAATTGAGAGGTGCAATTTCGATTCAACTTGCAGTAAAATTTGATTGTGAATCTGTTTTGATATCTGCTACAGGTAAAGAAAATATTAAAAGTTTTCTTAATAAATGAATATTTCTGGTCTTGAATGCAAATTTACAAGGATTCATCTGAAATTTTGAGTGCTTGAATTCTCCCTAATTGAAAAGAGGGCCAAGTTAATATTCTTAAATCAAAAATAGTATGAAAACTTCATTTCTTGATCATTTACCACATTTTAAATAAAATGTTTGCAATTGAAAGTAGATAGAATTTAATTTTTTGATAAAAATCATCTTCTTACTTCCTTTCATGTATTGAAACCATTTCATCTTATTTGGTTAAACAAGACTTTGGAAGATTAAACTGAAATCTCTTGAGACGTATCAAACCTGACTGCATAAATAAACACAAATCTTACCACCTTTCCACTGGTGTTTACCTTCATGGGTGGGTTGGAGTTCATGAGAGGACAATATTTCACAAAAAGAGTTCAAGTACCTTGCAACGCAAGGAACTTGATTTTTCAACTTTTATTTTTGTTTTAAGCCAAATATGATTGAATTTCTTTACAAAGAGAGCTGCTTATGAAAAATTGGTTCTTTCGTTTAAAGTCATAGTGAATTTTTCAAGATTCTTTTGAGATTGAAATCAGGTGATCTCATCCAAAAATACTTTGATTTGATACCTTTGAGGTAGCAAACCCCATTCATTGGAAAAATCCATGGATTTTAATAGGATGAAATAATTCATTTTATAAGGAAACCAATGGACAATAAATCTGATTGGATTTTGCCACATATCAAAACATGAATTGGACTTGAAAATTTAAAGATTATCAAAAGGTCAGACACTCCATAGTTGACAAACTTCCATGTATTATTGATTTTTTCATGAAACAAAGATGAGGTTTTCTTTCCTCATTGCATAAAAAGGCTTTTTCTAGCATTGACTTTGAGATAAGGCACTTATTATTCTCTTTTCTCGTAAAACCTTGTGTTATAATTGAGAAGAGGTGGAATTTTCTTGAAAGATCAAGTAGAGAATCCAATAATTGTGAAAATTACTGGTAATCATTGATGAGAAAAATCTAAAAGTCCATTGGAATTGAACTTATATTGACCACCAATGGAACATCTGTAAAAGAAATAGAAATTAATGATAAATCTGATATGATTTTTGAAGCATAAGTACTTACACCTTCCAAGGAATTAATGCCTCTCCATCCAGAGGTGCCAGAAATTTGGTATTAATTGTTCTGGAATATGCAATTCTAAGCCTTCCCTGTAAATTATTCTTTGAAGTCTGCAAACCCAAACTCTTTCATTCTGCTCTTCATGCATCCAGATTTCACTTGGTGCCCAAATTTCAGGACATGGCTCTATTTTTTCCTTGAGTTCATGATCAATATGTTGGTGTGTTTCTTCCAGCCATTCTTTTTGTTTGTGGGATAATAGAACCATTTTCTTTGCTTGAGGTTTCAGGGGTATTGGGAGCAATTGGTGGATTGGATATGTGTTTTCTGTGAGGTATGAGTTGGTTTGATAAGTTGGGTACAAATCAATTTTGGTTTGATATTTATAGGAAATGAAAAGGAAATATACTATTGCATGACTTCAAATTGAATTTGCATATATAAAAAACCTATGCATAGATTGTATGGAGATCTTCATTGGTGCTTAGCATTATATGCATTAAATAGAATAATTGAAGAGTATTACATACTGTATTACTTTGATAATGATTTGACGGATTTTAAGAAATTCCTGTGGCATTTTGAAGCAGAAATGTTGAATATTATTGGATCTATGGGTTTGGAGATCATATGGAAATTGGAATGAAGTTTCCTTGGTTGATTCATTTCTTAAGAAATGAATGATTGGTTGATAAATGAAGGTATTGTGAATCACTGATGTTGATAACCAAACAAAAATCACAGCTAAACTTAAAATTAGGAAAGAGAGATATTTGCATGGATTTGGATATATTTATTTATTTGATTGATATTATGTACACTCAAACCAGCCATGATATGATCCCTTGCTTTGTTTTATTTCCTTTAAGAAACCAATCATAATATTGAACAGCAGTTTTTGGAGATATCCAGTAATTTTTAAGCAGGGTGCTGTGCCTACTTGCTTTGAGTTGCATTCCATCACCTTTGTATGAGTGTTTGAGCAACACACAGCATCAATGCTTTTGGGGCAAACCAAACATGATATTTTAATATGGAAGGCCCAAAATATTGGATCAATTCAATGTTCCATTGATGGTGTTTTTAATATGCAAAATAATGCAATTCTTCATTGAGTTGTTTTTGACTCCCATAAAATCACAATATCAAATTAATTTTTAAAAAAAACTCAGCTATTCTTGATTTAAAGAAAAATTTTAAAGACTTTTTCACAATTTTTATGCTTTGCAGCAGATGATACAAAGAATTATGTAATGAGCAAATAATCTCATTATTTTCCAAAATTGTAGCGTTTGGTTTGAAATTAAAGGGCTACACTTAATCTTTTTTCAATTTAAAATCAGAAATTTAGTCAATAAGTTTCAAGGGCAGTATGATTATGAAGCATTCAATCATCCAAAAGAACCATGTTTCCAAGTAAAGAATTTGATTATCCCAAGATCATAAAAAAAATTGAAAACAAGAATTATCCATCCGGAAAAACTAACAGTCTAATTTCCTAAAAATTCAACGGAATTGCCTGTGGGAAGCTTGGGGTTCTGAGGTAACTTCAACTAAATTAGAAGAGGTAGTTTTTTCAACAGCCCAGACAGTATTAAAGTGGCTACCCATATCATAGTCAGTAACCAGCACAATATCCTCCAGAAGGACCTCAGCCAATTTTTCATAAGAAAATCTTTCTGTAAAAATACTAATTACATTTCTCCAATTTATTTTTTTGTCTTTATCAAATCCCATATCACTCAAGGCAGTCAGAATATACACCCTTGTGTTACCAAATTGACCCCAGATTGGATCTGGAGGTAAGCCAGCCTTCAACTTTGATTCAAGTAAAAGACTACCAAACTCAAGAAGCATGCCAGACTTCCACTTGGGCATCACTCTTTGATTTCCAGGACATATCCATATTGCAGCAGGACCAAAAACCAACATGTGTGAAACACATGCTAGAGAATTGGTCCCCCATTGATTCTTCTTCTCAGCTGAGTCCTTAGACATGAAAGGATGCTGATTATCTTCCCTTGAATCAAGTGTCAAGTTGATCAGCCCAGTGAATAGAGAGAAAATGTATTCAAAAACCGTATTCAGACCACCTCTCCCAGCATTGAGCTCAGCATCCTGCTGGGAACTTCACTTCTTGTGTGGAGCAAAGGTTGAATCATCAATCACAGCTGCTTGAAGGTTGGAAAAGTAGCTTTGTGCTTGCAGCAAAGCTTCATCAGAAGTTCCATCAATCCCTTCCATAGAGAGGAGCACGTTTCTTGAGATTTTATGGGAGACAACTCCTATGATGTCATTCAATGTGTGCTTCAACTTTGCATAGGCCCCACATATTGGCTCTCTTGTATAAGCCAGGATTTCAGAGAGGGGATGGATATTGTTCTGGACTGTCTTCCTAGAGCGGGATAGAGAGTTTGTATTTATGAAGGTGTTTCCGACAAAGAAATCATCATTTTTTCCTATTAAAATCTTTTCTGTTAATTCAAAAAGTGGGAATCAGCTGATTTTCACAATAGAGGAATACAGTATTTTCAAAATTTACCATCTTTGCATTGTGTCAAACAAAGTTGCAAGGACTTCAGTATTGTAGATGTCTCTGGAGGGTTTGACATGATTCTTCAACCAAGAAGGTTAAGAGTGTTTGATATTAGGAACTGGGTACTGCTTATCATTTTGGAATAGGTTGACGGGGTTGCAAGGTCCTTTATTTCTTCCCAGTATGACAACCTCAAGAGATCTTCCTTAGTTAAGCCTATAAAAAGTTCTTTGGATTGGAATTAAGTTAGTTGCAATGATTTTCATTGTATTAGATCATCTTTTGGCTGACCTGGTGGAAGTGAACCTGCAACTGAGGTTGTCCCTGTTGTTTGGGCCTGGGTTGTGCCTTTGCTACTAGCATCACCCCCAGGCTGGCACTGCTGATTGACTGGTTGTTGTAAACTCCTTGGCATAGCAATTCTTTGTGCCACATCCTCAGTGATGATTCCAGCATTGGAAGCGTTTAGTTTTTGAGGAATGATGGTATGGGCATTCTGTTTCAGATATAAAATGGAAATTTGGAAGTCAATATTATGTTTGATATCAGGAAGAGCATGGAGGAGGGAAACTGACCTGAACATCAGGGGATGTTGGGACTAGGGTTGGTGCAGGGGTGGGACTCCTGGGTGATGGTTCAATCAGAAAAACTTCTGGGGGCCCTTGTTGCACGTCACTTTTGCCACTCAAATTGGTAATAGAATTGGAGGAGTCAGATGAAGCTTGGGAGCTTGAAGGTGGCCTGTGAAAAGATCTTCTGGCAGCTTGCCAAGCAGCTTGGGCTGCAAGCCTAGCAGATGCCCTATTTTCTGGAACAATAAATGGTTTGGGAGCCGCAACAACTGGTGGCTGCAATTTGGGATTCTCAGGTCCTTCAACAATTGCATGATGAACCGGAACAGTTTTGGTGTCTTGAATTGGATTTTCTGCTAGACCAGTTTCAGCTGGTATTTTGGATTCAACTGAATATATTAGGACCACATTAGTTTTGAGTATTGGGATGAATTCCAATGTAAAATTTGATTTATAAAATTATTCATTCAACTCACTCGTTTGCTGAGCCTGGTCATCTGCAAGGGTTACAGTGAGCTGGGTAACTGATTGATCTAAAGTAGGTGCTGTCACACCAGGATTTGAAGGTTCCTCAATTGATAACAGTAAATTTGGATTCACAGAGACCGTTGGCTCTTCTTCTTCATCAGTTGAATATTCAACAAGACCAACAGCAATGGCAGATTGTGACCTCAACTGCTCCACTTTTGCATCATATTTCTTCTGATAGAAATCCAGGATTGACTGCAAAACTTGATTACGCGTTTTTTCAACAATATCATCACGCAGGAGGGCATGGAGTTGATTGAGAGTACGTCTTTCTAAGAAATTCAAGGATGATTGCAAACCTTTAGTAGACCACACAGGACCCTGGACATGTAACACTTACCGGGAAAATCAGCCATTGTGTATTCAAGGTAGGTAGTGAGGTAAAGAATGGTCCAATATTTCTTCTTTTAAATGGTTGGGTATCATGTGGTTGAGACTAGAATGCAGCAGGACTACTTGGTGAAGGATGACTGGCTTATATACCATAGAAACAAACAGTAACATGTAACAGGTGTGTGTAATATGGTGGACAGGTGCATAATATGTGGAATCTACATAGCTTATTTCTGCAGATAGAGTGGTTTATCAATACAGTTTTGGTCTTTATGCATAATATAGATATGTGCCTTGTGCTGGGGAGGTGGACAACTGATGATAAGTTGTCCACCTCCCCAGACAATTGAAATGTGGGAAAGCATGCATAGTTCAAATTCTGTAGCAACATTTGGGAGGTGGAAGACTTAGAACAATTTGTCCACTGTCCCTGAACCCCGATGACAGGATTTTGGGGAATTTGAAAAATGGTTGACTCCCTGCGGTAAAGAGCTTCTTTCTGCAGATAGAGTGGTGTATCAACAAAGTTTTGTTCTTTATGCATAATATCAATATGTGTCTTGTTCCGGGGAGGTGGACAACTTACAACAAGTTGTCCACCTCCCCAGACAATTGACAGGTGGGAATACATGAATAGTCCCAATCTTGTATGAACGTTTGGGAGGTGGACGACTTAGCATAAGTTGTCCATCACTCATTTGGTCTGTTATCTTTCAATTCAATTGGTACATCCATTTTACAATTTATGCACACTTCCCCATGGACTTTGGGAAAAAATGAAAATAATATTTCAAAAGCAACAGTTAATTTTTGAATTTCATACAATCAATTAATTTTTTAACCATATCTATCTTTTTTTCCATTTACTTTAGAAATAATTTCATCGGGAGAACAACTATGCAGTTTCAGAGAGGCATTTGCTAGCTTTTTTTTTTATTTGGAATGAACAACCAAAATGGGTATGGTGTTCTGTTGATTTGAGACTTGGTGGAGGAAAAGTAGTTTGATGTGGAAAAACAGAAGTTTTCCATAAAATTTCTACAATAACACCAACTTTTGCATAGTCCACAATGAATCCAAGGGTGGGGAATGAGAGACCGTGACCTGTTTCTGCAGAGGGAGGGGGGATTGGTGTTCCTGTTGGCTTCTCAATATAAGAGAAAAATTCATAAGTATAACCATTGAGGTCATCCTGATCAGTATGAAAAACATTTGAAAAGTCATCACAAGTCACAATGACATTGGATGCATGAAGAAATGAGTCTCTTTGATCATTCCACTCTGGAGAAGTCCAGTTTGGAATTTTGAAGTCTTCTGATACTTGTCTGTTCTTTGCATGAGCCGTTTTGGAGAGAGCTTTGATTTGATTAAAGACTAATTCATTATGGACTGGAAGCTTACTCCACAGGAGATCATCAATGGCAATTTCTTCTTTGATTAAATCCCTCCTTCTTGCATATATTCCTATGATGCAATGATTTGAATCATAAATCAATAAACAAATCAATGATGAGCAAGTTGGAATTGAGGAAAAAATACCTGCAGAATATCCTTTGTCAGTGCCTTGAAGATATCCAATTCCAAACATAGATCCAGTTTTGGTATTACAATTGGTTTTATTCAAATCTTGACAATTGTTGGCCATTATGTAGAGATCTTGAATCCTTTCTGAGAACATACTTTCAAGGAATGTGTATGGTCTTTGAGATAGTCAATGATACTTAAGGACAACATATGGTTGATATTTTTGATCAGAGACAAAATGTAGATTGATTGGTAGGCTCATGTTTGGTACCACTACCTGATAGGGACTCAGCTTTTGCTTCAAAGTAACAAAATAAATTGATTCTGAGTTTGATTCCTTAGATGAATAATCCCGCTCAGTTTTACAATGTTTCTTATGAGCTCTGGATCTGCATGGCTCTGATTTGATAAATGCTATTGCTTGTTTGCATTGAACAGATGGATCTGTTTTTGAATCCTGATTCTGGTTCTGATTCAATAGCTCATCCTCACTAAGAACCGTGTTTCAAAAACAACACCAGGAATTCAAGTTTCAAACATGGTAAGAAAATCAAATGGTTGAAGTTAGTAAAATGAAACCCTAATGTCTTTATATTCAATGAAATTCATACATTCTGGAACCTCCAACTGTTTCCAAAGATTGCAACTTGTAGTTTCTTTTCAGGTTTATGGATGTGTGAGGATTAGATGTAGTGGAAGCTTTCACATTAGCTTGATCCATTGTTAAACTTAAAAAGTTTGAAAAAGAAATGTTTCATGATTGTTCATGAATTTTTTAATCAATGATATTCACCGGGATAGGAGGACAGAAGAGGGTTTGATGGTTGATGATTCAGCCTACAATGAAGATTTCTACAAGAATGACAAGCCAAGGTGCCAATGATGATGAGGAAAAAAATGAACCTTTGGCTGTCTTTTTGGAAGATTTGGCTGTAATGGAAGAGAGGCAAACAAGAATGGTAAGGAAGAGACAGATTCAAGTCAGTAAATGATCAATCAAACATCATTTGAAGATGAAAACAACATGGTCAAGATTGGCATGATAGCTTGATGGGTTCTTACTGGGGTGATGAAGAGTGCAAGAGTATTAAGTTGTGATTTAGTAGTGTTAGATTTCATGAGAATGAGTGCATGTTTGTTGGTGATGACCGGTGAGGATGGAGTGATGATCTAATGCATGTGGTGTGAGTGGGATAGGCAGAGATGAAGAACAGAGTTAGACTCAATACCATGCTTTAGAAGCGGTGAAACAATCTGATGGATCAAAAAGTAGAAATCAAGAAACTCACCACCTGGAATTGGTTGGTTTTGTATGGGGTGATGCCAGAAAGGTGGCCTTGTCGCTCGCTTAAGGGGGATGGTGATGGCTGATCAGTCGTTCCTGGGGTCTAGGGAGCGAGTCGCTTCCATCCCCAAGCAAGCGAAGCGCTTGTGTATGCCCAGACCTTGCATTGAAATTGTTCCTCCAATTGCCAGGTCTGTGCGCAATACAGCCGGGACCCCAGTCGCGCACAGACCTTTGGAAGGGTCCTGGCAAGGTTGCAGACACCAGCAACGCGAAGCCAAGCTAGGAGCTCGCCATCGCGAGGCAGCTACTGCTGCTGTAGCAACAACCCGACCGCAATTGCAGTCACGCGCGGGCATATCTGCGACCGACTGCAATTGCGGTCATTGCACTGGCAAATCAGCCAGTGGGGGTATGGCCTGGCCAAGGCAAGGTGCAAGGCCATTGGGGAATGGTGGTGACCCCTGGATTAGGGCTTCTTGAGAGGGGTTTGGACCTTTGATATTTCAGATTAATTGGCCATGGATAGACCGTGCAAAGACAATAAAGACTATAGATGATTCAATAAAATTAAATAGGACAGAATATTGGGTTGTGATTAGTAATAAAGGGAGTTTGCTTATCATGAATTATCCAGATTGAAAATCTGAATTGGGGATTGGCAAACGCAGTCCAGATTAAGAAAATCAAATAATAAAATTTTGAGTATGTCCTCAAGGATATTTGATGCAAAGTTTGGTATAGTTTCAAGGCATAATAAATGCATGGGGAAATGAGTTTGAGGTTTGAAAATGGAATAGTGTATAGGTTAAATCCTATTGCAATCTCACTTCTGCAAAGGTTCCAAATGATCATTTTGGATTCAAATTAGATAAATTATCATAAGAACTATTCCTGTGGCTGAAAGAGTAATGGTCCCAATTATCAATAAGTACTATATTTGGTTGCATACCTTGCCAAATCAATCTGTGAGGATGCTTTTTGTTGCACTTCAGGAAAATTGATTTATAACTGATTCTAAACTAAACTCATTTTCCAAATATTTCCTTCACCAACTGGAAACTTGCCATCAAAACCTGGGAATGTTTTGCAGACCTGAAATATGTTGACTCTAAAATTTGAGACAAAGAGGGACATAAAAATTCTGAATGTTGTTGATCTGTGTGAAAATATTGGATTACAAGAATATCCAAAAAAAAGGGACATTGCTTGGATTGTGAATGCAAATTGGCCAGGATTTCACTAGATCTAAGTGTGGCGGGGATTCATAATACTATGGTATCATATTTTTTTAAAATAAAATGCTTCAATATTGGGGATCAAGATTTATCTGTCAAGAATTGCTGTTATGGTTTACATTTGGTGAGATATTGGCATCGTTTCCTGGATTTCATGATGGTGAATTAATCCAATAGATCTGTGGGGGCATGGTGCATTTAGGCTAAGTGCACCATGTCCCTGGAGACAGTCATTTTGTGTTAGGTGTGGCTGACCTGAAACCTCCTTCAAACTGTGGCCAGCCTTGACCATCTTTGTAATCTTGCTGAAAAACTCTATGTTAAATTACAGAATTGGGACCATGCAAATGGTACAAGGTTAACATAATTTGTCAACAATGAGCAATTTTAATTGCAAAATTTGGCAATAATAAAATGCGCATGCCTTGTGTCAAAGAATATTTGGTGATCAAATCAGGAATCTCCAGACTTGCTTCCATGTTACTATTCATCCCATTTAATATGAAGTTTCCAGCCTTGAGCATAATATCAAAATACACCATGTATAGGGAGGTGGACGACTTACTATAAGTCGTCCACTGGCCCAGACTTTGGGAATGTGTAAAGAAACCTCCCTGAGGGGACATCAAGCCCAGGAGGTTGGGGAGGTGGACGACTTAGGCTAACTCGTCCACCTCCCCAACCCTCCGGCATGATTTTGGTAAGAGCAAATCAAATTTTTTTAGATATTTTCAAAGTATTTCAGGTATTAAACACAGTTAGAAATAACCATCATCACATGTACATATTAATAGGTTCAATCATTCAACAATTCAATTCTACCAAAATTCAACAAAAACAAGAATTTTATGATCCACCATCAGACTTCACAAAATTCCAAATTGACTTATTTAGAAACTGCTAAGAATCTTCCAGCTTGAAATCAAAATGTGTAAGGAAGGAGAAGTTCTCAATTCAGATATTCATTAAGCTGAAATTCAGAAGAAATGTTGAACCATTACAGAAACAATGGATTTAATGATATTTGAGAAGGGTGCATATTCACTTTTAACCACCATTATAGGATTGACCCTAAACTAGGTCACACTGTTACCAGTGAACAGTATTCTTCTCATTTAATTTTTTGGCAATTTTTCCCAATGTCCTCAAGGTGTGCAGGTTGCACTAATTAATTAAGGGCAAAAGATTTTCCTAAGTGCCATTCAATGATCACAAGAATCTGACAGATGTACATTGAATTGGAAAGGAATACTCATTTTTAGGGATTCAGCCAGCGTATCACCAAACTTTCCAGCATTGTGTAAAACATCACCATACACCATGTATAGGGAGGTGGACAACTTACAATAAGTTGTCCACCTACCCAGACCATGGGAATGTGTAAAAGCCTCCCTGGGGGGAAATCATGCAGGGGGGCTGGGGAGGTGGACAACTTAGGCTAAGTTGTCCACCTCCCCAACCCTCCAGGACAAATTCCCAAAGAGAAAATCTCTGTTAGTGGTTATTGTCAAATTTTTTCAGGTATCAAACAAATTTAGAAATGTCCATAATCATGTATACATGATAATGGGTTCAATGTTTAAACAAACCAACTCCATCAAAAGTCAAACAAGCCCAGGATATTGATATCATCCACTTCTCTCAACCAGCCTCCATCAAAAATCTCCAAATTGCCCATCTCCCTTGAAATTGGATTATAGTGATATCTATCTTGCAGAAGCTGAAAAGGATGTGAGCCATACCAGTGTCCTACCATCCCCCTTAAAACTCTCCTAATCCTCATCAGTCAAGGATTTTTTTCCAAAAAAAAGCCAATCCAAATAAGATCAAGGCCTTGTGTTTATTATGGATACCCAAGCTGGTCAGAAATCCTTCCAGCAATGTTCCACTTATCCCAGAGAGAATAACTCAAGTTTCATTGGAAAAATCTAATCTGATTTGGCCCCTTTATTCATAATTGATAAGAGGTTCATTAATATTCTGTGCACAGGGCTCACCTGCCGTTGGATTTTTTATGCTGTTGATTGGGACATGACTGATATATTTTGAATCAAATCTGGTTCATGCCTCAAAAAAGGGTTGATAAAATTTGTTTTTCAGTAGAAAATTCATTCTGTCATTTCAGGTTCATTTAATTCCAAAAATGCATGTGAAAATTATCATATTTTCAACAAACATTCATACAAAGTAATTATCTTTTTTAACAATTTGAATCAACCATCCTATTCCTGTTTTATTTTACATTTTCCTATCAGTATAAATTTCCTCTTGATGGCTTTCAGGAAAAACAAAAGAAATCTTAAGGACCTAGAATCTTTAAAAAACTTCAGAAACAAGCCAAAAACCATTTTGGTCAATCCAAATGTTTATTTGGTAATTTATTTAGAGTGGTTTAGTCCTTCCACCTTCCTGTATTAATTTCATCATTTGTAGCAATTATTTTTGAAAAAGACGTAAATTTATTGTATATGCAAGCACTATGAGACTTACTGTCCAAATCATAATTTATGATTGTTAAAAATGAACATTCACGTACATCTAATTGGATTGATAACTCAGATTACATTATAATGCAAGTATTTTTGGACTTATGACATTTGAGCCTTGAATGAAATAACTGGAACATCCCAAGCCCAATTTTTTTAAGAAAGCGCAAATTGAGCCAGGAGAATAGCAGGACAATTCATCCCACAACAGGATGAGACAGAAAGTGAAGATAATATTGAAACAATGGACATTAAACTGATCTCACCTAGATGAGTTATGAGACCGGGATTGACATTCAAACTGGTGTGGGAATGATTTAAACAAGTATGTGTGTAATAATATTGAGACTGACAATGTGAATATATCTGGTGATTTATTGGGATCTTTTGGTGGAAAAGGCATTCTTTTTTTTTCAAACAAGAGGTAGAAAACAAGAGTTTTTGGCCATGAAAACCCTCTTTTTGGCTACTGGTAATTCATTTTGGAGGCAAAAATGCAGAAGATAGGGCTCTGTTGAAAATTCTTAACATTATGAATAATTTCCAAATTTGTAAGAATAAAATTCTTCAATGTGGTATTAGGATTTTGGATGATTTTAATTAATCAGAAAATATTCTTTATCCTCTGAGTAAGCATCAGGAAAATTCCAGGCAATTCATGTATATTTACTCAAGTTTCATTTAATTGTGCTTAATACCAAATTTCTAGGAAGTTCAAACACTTTCCTTTTTCATGAAGCATAAAATGGAATCAAGATATTTCTGTGAATTGAGAAATAAATCCAAATCCTGTAGGACAATGGTGCAGTGAGCATAGGTGTACCATACTCCCACAAATTTCAAAATATTGATTGAGGGCTGGGGGGAACTGAGCACTATCTTGCATGCACCAACATCCATGTGGTTTCTTTAAAAAATTTTTCACCAGAACTAGCAAAGGAATTTGAAAATTCAAGAGATTAATCAAAAATCCCATCATGCAATTCCCAAGGGGATGGTTCACTTAAGCTAAGTGCACCACACTACCAGGAAAAAGCAATGGCCCATTCAAGGTGTAAGAAATTTTTTGATCCCACTGATTCTAATCACTGTCATTTTCACTTGGATATATGTGCCCATAGTGTCAACACACAATGTAAAACTCATTGATAAGCATCTGCAATTCAACAATTGACTGACAAGAAATATTTCATCTTGTGATCAGTGACTAATTTGAAGGAAATCAACAAAAGGTGTAATGTTTTGGGAGTTTATGCATGCTAAGGTGAATAATACAGGGGAATTTTCAATTATACACATTCAAGACAAATGTTTCTAGTTTCAAATCATGCATAAACAAAATTTCATAATGCATCATAGGCTGAGTGATCTTTACATACCAAACGGTTGTGACTGATTGATTCAAAAGTCACTGTATGGCAGCTAAATGAGTCCTAGGTATATATCAAGTTCTTTAAATGATTTAGCCAGTAAGTAAAGTATTATTTGTATAAGAATCAAAGGCTCTGATCACATATCTTATACAGTGATTTCCTGGAAATTATAACTTCCAGATTGCTAAAAATTCAAATTCACAATTTCCAAACAGAAAATGTAGGAATTTTGGTCCAGCCATAGATAGGGAATTGGATCTTTCTATGATTTCTATGAAAAAGTAAATCATTGATACTGGAAAGAATTTATATGAAATAAACATTGTGCATTACCCTTATATTGAAAAATACAAGAAATACAAATCTTTCATCACTTTCTGCCATGATTTTCATGTAATTTGAAGCGGGGAATCTGGGTAGCTTTATCATGATCCTTCACCTTTTTTTATTCAAGGCTTTTCCCAATATATTGAAGTTTTAATAGCTCACACTCATTTCATTCTGATGACTATAAATTTCACAAATCTCCAAGTTTGTAAACTACAAGAAAAGGGATCCTGAAGGTTAAAGTGCCAATATAACCATTTGGGAAAATGACTGAAAAATTCCAGGTATCAATTTTATTTCTAGTAATAGGGTATGACCAATCAGCAAGCAAGAAGTCCCATTGCTTCTTTTGTATAACACTCCAGAATTCAACTCATGCATTTTCACAAAATAGAAATTGAAATAAATGCATTTCCTTCCATCCCTGATTTTAATGATGTTGTATGATCTGAGCAGATGTAGTCTTGATCAGTTCTGAAAATGAAGGGAAAATTGACATTCCTTATGCACAAGAATTTGAACCATTCAGAATCTGACGTGGAAGCTTGATAACTACATTAACTCATCATTCAGATTCCCAAAATATACCTTCCAAAAAATGAAACCAGACCAATGTGAATTCTGGTTGTAAAGTTGGCTAAGTGTGGTTTTCAGAGTCATCTTTCTGAGTAAAATACAATTCAAATCATCCTACAAAACAAAGGCCAAAATATATGAAGATTTTCAAGTTGTTCCTGTCCTATCCATCTTTACTTGAGATAATATTCAGTTTTCAATCCATCCAAATAAATGAAACTGGAAGGAATTAATTTTGAATCTATAATATGAAAAATGGCATCTTAATATATTCTAACTGCAGCTATTCTCCAATTGATTTTTTTTCTTGTTCCTTGATTCTCATTCAAATATTTTTGGTCAATTCCATGGATATGGGAATGAAAATGTTTGCTGATCCACATAATGCTCAAGGATGTTTTTTTTCTCTACTTGGATTTTGGAAATTCAGACCATGAAAATCAATGGTAATACCTTCATACATATTATCAGCCATCCAAAAAATTAAATAACTCAAATTTCACTGCATTATCCCAGTATGTTTTTGTTGATCATGCATGAATGCAGGAAAAAACAACAACAAATATTTTGGGGGCAGATGGAAGCCACAGAGTGTCTTTTCCTATTTGATGATGAATTGTGATTAATCATTAAGCTTTGCCCAGTTTACCAACTTCCTTCCATCTACCCACATACTTATGTCCATACCATTTGCCCACTTGGAAGAAACATTTGGGAACAAAGGGGAATTACAATATATAATATCTTAATTTCTGAAAATTTTCAGACGGTCAAAGAAAGAAAATATGACTTCCTATATATCAGTTTGT
The DNA here is from genome assembly GCA_025617555.3 of Puccinia polysora. NCBI lineage: Eukaryota > Fungi > Basidiomycota > Pucciniomycetes > Pucciniales > Pucciniaceae > Puccinia > Puccinia polysora. The sequence goes on along the minus strand of CM062632.1, from coordinate 23,679,426 downwards.
TGAAAATCAATACAATCCACCAAATCAGAAAATTATTAATCTTGGTACTAAATTGTAAAATTAAACATGGAACCTGGTAAGAAATATTCCTGCAGTGTATGATCTCCATCACAATGATACAAACCCAAGACTGAATCCTGGTTTACATTTCATACTACAAAACTGAAGAAAGCTCAGTCAACCGGGCACCATCATATGCTGAGGCATAAAATGTCCCTCTTCCAGAAGACCAATTAAAAATGGAAGCTGTTGAGGAAGAGGAAGAATTCAACAATTCTGCAGCTCCATCCTACTTTACAATTGCACAACAAATTTCCCAATCCCATCAACACCAGAAGAATAAAAAAAGTTTGGCTCAAGAACAATATTCAATTTCTCGACATGCACGTAATCTTGGGATCCCCCCATCTTCAAGCGGTATTGCTAAATCCTTACTTTATGGGACAAAAGCAATTCTTGGAATGGATTCCGACAACAACAAACTTCCTAATCCTCCAACTGGTGGCAAACTGGCATCTATGAAACATCATATGGCTAGGAAGAAGGCATCCATTACTGATGCTATATCATCAAACACTGGTCAACCAAATCAATACAACTCCAATCAAGAACTACGGGAAAAGGAGCTCAAACTTGTCAAGAAGGATGCATTGCAACAATTACAACAAAAGATTTCTTCAATCTCTCAACCCTTATAAACCAATTCCATGAGCCAAATTCACTCTCATGATGAGACATGGATAGCCCATGCACGTGCCCAAATCCATAATTCTGGGATCCCTAGATGTACCTACCACTGGGAACAGAATCCAACGTCTAGCTGGAACTCCTCTCTGACTGCAATAATCATTAGAGAATGGGAGATGTGCCATGAACGTGGGGGAACTGCTTCTTATTCAATAAACAAAAATGACAACACCCCAGCCAACAGGGTTGCCATAATCAATTGTTGGCTTGTATCAAAGAAGGCTCTTTGGAAGAAGGAAAACAAGGCAGAAGGGGGCTCCAGGAGAAGAAAATCAAATGTTTCTGCATCTCAAAGCTTAAACAAGAAGAAAGTGGGTCAAATCAATTGTTCGGACTTTTTTCTCTATGTACAATGACTAACTGCTAATGATCATTTGAAATACAGAATACCAAGAAGGAAATCAGGAAGACAACTGCCATAGAGTTGGAAATGATGCACTTGTACCCTGAGACTTCTGCTCTTTTCTTGGATAGTGGTTTCATTTGTGATGTTGAGGGTGAAGATGAAGAATTATTCAACTATGCCAATGTTTGGAGGGCTCCAAATATATCCCAAATTTATTACTACCTTGATGAAGCATACATCCAACTAGGAAAAAGCTCACAAATCAAGAGGTAAATAAGATCAAAAGTTAGTAGTCTTGCCAAACCCAACAATTCAACAGGAGGTGATGACCCACCTTCCTTCCCTACCTCAATACCTCAAAATTGGATTAGTGAGGAAGCCCTGAAGGATATAACTCCAGTTGAAAAAAGAGCCTTGAGTTTACTTCCAGAAGTTGATCTCACAGAGGCAGTTTCTTTTCTTAGAACACAAGTTTCCAAGCCCTCAAGATTAATGGAAACCACTCAAACATCTTGAGAGTATTTAGAATTGTGTATTGTCTGTATGTCTGCTCTAAACAATATTGAGGAAAATATTTGGATTAAAACTTAGCCTATTTGAAAGTTTTATTCAGTAGTGAATGTATCTCTGTCCCTCCAATCCTTGTATTTTTAACTGGAAACTAGTAATCATATGTATTGCTAGATTAACTGATTCTAGGAGAATAATGATCTAGTTTTTTTGAGTAATAAAAATGAAGGCCACATTTAACCCCTTGAAATTGTAAAATAAATTGATTTGTAGCAACTTTTCAAATACAGACAGAAATTAAATTAAGAGTGGGAAAAACCAAAATCCAAGTGTTACACAATGAAAAATTGCATTGAAAAACTCTGAATACTTTGTATTTACTACACCTTCTTTGGGACAGCTACATAAGGGTTTTTTGGAATTGTAACACCCAAAAAGCATTTTCTCAATCAAAAGCTGTCATTTTGAAATAAATCATTGGTCAAACATGCCCAAATATCTTTTTAAGAAGAAAATTTATACAAAATACATATTGTTTGACGTGAATTCTATAATTTGGAAAACCAAACTAACTCTAGGCTATAGAAATTCCCTCATCAAATAGTGCAAAATTATCATCTTTCAATAGCACAATTTGAATTCAAATCATGGGTTTGTATGAATATAATCAATTTTAAGATGAAATTCAGGATGTTCCATAAAGAGGTTTTATTTTAAATTAACATTCAAACATTCTAGGACTGCCCTTGTAAAATAAATGGGCAAATCATGAGCAGTCAATATGGTACATTGATTCAAAATCTTTTCCAAAATCAAAAATCTACCCTTAAGTTTCCTTCTCCTCCTCAGAATATGAATATTCAAAATGGATGCAATAGAAAATTTGTCATTTTTGAATATTTAAACTAACCAGGAGGTATAGGATTGATTTAAAAATTTTATAAAGATTCTTATTTATTTCCCTTTGAATTGATAAATTTCAAAGCTCCAAGACCTGACTTATCCCAAAATACCAAAAGAATCAGAGCAATGGAGCACACTACCCGAGTTGGAAACATTTGGATATGCCAATGTTTCAGATTTTCTCAAAGGACATTTGAAAATGGAAGGAATCTATACCATGGTGTTGGAAGGTCTAAAAGAGCACATCAAACTCATATATTGCAATCAAATGATTCTAACCATGGATGTGATTGATTCTTTCCTAAATTTATCAATATGATAAGTATAAATGATAAGTTTTCATGGATTCCAAACTTCAACAAAAAAGACAGAAAAAATTACCCAATTCACTACCAGAATAAATCCAACAAGGGAACCACTACAAGAGAACATCAGGACTGTGAGTGAAAATCTTGTTCAAAAATATATTTCTTCATTTGTACTTGAATTAGAGTACATTTTCTTATTTTTACTATCATTTTTTACATCAAAGCCATCAATCAAAGATTCCCATGCACAGTCAAACCCTGGAAGAGGTTCTTCCTTTGGTGAAATACAACAGTCTTCACCAGAAAATATGGAAATTTACAATACATCTGGAATGACACCTCCTCAATTTCTCTATCACACTCCCAGTGCCCTCATCTCATCACTACAAATCCTTCACCAAAGTATTGAGGAAAACTTTGGTGACCATGTATGTCAGCAATACATCAAGATGGAGCATGAAAAAATTTGCCTTAGCTCAATTATCACTGGCCAGCCCAACTATTCAGATGAAATACCCAAGAGTCTTGCAACATTGAAAAAAAGATTTTCAATTACAAATTATCTAGTTGAAAATTTCTGTTTTGAAAATTGTTACAAACTCTATCACTTGGATGAAGCACCTGCAACTTCAGAAAACTATTCTAGTGAAGAAAATCATGATACCAGGAATTATCCAAAATGCCACAATATTGTTAATTAAATAGCTGGAGAGCCTGTTGCATGTGGATCCAAACTCTGGCATCAAGACAAGAAAAAATCTAAATTTTATCCTCTGAAGCAGTTCAGACACCGATTGCTCAAGAAGTGGATTGCTAGGCAATTAATGCTCCCTTGGTTTGAAGAATTACTCCAGGCACCGCAACAGCATTAAGGCAGTAATCCTACTAAAATTTCTGATATTTGGGATGGAACTATGTGGAAAGAATTCAAGGATCAAAAAAATCATATTTATACAGCTGAAGGGGGTAACCTGGTCTTTGGAGTTTACATTGATTGGATGAATCCCCATGGAATAAAGACCAGTGGAAAAAGAATCTCTCTTGGTGTAATATTCTTAATATGTTTCAACCTTCCACCCAGTGTCCGCTACAAGCCACACAATATTTCTGTGTATGGATTCACACCAACACCCAAGGAATGTACTTCATTCCAACTGAACAATCTACTCCAGCCTCTTTTTTGTGAACTACTGGATCTTTGGAAAGGAGTATACTACACAAAAACCAATCAATACCCTAATGGAAGAGTAATACATGCTGTGATATTGCCTCTGATTGCTGATACACCTGTCTTGCGTAAAATGGGTGGATTTGCTTCCCACTCAGCCACAATATTCTGCTCCCACTGCAACCTCAAGCTGAATGACATCCGGAATACCAAAAAGGAGACCTGGCCAGTGAAAGATAATCAAGATCACATCAAATGGGCAGAGAAATGGAATAATGCTCAATCATTGAATGAGAAAGCCAAAATTCTAAAGCTACATGGTGCCCGCTACACAACTTTCCAAACTCTGCCATACTGGGAACCAACAAATATGACAACGATTGACTCAATGCATACATTTATCTTGGGAATGCTACGGGATTACAGAATTAACTACCTTGGAATAATCCAGGCTGGAAAAATTCTTCAAAAATTGGAAAGAAGGCAACATGCTTACCCAGGAAGTGTAACAATCACTCAATTTAGCAGCCTCAAATCTGGATCCAAAAGAAAGCGCAATTTGTCACCAGAAAATTCCCAGAGAGTAACCCAAAAACAAGTTCAAAAATTTCTAGATAGCTCTCTGGCACACCTGGAAGATTCTCCTCCCAATCCAATTGAAAAGGTTCAAAATTGGGCAAATAAGCAGCAAGAAGGCCCATCAAGTATGCACCAAAGAACTTCAGTACCAATTGTTCTAGTCCAGAAAATCCCAGGGCTTTATCCTCCAAGCTCCTCAAGAAGTTGGGAATATTCCAAATCTCAACTCCTTCAACCAACTGATTGCCGTTCTTCAAGGCTTCTTGGGAATACTTCAACAAACAGCTCACATGAATCCTTGGCCAAATTCAAGGAGAAAGGAAAGAAAAAATATATCTCACCAGAAAGAAATCAATTTAGATCTATTGAAAGTAAATCAGGAAGTCAAAATGAATCTGGGAAGAGCATTCAAATTTCTATGCAAGAAAGCTCCTACCTCTCTGCTGAAGATCATAGCAATCCAAATCTTGCAGGTTCATTAATAGAAGAAACAAGTATTGCATCAAATCAATTGTGCATTACTCCTGATGAACTCAAAAGTCTTCAAGATGGTACCACTTCAATGAAATTTCCATCTTGGATTACTAGGTTGCCCAGAAACATAGGTTTACCTGCAGCTTGTACTCCTAAGGCTGCTGAATGGTTGGTTTTGTACACCATTCATGTGGTGCTTGTTTTGATCCCAAGGTGGAAGTGGAAAACAACCAATGGCTCACGGGAGGAAAATCTTATCTCAACTACCTCCAAACTATTTGGTATTATCAACTTGGTCATGTCACATCAACTTACAGATTCCTAGTTGGCCCAATTGGATGAATTAATTTTGGCTTACCGTGAGGAATTATTGCTCCATTGGGGAACTGAAATTGAACCCAAGCTAACAATTCATTTCTCTCAGCATATGACTAAGATGATCAAGCTGTATGGTCCTCCCTAAATATTTTCATGTTGGTCAGGAGAAAGGCTGAATCACATCTTGACCTTGGTTAAAAAAATAAAAATACACATAGGTAACACAGATTTCTCAAAAGTAGATTCTTGATGGCACACTTTAAACTGATTGTTTTTTTAATTTTAAGGTTTCCTTGATAAGTCCCTCTTGAATGGATTCCTTGAAAGGGCCAAACTTCAAGGCTTGGTTGAACAAATTGGATCCAACTGGAATGTTTTGGGGATCAATTCTGACCAACTCCTAGATCTGCAAAGTTTTTTCTACTCTTCCAAGACAGGTGATGTTTCAAGGGCTAAAAAAGAGATGAATGTTTTGGAAGAAGAAATATTAAAAAAATTCATTGAAAATAACTCAACATACAATGTCTTGCCATGGGACCAACTGGAGTGGTTGCCTTGCAAATTAATGCTCTTCCATGGTCATCACATAAAACCCAATTTCTAAAATAAAAGTAATTCTCAGATTTCCTTTTCATCCCCATCAAATCAAGGCCTTTGTGATATAGGGAAGGTATTGTTCATTTTTCATGAAAAATGCTGTGCACAATATTTCCTCATTGTTGAAACCTTTTCCCCTTTGGAACAAATTGATACTTTAAGAAATCCCTACCTTGGCCTCAATTATCTCAATGCTCAAATGGTTTATCAAGAAGGTGGATCAATATCTGTGATACATCAAGATAACATATTAGGTTTTGTGGCAAGCATGGCTTATGAAGAAAAAAAAGCACAAACTTCCAAGGATGTTTATTGTTTTGTGGCAATTGACTCTTTGGTAAGTTTATATCAAAAATAATAATTTCTGAAGAACTGTCATTATTAATTTTTCTGACCGGTATTTTGTTACAAAACAGGAGGAAATATAAAAGGACACATGGACTGATTTTTTATGGTACTAGATATTGGTAAAAGATGAAATCAGAGGAATTGGTATTTTTTCACATATCTATCAAAAATACATGTATAAGGTGAACAATTCAAAAATAGAAATTAGATTCAATCTCAGAAAACTGAAGCATCAAACCTGATGGCAAATTGGAAATCTCATTTTGCACCACTTATTTGAAATGATCATTATCTAAAAATTTGATTCTTCTAATTTTGGAACTTTGTACCATTGGAAATCATGGCCCATGATGTACAATTCCAATCATAACCACTGAAAAGTTGTTCAAAAAAAGTATGGTCTTACAGTTAAATGAAGAATTCTCAATCCTTCCTTTTATGTAATGAATTTAAATTCAATCTATGCATTGCATAAATATTCTGCATGAATCTTCTGAGTTCATCCAGAAATCAATTTGATGTTTGACTCCAAAACCTCAACAAAGTCAAAACAGGTTTCAATCACAAACCTAGGTGCTACACCTGCCAGCAGGTGCAGCATTTTTTTCATGGTGAGAGGGCCTCTAAAGAATCAACCATCAAGAGAAATAAGAGGATCAATGGATTTCAACACCACTCTGAAGACTGTTCAGATGATGATTACCCATACCCCATAGGCAACAGCCTCACCTATGCTTGTCCATTGGGATTCATTGACATATGGATTAAGGGAAAGAAGATCAAGGCTCTTGTGAATACTGGTGCTGATTTAAATATCATACCAGAACATTTGGCCATTCAGACAGGCTTGATGTCCAGAGAACTATTCATGAAGGTTACAGGAATTGGAGGCCACTGTACCGCACTAATTGGATTGGCTGAAAGAACAGTATTTGAAATAAAACCTGGGGAACCAAAGTCTGCCCACTTCTTCATAGCCAAAGGATCAATTCATACAGTACTTCAAAGACCCTTCTTAGTGTATCATAAGGTTAGGCTGGAGTTGTCAAAGCACAAAGGGGAAGTTTTAAGCTATGAGATAGCAGGAGGGGAAAGGTTATGTATCCCAATTTTTTCACCAGATCAAGCTGGATGGCAATTCAAACCACCTAGAAGACCCATGGGTATGAACAGTATTACAGAAAACTTAGAGGAAGAAGAAGCCTGAAGCAGTGGACAGAACATACCAGAATCACACCTTGAAGAATTACCAGACCCCTGGGAAAATAACATCATCACCCCTGAAAGACCAGCAGAAAGAGGATGGGAGGAAATACTGAAGAGACAGGAAGCTGAAGAGACTTTGGAGGTATTTCAACAAGTATTTGGGGAATTCTGGACCAAATTTGGACATTAAAGGAAATGATTGGGAAGAATTACCTGGAGCAGGATTGGACAGCTCAGAGTTTATGGACTTACTCAAAACTTACACTGGAAATACTCTTTTGATTCATGGAAAATGGCCATCTAATCATGGGAGAGTCCCATGGATTGTAAGATATTGCTTATACTATGGGAAAGACTGGGCTAAGGCCTGGATAAGCGATATAATCATGATGGACCAAGTTATACCAGACCATGTCAGGTGGTCAGGATACTCGGAAGAATAACATCTCATCTTTACATTTTGATGCAGTAGTAGGCCTTCAGTTTTCTTTGAGGAGCTGAGGGAATGGGTGGGCATTTCTCTTCTTAAAGGCTTAAATTCTCACTATAAAAAAAAAGAAAAAAAAGAAAAAAAAAATTCAAAAATTGCAATAATACATTAAAAAAAAAAAAAAAAACAGATTCTCGGCAAGATACAAGTTTTTTGGTGTATGATTTTTTTAATTGATGTAGCAGTAGGCCTTCAGTTTCCCTAGAAGAGCTGAGGATATGGGAGGGCATAGTTCTTTTTTTCTCCCTTTTCTTCTTTCCTCTGTCACTGTAAAACAAAAGAATGGGGAAAGGGAACAGCAAAAAAAAGGAGGTCAGTATACAAAAACAAAAAAAGAGAAGCTCACCAAAAAGGCCCCAAATAACCCACTTCCTTTAGCAAAACAAGCATAAAAAAAAAGACGCAACCAGAAGACCCGGGTGGGCCTATTGGAAGGATGGAACGGAGGGAGTGTCAGTTAGAGGTGTAAAGAAGGAGGAAAACAAAGGAAGGAAGGGAGATGGGGAGAAGGGGACTTAATAGTAATAGAAAAGGGTGTTAAGCCACACTTGGATTTGATCCAACTGGGCCTTAATCCCTTCAACGGTCCTACGCAGGTGGGTTCCTTGGGGGAGGATGATCATCAGACACCACACGGGGAAATGGAACAAATCAAAGTTTTTGGAAACTGTGTGAGGAAGCCAAGGGGGGGACAAGGGAAAAAAAAGCCCCAAGGAAGAGTTTTTGGAGGACCCAGAGCTGAAGCCATGACTGGAGAGCAAGTCGGAAAGGGAGCAAGTGGTGGCACATGCGACAGTTGGGGAGGTTATTGGAATGGGTATATTGACAATAGGGAGGGCTGGGACATCATCAGGATTGGCAGCGGGTAGCAACTTGGCATCATTGGGAATGATTGGGGAATCCACAGAAGTAATCTGCAGATCAATCATGGGGGGATTGCCAGGGTGGTTATTGGTAGCAGGGGTATTGGCACCCACACCAACAGGTCTCTCCACCAAAGAGGAAGAGGCGTCCCTTGGCCTAGCTCAATGGGGACCCTTGGCCTTGCCCTTAGCCTGACAACCAGGACGGACAACAACCACCAAGGCCTTGAAGCTGGCATCATCAAACATGGCGGAATATTGAGGCATCTGAAACAGTCCAAGACGCAAAAGGATACATTAGCCTCCCAGAAAAAAAAATGGTGAACCAAAAGAAAAAGGGGAACAAATAACCATTGAACAAGTAAGGGGAGGAACAGCGGATGAGGGGAAAGGAGAGAATTGTCAAGAAAGGGATCCTTAAATAGACAAGGAACCCACCAAAAATGAAATGAGAGAGGGGGCAAGTGGAGCTAGGAAAAAAAGGGGGGAACCTACTGAGCCCCCAGAATACCATGACCCATGCCCACAAAATATTGACCAGAACAGGTAGACCAGCAAGGACAAGAAGCGCATTGAAAACAGGAAGACCAGGACCCAAAAAAAGAGTGGGACCCGAAAGATAAGCATAAAGAAAAGTGAGATAGATTAAAAAAATATAAAAAGGGGGAAAAGAAGAAAGAAGAAGAAAAAAGGAAGGAGAAATGAAAAGATCTGATGGAAAAATCAAACCAATAAGGTAGAAGGACGTAAGACTTACATCAAGAAGCGCGTATAGAGAGGAAGGGACTAAGTATTGGTACCTTGATCCCCATACACAAAGGGAAAGAGAAGAGTAAAAGATAGCTGAACTGTATGAGAGAAGGACAATAAGGAAACAGACAGGTGGCAGCGTTGGCAATCTAGATAAATTCAATAAATAAAAAAAAGAGAGAGTGTGACAGGTGGACCCGCGTACCTGTGTAAAGGAATGGATCAACTGATGTACTGGGACCTTGATAAAATAAGGGAAAGGAACAATTGAGATAGATGAGGGGGACCACCCTATGGTATGCCTGGAAGACCCAGGAGTCAAAGAAATGGGGTGTGAGCGCAACAAGGCATATTGAAGGAGACCCAGAGATTGGGTGTACAATAGAAGATGGGGAAGAAATAAGGAGGCTTACCTGTACGTCCAATAATGTTGATCCCTTGGGCTGTCTGTATGTACAACTAAGTGGCAAGGAAGAAATGAGATTGGGGGAGGACACCGGTCCAGCACAACTACCTCAATGTGGCCTTGCAGAGCGCCTTGAGGGTTGCTGCACGCACTGCTGCACTGGGGCAGCCTTGGCGCCTGGAGTGCGCAAGCAAACCTAGGGCACCACCAGCATGAATCTCTGCAGATTGGTGGGCGCTAACTGCAAGCAAAGAAACAGGAGGAGGAATGGCGTGGCCAAGGGTCCCCTACAAGACCAAAAACTGCAGAAATCAAAACTAGGGTCCCCTGTTAGACCTAAAACTGCAGAAAAGTGGGGATTATTAGCTGAACCAAAAGAAAAAAAAAACATAAAATAAAACTGATAATAAAAAAAAGAAAGAGGATGGAGTGCCTAAAAATAACAGCAGCCAAATAAAAAACAATGGATAAGAAGATAAAACCCAAAAAACAGCCTATTCCCCAAGGCCTCAATCCACCCCTCTAAAGAGCACCCCTCTCTAGAGACCCTTACATCACCCCCTTAACACCTCAGCCACCCCAGTTCTCACCAAACTCTAGGATCACACCAGAAAGGTTGAAGCTGGTTAACTTTGGGCCTGAAAACTGGCTTTGAGTTGAAGAAATAAAACTACTCCAGCATGTGATGGTCCTTGGAGAAAAGGAAATTGCTTTCACAGAAGAAGAAAGAGGACTCCTCAAGCAATCTTATGGGCTCCCTTAAAAAATACCCACAGTACCCCATGGCCCATGGCAGAAGAAACCTATACCCATACGCCAAGCTATCAGGCCAGAATTTACAGAAATAATAAGGAAGAGGATCAGAACAGGTCTGTATGAACAATCAACATCCAGCTATTCCAGCCCTTTATTCCCTGTGGCTAAGGCCAATGGGAAGCTCAGAATAGTACATGACCTCCTACCCCTCAACAAAGTCACTATCAAGCATGCAGGAATACCACCAAAAATTGAACAATTTGTAGAGTACTCTGCTGTTAGGGCCTGCTATGGCATAGGAGAAATCATGGGAGGATGTGATGAGAGAAAATTGGATAGAAAATCAAGAACACTGACCATGTTTGAAACTACCCTGGGGAGGCTCCAGCTTACAGGGTTACCTCAGGGTGGCACCAACTCAGTAGCAGTCTACCAAGCCCAAATGACCTGGATACTTCAGGAGGAAATACCAGAACATGTGGGAATATCTATTGATGATGGAGGTATTAAAGGACCCAGAAGAAGGTACAATGAAGACATACTTGAAGATAACCCACAAATAAGAAGATTTGTCTGGGAGTATGCCATGAACTTATAAAGGATTTTATTTAGGATAGAAGAAGCTGGTTTGACTATCTCTTGAGAAAAATTTGCTTGCTGTGTCCCTGCCCTTAACATAGTGGGGCATGTGGTATCTCAGGAGGGAAGGAAAGTAGCAGAAAAGAAGCTGAACAAAATTAAAAGCTGGACCCAGAAAAGAAACAAAAAGGAAGGTAGAGGATTCTTGGGGCTTTGCTCCTATGTCAGGATGTTCATCAACAATTACTCAGCAATCTCAGCACCAATCAGAAGGCTTATTTGGAAAGATATAGAGCTTAAGTGGGACAGTCAAAGTGAAGAAGCCTTTCTGTTACTCAAGAAGATAGTAGGAGAAGATATAACCCTCAAGAGCATAGAATATGATAAGGATGCAGGAAGGATCATTTTAGCAGTGGATTCAAGTTACCTAGCAGCTGGGGCTGTCCTGATGCAAGAAGACAAAGAAGGAAGACCAAGGCCAGTCTACTATGAGTCAGTGGGTTTTTAAAAAACAGAAAAGAAGTATTCCCAGTCAAAATTGGAACTCTGTGGAGTAGCCAAGATACTCAAGAAACTCCAGAAAACCCTTTGGGGACAGCACTTTGAGTTACAAGTAGATGCAAAAGCCCTCATTGAAATGATCAACACCCCCAGCCTACCTAGTGCCCCTATGACTAGATGGGTGGCATTCATTCCACTATTTTCCTTTGACTTGGTTCATATGCCAGGAAAGACATTCAAAATGCCTGAAAGCCTATCAAGAAGGCCAGAAGACCCAGAAGACCCAGAAAAAATCAATCAGGTTTTTGATGAAGAAGAAGAATGGATCAGTCCACACCCTTTCCTTGGATTAAAAATCAAATCTATTGAAGACCAAAAACCATCCACACCTCCAGCTGGATTCTGGGGAAGAATGAAGGAATATTTATTGACCATGACAAAGCCCATAGGGTTCTCTGACAAGGAACTCCAGAAGATCAAGAGGAGGTCACCCAACTTCTATGTGGAGTAAGGAAAACTAAAAAGTGTTGGACTCACTGAGGATACACAGAGGTGAGATCAGACAGAAGGATGGATTAATCAGAGATGAGAAAAGACAAATTTAAGAGAGATATAAAACAGAAATGAACAGACTGACCTGAGGATACACAGAGGTGAGATCAGAAAGAAGGATGAGGAAAAATCCTTCTGCCTGACTCGACCGCTGTCCTCAGGTAGTGGTGTTTGCCTGAGTGTCACAGACATAGTGAAATGATTCAAGTAAATATAAGAGGCGCGCTGGTGATATGTTGATGAAGAATAGAAAAAGTGACTCAGAGTGTGAAAGATGTGAGAAAGCATGTGAGACATGTATATATGATGACTAGGACAATTGAGCTATTGGTCTATGAGATGGAGAATTGAGAAGTATGAGATAAATAACAAAAAGAAGGAAGATAGGAAAGAAAAGAAAGAAAAGGAGAAAACAAATAATGTGGCATCAGATAAAGAAACTCCAACAAAAAGTTGGGGTATATGGGGCCCTCAGCTGTTGCTGAAATCTAAAGAAGATATGGAAAGGGTAATGAAGAGCCTGCATGAGGAATTATGGCACAGAGGGAGTGGGGAGACATACAGAAGGATCAAGCTTAGGTTCTGGTGGGAAGGAATGAAGAAGATGACTAGAAAATGGGTCCAAACCTGTGAAACATGGCAGAAGAGAAGCAAGCTCCAGCAGAAAGAAGAGGGGAAGGAAACTCTTACTGAAAACCTGTTTCAGAAGGTAGCAATGGATGCAGTACATGTCAAGGCAGGAAGATGGAAGTAACTAGTGGTAGCTAGAGATGACCTCTCAGGGTGGGAAGAGACATGGGGCCTGACTAGTCTCACCTCAAGAAACATAGCTACTTGGTTTCTATCTGAATGGATCTATAGGTATGGGATTCCCAAGGAAGTAACAGTGGATGGAGGAGGAGAATTTTAAAAGGAGCTCAAGACAGCCATGAAGAGGGTTGGAACAAAACTCAGAATGGTCACCCCTTACTACCCAGAGGCTCAAGGAATGATAGAAAGGGGCCATAAGGAAATAAAAGATGCACTAATAAAGCTATGTGGGGAGAATGGAAGCAAATGGAAGGAATACCTCCCTTTAGTCACCTTTGCAGATAGGATCTCTACAAAAAGGACAACAGGATTCTCCCCATTTGAAATACAGTTTGGAAAACTAGCAGTCCTACCAATTGAATGAGAAATGGAGACATACCTAGGAGTTGACTGGGAGCAGGTAATCAAAACCTCAGACCTCCTGAAAGCAAGAGAAGCACAATTGGCACCGAAGGAAGAGCACATTCAGAAGGCAGCACAGAAGATGAAGGAAGCAAGAGAAATTTCAATCAAGTATTTGGACAGGAGATTGGCTCATAGGATAAGGAAACCACTCAAGAAGGGGGGCCTGGTATTAGTCTACAATAGAACCCTGCAATCACAATGGGGGCTACTCTTCAAGAATAGATGGAATGGACCTTACAAAGTGGTCAAAAAACTCAACAAGGGGCCCTATGTTCTAGAAGAATTGGATGGAACAGTACTTGGAAAAATATTTGCAGCAAGCCAGATCAAGAAGTTTTACAAAAAAGGAGCCCCACTAGATGAAGAAGAAGAAGAGACAGCAGAAGAAGGAAGAGAGTGACAAGAATGCAGCTCCTTAGCAAGAGCCTGAACTGCATACTAACATGATAAAAAGAAAAGAAAATGAAAAATAATAATAAAAACATAATAAAAATAAAAAATAAAATAAAAAGAAATAAAGAATGAATTAATGAAAATATAACTTTACTCAAGGAGATTTTTTATGTGAAAAGAATTAAACCCAAAGAGCACATGGAATACTGGGAAAAAGGAAGGGCCCAAAGACATCAAGACTGGCTTAACTCAAGATTGGAACCAATTAAATATTTCCAGATGTGTCAAGGTCACAAGTAAACAGGGAACCATTAATCTTCAGCTAGAACTGTCTGATTGAAGGAATTACAGCAGTTTTCAAAGGAAAAAGTTATCTATCAGGTTTGAATCAATGCAAACAGGGTTTCAAGGCTTGAAATCAAAGAAATGATTCAGAGAAAGATGCAAAAGATTTGGAGTAAAATAATCTGTCTTTGGCCATGAAGTACCACAGTATATGGAGAAGGGAAAAGAAGATTTAAATTCAAGGGAATCATTTAAATTCAAGGAATCAGAAAAACAGAGGAAAATGCCAAAACCTGTGTTTATCCAGAAGAACCATGATATAATTCAACAACCAAAAAGAATGGAAAGGATTTAATTATACCTTTACTTTCTACATGGGTACAATCAAGAAATAATTAAGAGTAGAAGATCTAGAGATAAACAATCAAGATTTCAACAGGAACAACTGGATCACTAGGATTCATTGGACCTTTGTTTTATTCTACATGTGATTATTAGTTTTATTATTTATGTCTCTCAGATCAACAAAAACAACAACAACAACAAGAAGAAGAAGAAGAAGAAAGAGAGGATGTGGAGTCTTATGTCTATGGACAGGAATGCTGTGGACGGCATTAAGTCTGGGGGGGATGTGGTAGTCCAAACCTGTCCTATAGCCATCAGACTCACTGTTCTAGGGTAACAAAAGCTCAAACATTCAAGTTAACCTCATAAATGGATTCTACATCATAAATAACCCATAGTCACTCAGCCAAAGTACCCCTCTAACTCTCATGGATTAGAAGATACAGCAAAAGAAACCCTCAACTGTGGCAAAACCCATACCCAACCAGGGGTCACAGCTCTGTGGAAGACAGAAGGCATACCTAGTAAACCCTCAAGTAAATACCAGTGGCAGCTTAACCTCAACACCAGGAACATACACAAATCCAGTCACCTCATCAGCATAAAAAGATACGGGTACAGGAGGCAGTGCAATCTGTCATACCCTGTCACCTCAGCCAGAATACAGCAATACAGATTCAGGAGGCAGTGCAACCAGTCCAGATCCAGTCACCTCATCAGCATACAAAGATAAAGGTACAGTAGGAAGTGCAATCTGTCAGACACTGTCACCTCAGCCAGAATACAGCAATACAGAACAAGGAGGCAGTGCAATCAGTCCAGATCCAGTCACCTCATCAGCATACAGAAATACAGATCCAGGAGGCAGTGCAACCAGTCCAGATCCAGTCACCTCATCAGCATACAGAAATACAGATCCAGGAGGCAGTGCAACCAGTCAGACCCAATCACCTCAACCAGAATACAGGAACAATATACATACAAGAGGCTGTGCAGAAGTATACAGGAGCAATATATGCAGGAGGAAACCAAACCAGCCTCAACAAGAACCAAACAAACATGCAAATACACATACAGGAGGATGTGGAGAAGTATACAGGAGCAATATAGGCAGGAGGAAGTCAGACCAGTCTCAACCAGAACCAAACAAACCACCAGTATTGCACAGCAATGCATGTAGGTAGAACCAAGTAGCACTAAACACACCACCAATACAGCACAGCAAATTCAACCTATCTGAACTTCAGAGCAATTTATGCAAGGCTGTGCATGCATGAAACCCCTGTAAAAGCTTTTCCCAACCAGCAGAAATGCCTCATGTAACTGTACAAGCTTTTTTTGGAGTATAATGTCTTCTGCTGATAGCCTTGATCCCTTCTGTCACAGAATCTTCTTACTACATGTCACCTGGTCCTTTATTAACTTATGAATTCTTTCTTATTGGCTTACTCCATAGTTGATCACATTGTCTTTTGTCCATATAGTTTCTACCAATGCGTGATTAGTCATCAATTCCTTAGGCCCCCTGTGAGGGGCTCTCTAGTTGTCTATTTAAACTGGTCTTTTCCAGTACCTTGCAATTAACTCATTGACTTTGTTTCTTACAAATCCGGTCCTCAACTTTCTGAGTTGAGTAAGAGTCAATGATCCAATCATCAACTCCAACAGGTTATGAGCCCAGAGCACCAGCTATTGTGCTGTCTCTTTTTTGCTTCAAGTAAATCCTCTCTGTGTGGTAGCTCTCCAATTATCCTATTGTTAATTGCATCTCCTCTTTATTCAGTGACCTTCATTGGTCATCCCTCAACACTGAGTAGCACTACTGTCTTTCTATTACTGACCGTATCTACATTTTCATCCAACTGATCCTATTGATCACCTCAATTAGTCACCTCTATGGTCCTCCCGAGTAGCACTACTGTCTTTCTATTACTGACCGTATCTACCTTCTCATCCAACTGATCCTATTGATCACCCTCAATTAGTGACCTTCATTGGTCTTATTCAGCCTTACTTCAACCCCATTGTTACCTCAGGCTTGATCCCTTAGTTCCTTGATCATCCAATGCCATAACTGTCATCTTCATCCAGTCAATTGCAATGTTCCCTACATCTTGATTGCTCTCTGACTCAATCTGGCAACCTCAATTGCTCATCATATCAATCCTGCAACCTCCAAATGCCCTCCTTTCCCCGCTTGGTCAAGACCTAAAGCCCCAATTCTGTGTCCTTGCCATGTAATCAATTTCATGCCTGGCTCAATTGTTGCCCAATGTACTTCATCCTGCAACTTTGGTCACTCCTCATTCAATCCATTCTTCCTTTTTAATTGGCCCTTTATCTTCTGTCCTTCCCACTCTTTTTCTTCAATTGGTCCACCTTCAAAAGTCTTATCCCAATTACCGGTCTTTGACTCTCTTGGCAAGGGGGTGAGATGAGGATGAGCTTAATAGCCAAGCTCATCCCTCCATCCACTTTGATGCTCCTGATCAGACCAAAAACCATAACAACCACCACTTTGCTCATTGACCATCTTGATCAACTCAACCTGGGCTACTTCATCATCTGCCCCTCATCAATCCTTGGCTCATTCACTCATCCCCACCATCTCATCCCTACCAAGGACTCGGTCATCCTCCTCCATCTCTCATCCGACTCCCTCTCCTCCCATCACCTTGGTCCCGATCTCCTCCTTTCTTGTCTTCTTCCTCAGCTATTCAAATGGTTCATGCTGTCCTCCCTCCAATCCAACGACCAAGTAAATCATCCAATCCCTCAAACCCAACCTGCTCCTCTCGTCCTCATCTCGACCTGCTCAGGATGATGGTGATCACCATTGTTGATCCCAAGATGAACAAGAGATTGTCAATCGACTCAAGGCTGACCTGAATTGCTTGCAGTTTGTTCTTGACTTGGGTGCTTGTCCCAAGACTTGGTCCTCCTTCCGACCCTTCCAGGATCTTGACCCTCATCATCTGGTCCATAACCTCACTCATGGTACCCTCCGAGGTTCTGGCAGATTCGTCATCCCGTCCCTCGCTCTTATTGTCTGGAAACTTTGTTGGTGTTGTGCTTGTTTGTTGTCGGTTGGATTCATCTGCCTCGTCTACTTGCTCTGTCAATTGCGAGTCAAACGCGCCCTCATCATCTTTGCCATCTCAAGTTCGCTTGGTTGACCAAATCATTTAATCCCATCGCTTGTACTTCTCTCTCTTATTTCTTTCT
Source organism: Puccinia polysora (assembly GCA_025617555.3). Taxonomy (NCBI): domain Eukaryota; kingdom Fungi; phylum Basidiomycota; class Pucciniomycetes; order Pucciniales; family Pucciniaceae; genus Puccinia; species Puccinia polysora. Next base: position 23,661,562 of record CM062632.1, on the reverse strand, counting down.
TCCCTTTTTGATTCCTTTCTTTTCTTTCCTGCTTTGTTCTTTTCTCCCTTCTTGTCTATCACCAACAGTTCACCATTGACCCTCATCATTGATCGCCAATGGCCTCCTCCTCCAACGTCAATTGCCTTCTGACTTCCTTGCTTGCAACATCGCTCGCACCTCGCTCGCGCTCTCAGCTCCTTCAATCTCAACCTCAAGTTTGCTAGCGACATCAATCTCCACTCATCTCTCGCTTCCAACTCCTTTTTTGCTCTTTTTGCGACATTGTATCACACTCTTCAATGTGATCAGTCGCAACATCTCTTGCTTTCTATCATCCAATATCAATCCTGGCAACACCCGCGACTTTTGCTCTCTCTGTCAATTGCGACTTTGATCGGTCGCCGTCCTCAACTGTCACTCGGCTGCGACCTTGCCTTCTCAACTTGTGCCTGCCGTCGCTTGCGCATGTCCCCCTGACTGCCTCTCAAGTATCAACCTTACACTTGCGAAGCAACTGCTACCTCACTAGTTTTTCCAGTCACCACCTGAAGTCATGATTGAAAGCCCATTTATCCATCATTTTTTTGTGCCCAACGTTGTCCTTTTCATCATTATTTTGTTAGCCTGCACTGTGATACCTCCTTGCCTTCTCACCCAGTCTCAAGCCTACAAGCAAGGGGGTGTGTTGGAGTATAATGTCTTCTGCTGATAGCCTTGATCCCTTCTGTCACAGAATCTTCTTACTACATGTCACCTGGTCCTTTATTAAATTATGAATTCTTTCTTATTGGCTTACTCCATAGTTGATCACATTGTCTTTTGTCAATATAGTTTCTGCCAATGCTTGATTAGTCATCAAGTACTTAGGCCCCCTGTGAGGGGCTCTCTAGTTGTCTATTTAAACTGGTCTTTTCCAGGACCTTGCAATTAACTCATTGACTTTGTTTCTTACAAATCCGGTCCTCAACTTTCTGAGTTGAGTAAGAGTCAATGATCCAATCATTGACTCCAACAGCTTTTCCCAACCAGAAGAAATGCCTCATGTACCTGAATCCAACTGTATTAGGGGAAGCCCCAGGGCACCCTCAAGGGAAGCCCTGAGCATCCCCTGAGGACCAGATTTTCTATTTAAGGAGGGCCTCTCTGCACTATCCATGCTGTATCCTCATGCTATAAGCACCCATCCACCAGCTCATCCCATCTCACAACCCATCTGTGGTGCTTACCCACATAAATCTTATTAGTGAACCAATTATAAAGAAACAAGAAATCAGAGACCAAGTTATAACACACCTTCAACCAATTAAAACCACCCAACAGGTGCTTGAATAAGGGTTCTTCTGTGGCCTAAATATTCAGCACCAGATTAAAGAAAAACCACCCCTTAATCAATAAATAACCCTTAAAAAGAAAGAGAGCAAAACAAAAATGAACTACCAACCTATCCTCTACCCAACCCTGTGTGGGTGAACCCACCCTTGGGTCCTCTTCTGAAACATCCATTTGATAAACCCTTGAACCATTTAAAGTTGGGATATTTTTTAAGATCACATATATCTGATCAATCAGTAACCAATAAACCTAACACATCTGGTCCACTCTTCAAAACAATTCTACCAACCCACAGCTAATAATTAGTCATAGGTTGATCTGAGACCTATGTCAATCTAAAAACAAAGAAGCAACCAATAAAAAATATTGGAAGACTTACTATAGCTTAGAAGGGCAGGAAATTCAAAAAAAACTCAGTTTACTAATACTCTAAAGGGGTAGAAGTAATACTGAATTCCCCTTTAAAGACTTCCAGCAAGCTATTTGCTAAATTAACCATTATACCATTAGGAGTCTCTACAGCGTGAGAGCTGAGAAGGAGGACTTGATGGATGAGTGGCTGGTGTTTCAGGTTGGAGTTCCCATGGTATTACATGTTGACTGATTGGGATGAGGCTTTAGTTGACTGATTGGGTGATGAGCCTGTCCAGGAGGGTTTAAAATGCAGTGATATGGAGTCCTGGGAGAATGGGCTGAAGAGACAGTGGAGAGTATTTACTATGGTAGTTCAAGCTTGTCTTGCCACATGCCCAAGTTGGCCTGATTTTTTCTAAAGTGCACTGGGAACCCCCTAAAGCCCGCTTGGCACCCCCTAAAGCACACTTGGCACATAGCCAAGTGCAACTTGGGACACACCCAATTTCTGGTGGGTTGTGCCAAATTTTGACTTGGCCAATACCCAACCCAATTGGCCGCGCCTGCCAAATTAAAGATTGGGGGCAAAATTTTCAACATATTTTTTTTATTTCTTTGATAAAAATTTAAATCAAATTTTATTAAAACAATGTATTTTTTTTAGAACAAAAAAAAGTAAAAAAATAAAAAAATTTAAAATAAAATAAAATAAAGAAAAAGAAAAATAAAATTTTAATTGGGGTTAGACAAAACTGTCCCCATAATTTCTTGAAAGTCAGCGCATGGACAGTAAAGGCACTGACAATGCATAAATAAATTGTTGGATTTTTCTGTGGTTATTGCCTCCTGAATCCCCTGCTTTATTTGAGTCACAAGCATGGCATGATTTGGAGGTTATTTGGATTGGACATAGCTGTTGATTGAGTGGAAGGCATATTTGATCATATTCAAAATGGTGAGTAAGGTGGGAGGAACTCAATCCAAATTGATTTTGAATTGAAGATGGTTTCCCGGTGTGGTGACCAATCCCGCACACCACGGAAAAAAAATATATATATATATATATATTTTTTTTGGTTGTACCCCTATGGGTACCTTTATTTCCCCCCATCTCTCAACCTCTCCCTGTCCTAGCGGCCTAGGACAGGCCTCTTGCCTGTCTCTCCGCTTCAATCCCCCCCTCCTATGTTCAACTCCTACTTGTCGCGCTCGCGGGCCTGACTTTTGGCGACGCGAGCAATCGTCGAACCACCTTTGACGATCCCTTCAATCCTTCCCGATCCTCTCATCCAACCAATGCCGTCGCTTGTCGCGACGGTCGTCAATCATCAATCCATCTCCATCTCCATCACCATCCATTCTTTGATTGACCCTCATCCCCACATTCTCGCTCGCTTGATCAATCCGGTTCTTGTCATTCACCTTGCTCTCAGCATCCACTACCGTCTCCCTCCACCAATGCCTCCTGCCAATCCAATCTCGCGCTCGCCCAGTCAATTTCTGTCAACCCGTCCGGCTCTCAATCCCTTGCCCACTCGCGCGCAATTCGGTCCACTAACTGCCTGTCACCTTCCATCCAATCACTAAGATCAATCTCAAACTCGACCACTCCTCGCCCATCATCTGATCCAACCGACAACCGCGAGCGACCGCTCGCGGCCGTCGGAACCTTCATCCCGCTGTCGCCGCCGATCGGGCGACAACAGCCGTTGTCGACACCCGCGACCGCTGTCGCGGGTGTCCATCTGGTTGCCCGCGGTCATTCTTGACGCGGGTGACATTTTTCCTCTCATGTTATTTTTTTTTATGTTTTCATTTTCCCGCATCTATTTGTAGTATCTCTTGTACATAGTATACAGGGCCTCATGTCTATAAAAGGAGGGGCTCTCCCCTGCCTTTTGGCCCATCATCCGATGAGACCATCATCATCTCATCTCATCTGTTCCCCCATCATCATAATCAATTTATCCGTGGGCATCCTTCCCCACCTATCTGAGCAACCTATCCGGGTATATCCATGATTGCCCCTTGATCCTTTGAGCCTCCGTACTCAAACTCTGTCCCTTGTGACTTTGATCCTTATCACCAACCAATAGCCTTGCTGGTTGAAGAAGAATTCCTGTCTGTCTGAATTCTTGGGTGTGTTATACCACTCTGATACCTTTTTCCAACCATACTGGTCTTGATCTCTCCTTGATCATCTTTCTGGAGCCAATCACGTTTGATTGAAGAGGTTTTATTAAGCTTAAAACCTGGAGTGTTATACCTCCCTTCTTCTTTGAGGTTGAATTTTGCCACGCTATTCTTGAGTCCCTTGAGAAGTGTTGGGATATTCTTGCTCGAATTTGTTATTGATTTGCTTCTAGAGCTTCATAAACAAATTGCTTTTGTTTTTTTCGGCCTCCCACAGTTATCTGGTACCCTTCAAGCGCTTGATTGCGGAGAGTTGGGCAGGTTCATTGATAACCTGGAGGTTGGTTGGGATTGAGTTGATCTTTCCTAATCAGCTGCTGACGACCAGAGTTATTAGCTTGTGGGCGTTGTTACTTACAACTGCCTTGTTCTATTGAACTCTGAACAAACCTTGACTTATTTGTTCAAGTCTTTACCTGCACCATCTTGCCTCAGATAGTGTTGTTTCCATCGCTACCAACAACTCTTATCCCCTTCCCTTACTTTGATTTCTCATCCATAAGGTTCTGGAACTTGATTCTGGTTACATTTAAATATTATTGTAACTCCTAGGAGGGCAGCCTAAACAGCACCTTTCCCCTCCACAGAACTGCCATGGCTTAGCACCGTTTGGAGTCTTACATTTGGTCCCCCGGGCCGGGATCAAACCAGCAACCTTGGGATTTACAGTCCCAAGACATTTAAAATCAACGTTGAAATCCAATCTTTTTTTCTTTCTCCTATTTTTTTTCTCTTCTCAAATCTGATCCGTGGAGGCAACTTATCCTAGAAGTAAGTCCTCCCAATTTGTGCACCGCTTGGGCAAGATACTTGTCGTTTTTGGCGAAACCCTACTCTTGCCACACTCGTGAGCCACTTTGGAAATCTGTTCTTTGGATCCCCTAGGAACTCCGTTATTTGATATGGCATCTTCCGCTACTCCAACCACCTCTGTCCGACCTAAGATGGTAAAGATCAAACCTCAGAACAAGAACTTAGGCTTCAACGGTACAAATGTTGAGCGATTCTTGGACTCCTACAAAATGGCTGCTGAAGTGGATGGAGCTAGTGAATTTGATATGGCTTATCAGTTGCGATTCTTTATCTCCTCTGATAAAGTTATGGAGGTAATCGAGTCTTTCAAGGGATTTGAATCCCATAACTGGACGCTTCTCAGGAAGGCTATGTTGGCATACTGGGGTAAAATAGATGTGGCTAGGTTTACTCTGCAGGATTTGGATGCTCTGGTTTCTCAGTGGATCTCCAATGGTGGTATTTCTTCAGCCTCTGACTATCAGATTTTTAGGAAGTCTTGGGATCCCATTCAAAACTATCTTATCCGAAACAATCACATTGACACAGTGGACAAAATTTGAGCAAAGTTCTTCCAATCTTTTTTGTTGGCTGTGCAGGAAAGGATTAAAGAAGAACTGGTCAAATCTGAATCCATGATTACCACCAGGGATAATCAATTCAAGCTCCCTGTTTTTCTCACCCTTAGGAGTACTGTGGATAAAGTCATGAAAGGTCAAACTGCTCTTACCTTTGAAAATCCTAGAACTACTGAACCGGTCCATGCTCCTTCTTTTAAAGAGTCAAACAATATTATGATTAAAATGGAGGAAGATAGTAGGCCTAAAGCAGATCCTAATTCCAATTGAGAACCTACTACTATAGATTAAATCACCAAGTTACTCAGAGCCTTTGAGAACAAAATAGATCAAAAGATTTCTTTGCTAGCTACTCCTAAAACTCCTCCTTCTGTCCCCAAATCAACTCTGGTCTGTTACTACTGTCATAGGGAAGGCCATGGAACCGGAAGATGCCAAGAACTTCAGAAGGACCTAAAGGAAAAGTTGGTAGAGCAGAGGGGGAACAATTACTTCCTCCCTAATGGTGCCCTGATCCCTTTTGACTTGTCTTGTCCTATCCAACATGTGGTGGCCTCTTACCAGCCATCACCTCCTGTGAAAGCATCTCTTGCTTCCTTTGAATTATGATCATCCTGTGGTACCCTCCAACCTTGGTATACTCCAGCTATTTCTTCCTCTAGTCTTTCTGGGACTACTTATCAATCTGATCCAGCCAGGAAACGACATGAGGAACCTAAACCTCATAAGGCTCCTTCCTTGCCAACTTCAATCCTTCGAAAACCCGTTAAACGTCGATCATCACTTGAGCCTCCTTCCTCTGATGTAGAAGACATGGAGGTGGAAAAGGAACCACTCATGGAAAGGTTCCCAGATCACCCTGATCCTTCTCCCTCACCTCAACCTTCTAATCCTATCTTAGATTCTGCGTCACCTGAACTTCCTCCCTCCACCCAGCCCAAAGTTTGATTTGAAAGGGGCATCTCCAAGGATCACCATAATGCTGTGGAGGGAGTATTAAAGAAAATTTCTGATCTCAAAATTCCTGATCTATCTGTGGCTGAACTCCTATCAATCTCTCCATCTGTTGCTGAAGGAATGAAGAAATGGGTCTCTCGTCGACGTGTGGAAATTGGCCCTGAAGAACTCAAAGTCTCCTCTGGCACTTTAATGGAGGACTCTGGTGGAACAAGTCCTTCTTTAGAATCCAACCTTTATTCCTGTCCCCTTGGCTTCCTTCCTTGTTATCTTGGTGACTCAGCTAAAACTGTTTCTCCTCTTGTGGATTCTGGATCTCAGCTTAACTTAATCTTGGATGCTATGGCCTGCAAGCTCAAACTTAGTCCTAGGGTCAGCTTCAACTCTGCAGTGTATGGGATAGGAAATCAAGCTTGTGAACTGGTTGGTATTGCTGAAGATGTACCGGTCAGGATTGGTCAAAATATTGCTGGAACCTGCCACTTTTGGATCACTCGTTTGGACAGTCCTATGATCTTGGGACGACCCTTCTTAATGGACTTTGGTGCAACCCTGATGTTTTCTGATCAAGTTGGGGAGAGAATTCTTCTCCCTGATGCTGATGGCAGGAAAATTGAAGTTCCTCTTTTCTCTTTGGATTCTGGTCGTTGGGAAAGAGATTTTCCTGGTCATTTTCCCAAATCATCTTTTAAGGGGAAGCAGAAGGATAACTCTAGTTCCTCTCATTTTTTAGGGGAATAGTTGATCCTACTAATAGTTGTAGTTCTTTTCAGCCTCAGACTGCAACTCAAGGGTCAACTCCCATCCCTCAGGCTTATTTTTCATTCCTTTCATCATTCTCTTCTGAGCTCAAGAATATTAAAAAACAAAAACATATCAAAATAGAAAAATCCAAAAATATTTCTTCTCCATCTCCTTCTCTCTCTGGATCTGTTGTGTCTTCTTTTCCTTCTTCTTTTGAGTCTGATCAATCTTCTCTCAGTTCCGGTTCGAATCTCCGCAATGAGTCTAAACTAGATCCTAATTGCAATTCCGTTTTTGGTGATTTTGGTATGAAGGAATATGGGCTTCAGTGGAGGCAATTTGGGGTACAAGTAATTCCTCCCAATTGTGCACTGCCAGGGCAATCTTTTACCGTCATTTTTGAAACCCTACCTTGTGCCACGCATGTGAGCAACGTATTATCTCCTGGTTCTCCTTTTATGGAAAAGGCAACCTTCAAGGATATTTCAGAACATTGGACTTGAAAGATGTTGGAACTTGGAATCAGCTTTTGTAATCAAGTCTCTCTGGTCAACTCTTGGAGGAAACAAGAACTTCTATCTTTTGCCACTAAGTATAAACCAGTTGCTAAGAAGATCCAACCAGTCAACCAGCCTATGCCTCTCAACCTCAATCCTCCCCTTATGCGTCCTCTTCTATCTTGCAATCCTTACTGTGGTCTTCCTCAATCTCTTACTGGTCCCTTTGTGCCTAATGGACGGGTCACTGAAGAACGTCTGAAGGTGGTCAACTTTGGTCCAGATGGATGGCTTCTTCCTGATGAGTTAAATTTAATCAAAAATGTCTTATCTCTAAGGGAAAAATCTATTGCTTTCTGTGAAGAAGAGAGAGGTCTCTTGCGGGAATCCTATGGCCTCCCTTATATCATCCCTGTAGTTGAACATGATCCTTGGCAAAAGAAAAAGATCCCTATCCCTGCTGCTAAAGTTGACGAATTCATCAAGTTGGTCCGGGAACGAGTTTGAACTGGCCTGTATGAACAGTCAACTTCTAGTTACTCCAGCCCTGTCTTCTGTGTCCTCAAGAGTAATGGTAAACTTAGAATAGTTCATGATCTTCAACCTCTTAATAAAGTTACTATTAAAGACTCTGGTATCCCTCCTGCTACTGAAGAATTTGTTGAATCCTTTGCGGGGAGAGCTTGCTATGGTCTAGGGGATATTATGGGTGGCTATGACGAACGATCCTTACATCCTATTTCTCGTCCTCTCACTACTTTCAATACTCCTCTTGGTCAATTTCAACTTACTCAATTGCCTCAAGGAGCCACCAACTTGGTTGCAGTCTATCAGGCTCAGATGATGTGGATCCTCCAGGATGAAATCCCTGATCATGCTGGTATCTTTATTGACAATGGAGGAATTAAAGGTCCAGTATCTGACTATGATAATGAGCTCTTACCTTGGCATTCAGGAATTTGTCGTTTTATCTGGGAATATGCTACTAACTTGGAGAGGATTCTGTTTCAAATCGAGGAATCTGGCCTTACTGTCTCTGGATCCAAACTGGCGGCTTGTGTCCCTGCTCTGGAAATTGTTGGTCATGTGGTCTGCAAGGAAGGAAGAAGGATGGCACCAGCTAAAGTCAACAAGATCATCTCTTGGCCTACCCCAATCAACCCAACTGAAGTTAGGGGCTTTCTAGGTGTTGTCACTTATGTTAGAATCTTTATCCCATCTTTATCCGAAATCTGTGCACCCTTGCATTGTCTAACCAGAAAAGATGCTGAATGGATTTGGACCCAAGATTGTGAATGTGCTTTCCCGCTACTCAAAAGGATAGTTGGTAAAGACATAGTTTTGAAAAAGATCTCTTATGGACCTGGAGCTGGCAAGATCAAGCTGGCTGTTGATTCTAGTTATCAATCTGTTGGGGCTGTCCTTACTCAGGAAGATGAAAATGGTTGGGACCTTCCTGCTCTTTATGAATCTTTGTTGTTTTCAGATGTAGAATCTAGATACTCCCAGCCCAAACTGGAACTCTGTGGTGTGGCTCGAATGATGAAGAAACTTCAAACCGTTCTCTGGGGCCAACATTTCAAATTTCAAGTTGATGCTTGATCCATCATTGAAATGATCAACGCTCCCAGTCTCCCCAATGCTCCTATGACTCATTGGGTGGCCTTTATCCAGCTTTTCTCTTTCTATATTGTTCACAGGCCGGGAAAATCTTTCACCATGCCTGACAGTTTATCTTGAAGACCTCTTGGGGACAACAAATCTGATGTTGGAACCAATTTTGATGAAGAGGAACCTTTAATCCAACCTATTTTCTCTTTTTCTTCTCAAAATTATTCTGGCTTTCAACAAGGCTTCTGGCTTAAATTAGAGCAGTACCTTTCAACTCTTCAAAAACCTCCTGATCTCTCTGCTAAGGAATTTCAATCTCTTAAACAAAAGTCTTCTAATTTTTTTGTTCAAGGCTCTAGAATTATGAAGAGAGGCAATCCTTGTGCTCTTATTGTTGTTAATATTCCCTCTAAACAAGATTCTATCCTTGAAAGTCTCCATGAAGGCCTTGGTCATCGTGGGGAAACCAAAACTTATCGAAAATTATCCAAACAATTCTGGTGGCCATCTTTGAAGAAATCCGTCTCCCAATGGTGCAAGAGTTGTGAAGTTTGTCAAAAACGTGATCTTAGGCGCCCAGCTGAAATTCGTTATCCTACTGGGGAGTCCACTGTCTTTGGAAGGATTGCTATGGATGTGGTTCATATTAAGGCAGGTGGTGCTAAGTACCTCATTGTGGCTAGAGATGATTTTTCCGGATGGGTTGAAGCAAAATTTCTTAAGAACCTTAGCTCTGAATCAGTGGCAGCTTTCCTCTACAAGACCTGGAAAATGCCTTATGGCCTGGCTTGATCTTACTCTACTGATGGTGGCTCTGAATTTGGGGGCAAGCTTGCTGAAATGATCCGATCCCTTCCTGGACAACATAGAGTTACTACTCCTTATTATCCTGAAGGCCAAGGCATGGTGGAATGAGGCCATGCCCCTTTGAAGGCTGCACTTGTTAAACTGGCTGGTGAAGGTGGCAAGAATTGTTGCAAATTCCTTCCTCTTGTTCTCTTCTCTGATCAAATCTCAACCAAAAGGACTACTGGCTACTCACCTTATGAAATCATCTTTGGTCAAAGAGCAGTCCTTCCTTTGGATCTGGAAATGGAATCTTTCTTGGGTATCTCTTGGGAAGAGGTGTCCTCAACTACTGATCTGTTAGTTGCTAGATCCAAGCAACTGGAGCGAAGTGAAGACGTTTGTGATGAAGCTTATCAAAAGATGATGGAGTCCAGAGCAAAATCCGTCCAGTATTGGGAGGACAAGCACTCTAATCGAGTCAGGGAGCCCTTGAACCCTGTTGACCTAGTTTTAGCTTATAATTGATCTTTGGAGACCCAGTGGGGCAATCTTTTCTCTAATCGTTGGAATGGCCCTTATTGAGTGGTTCATCAAGATAGAGGTGGATCTTATGTTTTGGAGGAGCTGGATGGTACTCGGTTGGCCAGAAGGTTCTCTGCTGATCAAGTCAAGAAGTTTCATTGTCGTGGGGGCAACTTATCTCAGAAGTAAGTCCTCCCAATTGTGCACCACCAGGGTCATTTGCTGCGTTTTTGTTGTAAACCTCTACTGTATGCCACATATGTGAGCACCTGGGACGCCCTCCTTGTTCTATTCCTGCCGCTTCTAGGGCTCATTTGGAAGAATCAAGATATTTTCCTCAACTCTTCAATTGCTCTCAAGATCAAGAAATGGCCAATCTTTGCTTCAATTTCTTTGTTCCCTGCCTTTTTTTAATCCCTTAAAATTTTAGATGCAGACTAGGGACAGTCTGTAATTTGGGGAGAGATGTGGTGACCAATCCGGGACACCACGGAAAAAAAAAATATATATATATATATATTTTTTTTGGTTGTACCCCTATGGGTACCTTTATTTCCCCCCATCTCTCAACCTCTCCCTGTCCTAGCGGCCTAGGACAGGCCTCTTGCCTGTCTCTCCGCTTCGATCCCCCCCTCCTATGTTCAACTCCTACTTGTCGCGCTCGCGGGCCTGACTTTTGGCGACGCGAGCAATCGTCAAACCACCTTTGACAATCCCTTTGATCCTTCCCGATCCTCTCATCCAACCGATGCCGTCGCTTGTCGCGACGGTCGTCAATCATCAATCCATCTCCATCTCCATCACCATCCATTCTTTGATTGACCCTCATCCCCACATTCTCGCTTGCTTGATCAATCCGGTTCTTGTCATTCACCTTGCTCTCAGCATCCACTACCGTCTCCCTCCACCAATGCCTCCTGCCAATCCGATCTCGTGCTCGCCAAGTCAATTTCTGTCAACCCGTCCGGCTCTCAATCCCTTGCCCACTTGAGCGCAATTTGGTCCACTAACTGCCTGTCACCTTCCATCCAATCACTAAGATCAATCTCAAACTCGACCACTCCTCGCCCATCATCTGATCCGACCAACAACCGCGAGCGACCGCTCGCGGCCGTCGGAACCTTCATCCCGCTGTCGCCGCCGATCGGGCAACAACAGCCGTTGTCGACACCCGCGACCGCTGTCGCGGGTGTCCATCTGGTTGCCCGCGGTCATTCTCGACGCGGGTGACATTTTTCCTCTCATGTTATTTTTTTTTATGTTTTCATTTTCCCGCATCTATTTGTAGTATCTCTTGTAAATAGTATACAGGGCCTCATGTCTATAAAAGGAGGGGCTCTCCCCTGCCTTTTGGCCCATCATCCAATGAGACCATCATCATCTCATCTCATCTGTTCCCCCATCATCATAATCAATTTATCCGTGGGCATCCTTCCCCACCTATCTGAGCAACTTATCCGGGTATATCCATGATTGCCCCTTGATCCTTTGAGCCTCCGTACTCAAACTCTGTCCCTTGTGACTTTGATCCTTATCACCAACCAATAGCCTTGCTGGTTGAAGAAGAATTCCTGTCTGTCTGAATTCTTGGGTGTGTTATACCACTCTGATCCCTCTTTCCGACCATACTGGTCTTGATCTCTCCTTGATCATCTTTCTGGAGCCAATCACGTTTGATTGAAGAGGTTTTATTAAGCTTAAAACCTGGAGTGTTATACCTCCCTTCTTCTTTGAGGTTGAATTTTGCCACGCTATTCTTGAGTCCCTTGAGAAGTGTTGGGATATTCTTGCTCAAATTTGTTATTGATTTGCTTCTAGAGCTTCATAAACAAATTGCTTTTGTTTTTTTCAGCCTCCCACAGTTATCTGGTACCCTTCAAGCGCTTGATTGCGGAGAGTTGGGCAGGTTCATTGATAACCTGGAGGTTGGTTGGGATTGAGTTGATCTTTCCTAATCAGCTGCTGACGACCAGAGTTATTAGCTTGTGGGCGTTGTTACTTACAACTGCCTTGTTCTATTGAACTCTGAACAAACCTTGACTTATTTGTTCAAGTCTTTACCTGAACCATCTTGCCTCAGATAGTGTTGTTTCCATTGCTACCGACAACTCTTATCCCCTTCCCTTACTTTGATTTCTCATCCATAAGGTTCTGGACCTTGATTCCGGTTACATTTAAATATTATTGTAACTCCTAGGAGGGCAGCCTAAACAGCACCTTTCCCCTCCACAGAACTGCCACAGCTTAGCACCGTTTGGAGTCTAACACCAGATTTTTTTGAATCGCTGGCCTTGATGGATTGGAGCATTATCCATGATGATAATCAAATTGTGTGGAATTTGGGAAGTGAGGCTCCCAAGGAATAGGAAGAATTTTTCTGATCCTATTCCTTTGGTCCTAACCCCACCAGCGTTGAGTAGCTCATGGTATACAAACCTTTTGATCAACAAGGCCCCTATGAGTGTCACTTTTTCTGCCTTGGGCACAAGGCTCAAGACCCCAGGTTGACATAGGATCAAAAAAACATAAATAAAAAAGTTATTGATCAAAAAAAGAAAAAAAAAAGCAATAAGAAAAATGACTGATTAAAAAGATGGTGGATTGAAAAATGAAAAAGGTGATAAACTTACCAGAGGGAGCATATCCCAAGCCCCAGCCTGAATGGAGGTCAAAACCGGCCTTGTCAACCAAAAATCTTTTTTTCTCCAGATCCAACCCACGTTGTTGGAAAAAATTAGCCCTTTGCTCAATGAGCTGGGGCTTATTCAGGGAAGCTGGAATATTATTAACCTGTTTCCATGATATATCCATATCATGGATCAGGTTACTAATGGCCTGGTTTGAAACACCTACATTGAACTGATGTTTGAGGAATTTATGAATTTCATGGAGGGTGGTGTTTTATTGCTGCTCAAGTTGGAAAAGGAGGGTTGTCTTTATCTCATCAGTAAACTTCCGCGGTTGGTTTTTTTTCACCTTAACCGCATTTGAATCTTCATTCTTTTGTGATTTTGTCATTTCCCTTTCATTGTTTCATTTACCTTTCATTGTTTTATTTCACTCTCATTGTTGTTATTTCCCTCTCACTGTGTAGTTATCTATTTCCTTTATTGTCTACTTGCTGTCATCTTCCTTCTACCATGTTGTCATCTTCAAATTCCTCTGAGGATGACGCGACCGCTCACCTCACTCCCGGTGCGGAATCCTCAAATAGAGAAAATAAACTCACCCTGTTTGTCTCTGATTTGAAGCCCAACATCTCATCCAGGCTCCACCTCAATCCTCACCTTTTCCTGATCTCAACATTCCCGCCCATTCTCATTTTGATCTCCATTGACTCTTTCCTCTTACCTTGAACTGGCCCTTCCTCTTCCATCCATTCAACTCAATTACCTGCCGCTCCTGCAATCACTCATCCCAATCATGCTCAACCATTCCTCACTCTGCCCAAATGAAAAATCTAAAAAACATCACTCCCCAATCAAATTGAACAGAAATTCTCAGATCACTCAGTCTGATCAGATGTGAGATATCTGTCTGCTGCCCTTGTCATTTCTTGATTTCCTCCTTCTCATCTCTGTCTGCTTATTTGTCACCGCAGATCTATCTCTTTCTTTATTGTCTCTTGGCATTATTTTTCTTCCTTACCTTCCTTCCCGTCATTGTCAGTCTCAACAATAGAGAAGGTGCCTTGGGTGAGGATCCTTTCAAATGTCTTTCCTTTTGTTATCACGCTCTTCCATCAAAGTTGTTCATTTGAGTTGTTTGCTAGTTCATTGGTCTTTGCAGATAATAAAGCTAGCAATCTCCCATCAGCTTAGCACATTCTTGATGTGTTGGACTTGACAACATGAGACTTTGAAGGTCTTCATTGCCTCACTCACCTTCATGCCATTGCCTGCAAATTTTCTTGGGGATGAGCTTGCAAACTTTGGGCTTTATGATTGCATTGTGTTTATGTTCCTTGTGAGTAAGTCAATTGTTTTGATGCTTGTGGTTTTTTTGAAAACTTGATTTGGCTTTCAGAATGGCCTTCTTTTGTTTAGTTCTTTGATTCAAATCTTGGAGCTCCTAAAGGAGTTCTTGGGCACATTCTTGGTTTTCCGCAATCTCTAACTCATCACTGCCATTTGAAATTTCTTTGGGGTCATCTTCAAGGGTCTCAAAGTTGCTTTTGATCATTTCTGCCTGTTCCAAAAAAAAAACATAGAAAAAACAATATAAAAAAAAAAACTAACCATCATTTTGTTGGTTGATGCAAAAGCAAAAGTGATGGTGAGAGGAGCAAGGGAGGGAGGGAGCAAGGGGGGATGGAGCAAGGGAGCAAGGGTGGGAGGGGGATGGAGTGAGTGAGGGGGCATGCCAACAGCTTGGCCTTGGCCAAGCAAAACTTGGCTGTGTTCCAAAATTTGCAGCGCAACCTGATGCAGAAATCAAGCCAGCTGGGCACTCACCCAAGCCCGCTGGGCACTGTGCCAAGCCCGACTTGGGCATGTGCCCAGACAAGCTTGCAACATTATATGTATATAATAAGTGTAATATGTAGTAACTCATATGCCAATGGGGTTGGATAGAGATACAGGATGTACCAAGCTATTGAGAGAGGGGGAAAGAGCCTGGGAAGGTTGACTGAATTACATGACACAGTGGTGAGGTGTACATGGAAATAGGGCTTATATCATACACTCAGAGGTTTAACCTGGTAGGAGAAGATGGAGACTGAAAGGTATGCAGGAGTACTATCCAGTGGAACATATAGGATTAAGTGAAGTTGGGTTTGATATGAGGGTGAATCAGATGAATATGTTGGATTGGTTTAGTTGAAGGAGTGCCAGAACTATGGTCATGAAAAACACATGAGAACAAACAAATGAGGAAAAAATTGTAAGGAAAGCTCTTTTCTTTTGAAGTTGATCTATTTTGTAGTTTGTATGACAAGATACAACCTGATTATTTCCTATCTAGCTAGGGAAAGAAAGGATGCAGAAAATTTCCAGAAATTCAAGATAAAATGACATTGCAAAATTAGAATACAAGCAGGTGATGACTGCATGTGAATGAAAATACAATCAAATGCAAGAGACAGGGTAATGAATGTAATGAAGGTAAAAAAGTGGAATTATTCATGGGCATGGGGAAGGGGTGATTAACTTTCATCAAGTAATTAAGCAGTTTAATATTAAAGGTGTGAAATATTGTTCAAAGGTGACCAGAAATGAAGTGAAGTGGTAGTTAGGTATGTGAAACATCCTTAGCCAGCAAGAGATGGAATTTCAAGGGTGTGATTTCAATTGAAAGATATACCAGAAATATTTGTAGATGTTACTGCAAAGTGAGAGAAAAATTGCAAGCGCTACAGGAGTAACCAGAGATAGAAGGTATCTTGAAAAAGTCAAAGCTAGAAGCAGATTTCATCTGGTTGTAATATGTTTTTGGTTTCATGCTTATAGACTGAATTAGATGATACTGAGGAGTGGAGGATATAACAATAACTCTAGATCTTTGGTGTATTAACCATGGTTGCATCTTTTTTATAAATTTGAGTATGTTTATCATAAAAAATTTTGACTGAACTGACTCATGCCACCATGGTTACCATCATTTAATTTAAAATTTTAAGCTACTACTTGATTTACCTCAATTCTTAGGTCTGAATCATCCTTACTAAATTTCACTACCCACTCATTCCTGCACAAAGCATAATTTACAAATACTTTGGACTCATTAATTACCATTCTTACTTTTCCTAGTATTAATTGTAATGTGAATTATTATCTTTGATGAAGGCTAGAATTTCATCAGGCTTTGATTTTGGATCAAAGGCTAAATTTCTGTCCTCAAAAGTATTATCATTGAATGAGGTAGACATTTCATTAGTTAGTTCACTCCACATTATCTTTCACCTTGTGGGAATGCATTTTATCCCATGAGACTTGTTTCAGGCTGAATTTCATCCTTGAAAATTAATCTATCAGCCTTGCATGTATATTTGAATTTTAAAGAAATGGCTTGAACCTCAAGCCTTTCTTGTAAATTCAATCCTCCTGGATGAAGGTCTTTTTTTGCTCCATATAAATCCAATTCCTACTTGAATACATGAAGTGAATTTTTGAAATTAAATTTAATAAAGAAACTGAATCAATTTCATACATCTTTCCTGATTTAAAATACTGATTAGAATTTTTTAAAAAATTTCATATATACCTTCAGGAATGGAAATCCTAAGAATGTCAGTAGAAATTATAAAATTGATAGAAATAATTTCAGGGGAAATCTGCAGCTCAAATTTCAAATAGCAGAGAGGAGTCTTTGGATAATCTATAGCAACATGGAATATTTCTTCAGGAACTATGTAAAACCATTAGAATAAATTCTATGAATTTCAAAGTTTAATAATCCTCCAAGAGAAAAATATCAGTATTTAAAAGAAAATGAGACTAAAAAAACAGGCCAATATAAGCTCATGAAATCCTTAAAGATTTGTTCACAGCTATCATTTTTTTTTTGAGATTGGTTACTTGAATTCAGCCTTTGAAAATCAGGAAAATGCACAGCCCATTTTGTTTCATTCAGAACATTCTCATAAATTATGGTCTTAATGAATTTATGTTTTTTTACCCCAATGAATCTAAAATCTTCTTTTCTCATCAACATAAGTATATTTATTTCTCTTCATTTGTTAGAGTAAAATCCTTGAAATGATTCAAGAAAATTTAATATTTTTGAAGGAGTACTGGTGAATCATGGATAATCAAAAAACTTGAAAGGTCCTAGATAAAAAAGTCCTGACTTTTTGGAGATAAAAGAAGTTTAATGAATTAAAAGTATTAGGTTTTAAAATCTATAATGAGGGATAATGGGTGCACTACAAATTGAATTTATGGATTTTGGGCTCTTTTATCTTGATTAAAATAAAATGAGGAAGATCTCTTGCTTGGTTGTATATAATTGATGCTAGCTTGCTTGAAAGAAAAATGGTTGATATCTTATAACAGGAAATTGATATTCTTAAGAAGATAATTTCAAAGTTTACCAAGCTTGATAATGGCTATGATTACAAGAATTATTTTCTAAAATTCAATCAGATTTTGAACTCAAATATCAGGGAAAACTTTGAAAAATCTTTGAAGTGATTAATGAAATCAATATAAATCCAAAAATATTTCAGCAAAAAATTTAATGAAAAGGGAAAATCGTAGAAAAAAAAGCATGATTGATTGCAAAGAAAATTATCTGAATTCAAAATGATTGGTGTGAAAATAGGGGTGAGGATGTTTTTCTTAGGGATTTTTAAAGGGAAGTGTTCAATTTTCAACCCTACACAACTCATTGACAACTCAATTGGGTTGTGTGGTGCAGTTCACAACCCATAAGAGTTGCGGAAGGACCTTTGCAAACCACAGAGTTGTGAAAGGTGGTTCATGATTCAGATGGGTTATCAATGGATTTTCAAAAATCATTTTGAGTCATGGCATGCCATTCACAACTTGTTCACAACTGCAGCGTGGTGAGAAAAAAAATAAGAAAGAAATTACAATAAATAGAAATAATTAAAGGGAAATGCTAAATTCATGGCTCATTGAGCCGTGCACAGGATTTGAATAGGGCCCTTTAGCAGGCCACAAGGTCCAATCCCAGCTGTGTAAAATCCCCCACGGCTCAAAGAGATGTGAAGCTGACCCAGCCTGGTCAGCCGGCGTGTGGGATTCCACACGCCACTGGACCGCAGTTAGCCAAAAAAAGCAATAAAGGGTGCTAACATAACCCATAAACTAAATAAAACCTCCAAAAAAAACAGAAATCAACCAAAAAATCAAAGAATGTTCATTTTTTGGTTAGAAAAAACAAATAAATAAATAAATAAATAAGTAGAAAACCAAAAATACTGGTACTATCCAATGTACTAGCCCTAAATTAAAAAGACCCAAAAAACACAAGTAACTGAACTAGCCCTAAAACAAAAACAACAAAAAAAAGGCAAGTAACTTGACAAGCCCTAAAGTAAAAACACCAAAAAAAAAGACAAGAACTTGACAAGCCCTAAAGTAAAAACACCAAAAAAATACAAGTGACTTGAAAAGCCCTAAAGTAAGTTAAAATTGACTATCCCTAAAGGAAAAGGGCCCAAAAATTCAAGAAGTCTTTTGACCAGACCTAGATTAAAAGTGCCAAAAAAAATACAAGTCTTTTGACCAGCCCTAAACTAAAAAAACCAAAAAAAACAAGTTCAACTTGTGTTAAGCTGATCCCATCCCAAGCTTAACATAATTTAAGCTTGTGATGGAATCAGCCCAACACAATTTGAACTGACTTACCATTAAACTTTCATTCAAAAACTCAATATAATGATGTTAACTCAAAAAACTCAACATAATGACATTCAAAATGTGATAACCCTTTATATTTATAGAAATTGTTAGCTGCATTAGAATTACAATTTATATGAAACCCAATGGTGAAATGAAGTAAAAGTCTATAATCTCTATAATCTAGAATACATTTGCAGTTTATCTTTGAGATGATCAACCCAACCAGAGGCTTTTTTAGAAATCAAGGAACATGGTTTTGCTACAATGGGGGGGATTGGAATCATTTCCCCCTCAAGTACTAATAAAAACCAGTGGTTACTGTTTACAAAGGAAATGAACATTTGATCTGATTGATCATTAAAGCCATTTTTCATTGAAGTATAAGTGTCACATGACTCCAATTGAATGAAAAATATAGGTCTAGAATGTGTGTCTGCTATGATTTGACCCATATTTAATTTAGCTAGCCATTTTGAGGAGAGAATCTTTTCATTGATGTCTTCAACATCAATTCTTTTATTGATATTTTCAACCTCCTCTGCACCACCAAGCATCTTGTTGTGGCATGCTTTATGTTTCTCTAATGTTTGAATCATTTCTTTCCTAACTTAAAACAAACCATGTTCTTCATAACCAAGAGATTTAGCAATGACTCTAAATACGCAATTCCCATCTCCAATTGGATCCCAAACATCAACCAAGAGCTTATGGAATTTCTTGGTTATTTGATTGAGGTATTTAATGTTTGGTTACTATCATGAAAACTAACTTAGTATTGATTTCTTTAATCATATCAATTAAAGGAATACTTACCAAATCCAAGCTTCTGGTTAAGCTTTGCTGCATGTTCTCTTCCTCTGAATAGGATTCTGATTCCAAAGTAAGTGATCCCAATTCACTTTCAGTCTTCTCCTCTGAACTATGAAATTCAAATTCAGATTCTACCAAATTTGACTAACAATTCATCATTAGTTAGTAACTAAGTTCATTAAACCAAAAAATGAACATATCCCAAAAGAAAAGAATTACAATCATTTGTATTTTGTTGTTTGGAGCCCTTCTAGTGCTTTTTCCCCATTGAGTTGTTTTTCAACAAGCTCAAACTGAGATGGTTCTGGCCACATATATGTCAATTTTGGCCTGCCCCTACTTGATTGTAAGACTTTAGGTTCAAGTCTTGGCTTCAATCAATATTTTTTAATCTTCTGAATGATATACTTCAATAGGCTGCTTTGCTTATGATCTGGAGATTCCAAGATCATTGCATTCACTTTTTCAAGTAACTGAGGAATGCTTAGCATTTTATCAACATAGCACTGGAAAAATTCAAAAGGATCAACCAGTAGTGAATTAGGATTCATTAATTAAAAAGCATTAATCACATAGTGATTTGAACAATCCAAATTAATCCAACTTACAGAACTAGAACTGCAAGGGTCATAGTCCAACCTTTACTGAGGATGAACATCTTTGGGTACTACAGATCCTCTGAATGCTAGACAGTCACCTATTTGGTGGGAACAGGGCAAACCCATTGTCTTGGAATATGACTTGGTGCACACTTTGCCATCATGATCATGTTTGAATTTCTCAAACTTTTCCCTAATAATATTAATTGCCTCTAAAGACAATTTGTATCCCAATGGGAACAGTTCAGGTGGAACAACTGTCCCTAACTTAATTCAAGAGTTATAAAACATGAACCCAGTTAATTTGATTCAAAACTGTTCCGTCAAGGCTTTTCCAAACATCCAATAGGTTTTCCAAAGAGTTTTCAAGGAATTGTTTGAGAGTTGCATGGGCACCTTCAACCCAAGATGTTGTTTTGTTTACAAAATCTGGGTTTGTACAAGTCCACGCTGTTACAATGGATCTTTGATAGGGAAAATGTTATTTTCCATATACTCGAGTACATCCTCATAGTCTTTCAAGAAACACTATACAAGTCAAAAGGTCAGAACCCAAAACTAAGAAGAATAAGGAGTGATTTGTACCTCCTCTGAGTTCTGCATCATTGGCCTCCGCCTCCTCCTTGGTCTTTGATGCCCCATACTTTTCCCACAGAGTCATGAAGCTTTTCTATCCTTCAAGGTCATTCAAAAAGTTTGATTTTCAATTTTCTTGTATGTTTTTAGACAAGTTCCAAGTGCAACATTGTCTTGATGACTCAGGGAAACTAGATTCAATAGGAAAAATCAGAGCTTTTCACGGTCTGTCACAAATACTTTTGGAAGTCTCTCAGGATCATAAGCCAACTCCTTTAATGCATTTACAGACCAAATGTAGTACTCAAAAGTTTCTTTTGTTGTAAAAACAAGAGATTTTGTGAAAGTTTTCCAATTGGCTGTCATTCCTTCAACATGCAATAGTGGGGTTTTGGACTTATTTGTCTTATAAGTACAATCCAAAATGGCAATATGATGGAATTGTTTTGAAAGCTTTACTGCCTCAGGATGTGCTAAGTACAGGGCCTCCAAGTGAACCTCTCCACTGAACTTTGACCGGTGAATCCAAATTTTTTCTTCAAGCTATTCATAGAGTACCTCCATAAAAATTTAACCCTTTGCTTCTGCAAGCGTTACCTTCCACTTAGTGTTATAGATTTTTTGGTCATCAAAATAATCCCGCCCATCAATCTTCAATTTTCTCTTAAGTTGTAACGTATTGAACCCATCTTTCATGCCTTCCTTAAGTTAATCCAAGGCTTTCCCAGAGATTCTCCTAATTTGAGGATGCCCAGAGGGATTTTCAGATGGTTGATTGTTATTTTGAATTTAATTATAGGAGATTTGCAAAAAGGGGTCTGCCTTTGTGCAACTTGCATGCATTAAAAACTTGCACCCAAACTTCCTTGTGTGAGTTTGTCTAGACCTTTTTTAAAGAAGTTTTCCTGAATAGGAACCATGTCTATCAGAGGCTAAATACACATATTGGTCATGCTTTGAGTTGAAAACTGTTGAAGCGTAACCATGCTTCATTTCCCATGTTTGAAAATAGTGTTGTTCCTCTTCCCTAGTAGGGGAAGCTCTCACAGGAGGTGGGTCAAGTGGATCTGTCATAGTTACATAGCTATATTGATGGCATGCACTCCATCAGTTTCAATGAAATTAATTCTGGCAAAGACCAGTAACATAAAATGTTAATCACCACCAAGAGTTCATGTCCATTTGTGAATCATTCTGTTCCTCAATTATCACCCTTGATGAGGATGCAATTGGGGCTTCCAATGTTTCATTACCCAAATCGTTTTTTTCTTTTTCCAAAGCTTTGTTGATGGAACTATCAATGTCGACCTTCCATGCAGCCATGTCAGAAGGAGGGCTTGCCACTGTTCCCATGCAAAAAAATGCAATGGTATACTTGAGTATTCAATCCAACTTTCAATTGAAAAAACAAAGTTTTCTCACTTTTGAGTTTAGAAAGAATTTTTTTCAGAATTTTATATGATTTATGATTTCAGTTTTCAATTCAATTTCACTTTGGTTTCACCTCAATGTCTCTTTGGGATTTGTTGGTGTGTAACAACAGTCACACAAAGTATGTGTTAATACCAAATTTGGGTTGACAGAACCCAAGTGTGGTCTGGGGGGTTCCCAAAACTCTGGCACAGCTTCTGGGGTGTTGTGCACCCCAAAACATGGCTAATTTGAGCCGTGTACGGGGGTTCATGGCTAAAATTAGCCGTGTATGGGGTGCATGGCTCAAATTAGCCATGTACGGGGGTGCCCAGCTCAAATTAGCCGTTTACCATGGTGCACCAATCAAATCAGCCATTTTTGGGGCTTCCACGGCTCCTACACAAGCCCCCAGGGGTTGCGTGTGTTTGAAACAGCCCTTTGTAGTTGTCTATATGCCCCCACTGCTTGTTTGAGCAATGTAGGGCCCTACACAAATACCACACGGTTGGAGCTGTGAATTTAGCATCACCCATAATTAATTAATTAAACACAAGGGAAAAAAGGGAAAAAAGGGGGAAAAACAGGAAAAAAAGAAAAAAAGGAAACAAATTGAAAAAAAAATTGAAAAAATTGAAACAACCAAACAAAAACCCCCCAGGGGTTGCAAACTACTTGTTTGAAACCCATCTGGGCCAGAAACTACTTTTTTATAACACATCTGTGCCGCAAAGTACTTGTTTGCAACCCATTCTGGCTGAAAAGTACTTGTTTGAAACCCTTCCTGGCTGCAAAGTGCTTTTTTGCAAACCACCTGGGACGCGAAGTACTTTTTTGCAACCACCTAGGGGTTTCATAAGTTTTAAAGGACTTTGCTTGCAACTTTTTGAGTTGTGAATCTCTCTTCACAAATTATATTGGTTGTGAAAGGCATTTCAGGCCCATTTGCAACCCAGGGTAATGAATTTAAAACCTTCCTTTGTATTATAAATTGTGAAGGGATAATTAATATGGAACAATATGAAAAATATTTACCATCTGACATGGCATGGTGAAGATTTTTATTGTGGTTGATATTCACTGATTCCTGCTCTGAACTGTGAAGATTGAAACTTATCAGAGTTAAAGTTTTCAAAAAATTAAATGGCTGATTTCAGGCCTATCCATTTTTTTTCATAATTTTATTTTTTTCAGTTAAAACCATTGATTCATTGTTTATTTTGATATTTTTTTTTTGAAAGATTGATATTTTTCCTGAAATAAGATTTATGAATTTTTTTAAAATTTTAACCCTGATACTCCCTATTACTCTTATTATCTGCCAGTAAATGATTTTAATCAAAATTTCAAAACTAGATGAACACTTCTAAAAAAGTTCGGAAAAATGAGTTTCTCAAAATATTGTTTCATCAAACTATTATAAAACAGACTAATTTGTCTCTGTAAAAATTCCTGAAAAATAGAATATTATAATCTTAAATTAATTATGTTCTCCATGAAATTCCGTATGGTACCCATTCATTCCTTGAATGATATTCTACTCTGAATAGATAGGATGCAATTCTTTTTATTAAAGTAGTATCATGCATAAAAAATAACATAGAATACTTGACTTGTAATGCCCATTGGACACTTTACTTAAAGCCTTCCACAGTGGGATATGTTTGTCTGGAAAATTTCAAATTTTTTATTTTATTTTTCATTTAAGTCTTACTCCTGTGGAAAATAACTCCAATCAATCCCATCTGAATTGATCTCAATATTTGGTTTCTAAAGCTTTCCTTTCTGATTGTACCAAAAACGCCCTTATTGCCTGTCAAAGCCCCTCAATATTGTTTATTTCCTGAATTGACAAAGTCCCATTTATTATGAAAATTTCCACACCCCATTTTCAATGATCCAAGGCTGAATTTACTACTTAAAATTACCAAAAACATCTCATTTTCAAAATAGGCATCATCAGGCCATATCACAATTAGCACAAACACCATTTTGTTCTGGCATGTTTTGGGAAAGGCTAATGACAAATTCATGGCTCAAATGAGCCATGTACATGACTCATTTGAGCTGTGTGGCATGGCTACAAGACTAAATTTGAGCCGTGTAGAGCCCCACACAACCCAAGTGTGGTTGAGCTGTACTCCACACGCCATTGGACCACAGTGTGGGGGCTGCACGACTACATTAGAGCTGTGTAGAGCCCCACACCACTTGAATTTAGTTGTTTTGCTGTGCCACACAGCCATAATGACCACATTTGAGTTCTTTGGGGCTCTACATGGCTCAAATGGAGTTGTGTAGCCCTGCCACACAGATACAAGTCTGGTGGGACAAAAAAAATAAAATAAACTTAAATAAACTAACTAAAAATACAAAAAGAAAACAGAAACCAACCAAAAGATCAAAAAAGGTTGATTTCTCTGTTAAAAAAAAACAAAATTGAAAAAAATTGAATAGAGGATGATGTTAAATTCAAGGCTCCAATCGTGTGGTAGTTGTGTAGGGCCCTACACTGCTCAAATGAGCTATGGGGGCCCAAAGATGACTACAAAGGGTTGTATCAAACATGCGCGACCCCCGGGGGGGTTTTGAAGGAGCTGTTTAATCCCCAAAAGCGGCTAATTCTGAAAAATTCTGATCTTTATTTCAAAGTAAGACCAACAGAGTATTAAAAGTAAAATGAATAATAATGGATGGAAAACATAAAAGGTGACAAGAGTGTGAGATGGGAAGAGTTTGGGATCTTACCGTGGAAGGTTATTTGAGAGTTGAGAAGAGATGAGAACAAGGATTTGACAGAGAAGAGGTGAATCAAGAACAACAGGAAGATAAAGGAGACAGAAGAAGGACACAGGAGACTGAAGGAGATGTTAGGGCGTTCTCAACGCAAGACAATGAGTTAATGACGAGCCTCACAGCTAAACAGAAGATCAGAGTTGAAGAGCCGGTGATCGTATGGACGTGGTGCCGGGATCAAGGATTGAGACGGAGGAGATCGGATACAAGATCAGAGGAGTCGGGAGTGAGAGGAGTCGAGTGGGAAGTGGAGGTAGTCAAGTGGGCGGAGAGAATGAGAGGGTTGAGAGGATGAAATAAAGATGGAGCTTGGAGAGAATGGGAGAAGAGATGGTTGAGATGGGGATCGAGAGGTTGAGGTTCAGTGAGCTGGGCTGAGAGTGGAGCGGGGCTGGGAGTGGAGGGCCACGGGTTGGCATGGATTTGGAGTATCAACACCAGGGTACATTACTTTATTTGAGGGAGCTGGCTGTCAACTTAACACGCCGCCGTGTTTAGTTGTGGGGCGTAAGAATGGCCATCTTTAAGTTGAGAACTGACGCCTTGATAGCTGGTTTTGTCAGGGGATCGGCGAGCATTTGGTGTGATGGAATTTGGTTTGTGATCAATTTCTTGGCTGCCTTTTGTTCCTGGAGCCACTTTATCCAAGTGTCCACGTGCTTGAGCGCGCCATGGTGTGAGCAAAAGTTGACCAGATCATTTACCGCCTTGTTGTCTATATTGAAGAAATGAGAGAGAGTGAGAGAAGGATGCAATTTGTGGAGGAGATTATCGAGCCAAAGATTTTCTTGGGCAACCAATACTAGTGCCTTCAGTTTGCCTTTGGTGGAAGATAAAGAAACTGAGGGCTGGAGTTTGCTGTTCCATGAGACCGGACAACTGTACAAGAGTATGAGGTAGCCAGAGTGGCTCTGTCGCGTTTCTGTATCATTGCCGCCATTGGAGTTGCTGAAGCACTCAATATCATATTTGAAGTCGGAGGACTTTAGCCAGAGAGAAAGATTCTTGGTGTGGTTCAGATACCGCCAGGCGTGCTTTGCTTCCATCCAATGTTGGAGACCGGGCTTGGTATTGAATTGAGATAGGGAGGATACTGCATGAGATAAGTCAGGACAAGTTCTGCTGGCTATGAAGTTGAGAAAACCGGACGATGATTGGAAATTTATATTGAGTTTGAGGAATTCACTATGTTCCTCATTGGAGGCAGGGGATAGATGGACATTTGGCGTCATCGGAGTGGTGATAGGTTTAGATTCAAGCAACCCCAGTTCCTCCAGGGCATACTTGATGTGAGCCGGTTGTAATAGGGCAGGACCGTGGGCAGTTTCAACCAAGTGGTTTCCAAGGATTTTTTGAAGCGGGCCTTTGTGAGAGATGGAGAACTGGGATTTTAAACGAGAGCAGAACTCGGAAGAGTTCCCAATGACTATCAGGTCGTCCACGTAGACAAACACAAAAATAGATGAGTCTTGATTTATGTAGAGACAGGGATCGGCGCTTGAGACGATGAAGCCTTTGGATATTATCCAAGATTGTAACGTATCAAACCAACTTTTAGGCGCCTGTTTCAGCCCATAAAGAGCCTTATTAAGTTTGAAGAAGGGAAAAGGAGAGCGGTAGCCATCGGGACTTTTTATGTATACATCTTTGTTGAGGGGAGCATGTAGGAAAGCCAACTTGATGTCCATTTGGATAATTTGAAGGGAATGGTGAAAGGAATAAACGAGAAGGACGCGGAGAGTGGTGATTGAAACAGTAGGGGCATAAGTCTCCCTGTAATCGCAGAATTCCAGCTGCTTGAATCCCTGTATGCAAAGTCAAGATTTGAATAGGGACCCTGATCCGTCTGGTTGTTCTTTTAGCTGATAGACCCAGACGGTGGATAGAGCTTGCCTTCCGTTGGGGAGAGAATGGCATCCCTCCAACACCTTCAGCAAGTCTATTCCTTCTAGCTTAACCTGCATGGATTCCAACCATCTGGTTCGGTCCAAGCTTTTCTTGACTTCCTTGTAGGATCTTGGGACGGAGCGCATTAGGAATCCGTATCTTTGAGGACATTGTACGCTGGAACGATCGCGAAGATTGTAGGTGTTGGGGGGGGGGGGTGAGAGAACTTGAGATTCATTCATTGTCCAAGGTGTTGGAGTCTGAACCAGATGATGATTTGTCTTCAGATACCTGAGACGAGGAAGGTGAAGTAGGGGAATCAGAGGAGGTTGCGGAGGAAATGGATTGAAGGGGTTGAGACGGGTTTAAGTTAGGATTTTCGGTGGTTTTTGGAGTAGGGGAGATGAGAATATCAGTAAGGAGATCACTATTGAGAAGGGAGTCAAAAGGAGAGTCGGAGGAGGAAGGAGAGATGTCATTGAATTTAATGTTTTCAAATATCTTAACGTGTTTGCTACAAACTATAGATTCAGTCTTGGGGCAGAAAATATTGTAGGAATTTAGGTCAAGATTGAATCCCACCAAAATTCCCTCAGTACACTTTTTGCCGAGCTTGGAGAAGCCTGAGTGATTGTTCAACACTACGGTCTTGGAGCCCAAAGTGCGGAATAGTTTCAATTTTGGACATTGATTATTCCAGAGTTTGAAAGGGGAGGTTTTAAGCTTTATTGAGGGGATTGAGTTTAAGATTTGACAAGTACTGACCATGATCTCATCCCACAGGTTCAGTGGGATGGACATGTCAATCATGGAGGTCCTCGTGGCCTCAACTAATGTTCTGTTTCCTCGCTTGGCGACCGGGTTATGTTGTGGTGTGTAGGGTTCTGAGGTGGTGTGTAAGATGCCGTTGTCTTTCAGGAAGGAGGTCAGTTGATTGTTGACAAATTCGCCACCGTTATCGGAATGGAAAATCCTCAGCATTCTGTTGAAACGGTTGGAATGCAGTTTGATGAAATTGATAAATTCCTTGGCCACATCGGATTTGAGCTTGATTGGGATAC
This sequence comes from Puccinia polysora, assembly GCA_025617555.3. Taxonomy (NCBI): domain Eukaryota; kingdom Fungi; phylum Basidiomycota; class Pucciniomycetes; order Pucciniales; family Pucciniaceae; genus Puccinia; species Puccinia polysora. The sequence goes on along the minus strand of CM062632.1, from coordinate 23,633,763 downwards.
AAGTCTTGAATTTGGAATAATTATCAGTTAAGAGGAGGAAATAGCGATGACCCAACTGGGATAAGGGGCTGATTGGTCCGCAAAAGTCGGCATGGATAAATTCGAATGGATGAGAGCTGGAGGGAATGTGATCTTTGAATGGTGATGGGTGAATTTTTCCTTTAGCGCATGCAATGCAGGGTTTGTGGTCCCATTTGAGGTTTGGGAACGAGGTAGAAAGCAGTTTAACTTGATCATGATGAACGTGTCCAAACCGCTTGTGAATGGTTGACATGGTAAGGAAAAGATGACAATCGGAAAGAGTTGAATTTGATTCTTCAATGTATAGGAGATTTTTTTGAATGTATCCAGACATTATCATTTTTTCTTTGAAGAAAGTTCCAAAGCTTTCGGAGTTGAGTGGGGATAGAACGCACCCCTTCTGAATTCATTGTCCAAGGGAGATCAAATTTATGGCCAGATTGGGTATAAATAGAGAGTTGGTTAAGGTGAGAGATGCAGTTTTGGTATGAATCGTTGCATTCCCAGTTCCCCAAGACATTATTGAGGCACTTGGTTTACCCGTGTTCACCTCAGTGTTGTCGTCCTTGAGCCAATCAAAGTAACTGGAATTGTTGAACATGTTGTTTGACGCGCCAGAGTTGAGTAGCAGGGAGCGGCGGTCAATGTGATGAAAGTTGGCCACAGCAAAGGTGTAGGCCAGGTTCGTGGAGGCCTTAGGATTAGGGGCAACCTGTGAGGAAGGGGCTGGATTTTTGGAGGTGGAGTTACTGTTCGGGATAAGATGGGGATAGAGCGCAAAACACCTGTTCTTTGGATGAAAGGCCTGAGGATTATGCCAATTGGGTTTGCATCGCAATGGTTCCTGATTGGCAAGCAGAGCCAAGGCGTATGTTCCAGCGGCTATTTTGTTCTTGATTTGATTCAAGTGCCTGAGGGCCATGTCACCATTTATCTTGGCGTCTCCGAGCAAATGAGTTATTGTTGTCTTCAGATTTTCGAGCTGAGGAGGGAATTTGTATAGGATCAAATAGGCCACTATATCTTCGTCCATTTTTATACCGATTTCCGCAATTTGAAGCAGGCATGACCATACATCAGTAATGAACTTTTCCACGTTTTTGGGGTCAAAGGCAAGGTTCAGGAAGTTAAAGAAGATTTGGGATCAATTTGCGGTTTGTGATGAGGCATAGAAATTGTTAATTGATCTCCACAAGTTGATCCCATCCAGCGCATTGTTTTCCTTGATGCAATTGATGTATGTTTGATTATCAAGTTTGGCCAGAATGTAGCCAGCGATTTCGAGATTAGTCTCTGAGGGGCAGTTCTTAACCTCGTCGTCTTTCAGCCAGTGGGCTATGCCTTTAAGGGAGAATATGGTTGTTAGTTTCGATTGCCATAACAAGAAGTTTTATTCGTTGAGGTTAGGGATGGAGTCGGTTAGGGTTTTGAGAAGGGAGGAGTTGACGTCCGTTGGTCCGGTTGAATCCATGCTGCCAGTAGCTTGATTGTTGCAGCCCTTTCAGCTTTTAACCGTGAAAACTTCTGATCTGTATTTCAAAGTAAGACCAATGTAGTCTTAAAAGTAAAATGAATAAGAATGGATGGAAAACATAAAAGGTGACAAAGAGTGTGAGATGGGACGAGTTTGGGATCTTACCATGGAAGGTTATTTGAGAGTTGAGAAGAGATGAGAGCAAGTATTTGACGGAGAAGAGGTGAATCAAGAACAACAGGAAGATAAAGGAGACAGAAGAAGGAGACAGGAGACTGAAGGAGATGTTAGGGCGTTCTCAAAGCAAGACAATGAGTTAATGACAAGCCTCACAGCTAAACAGAAGATCAGAGTTGAAGAGCTGGTGATCGTATGGACGTGGTGCCGGGATCGAGGATTGAGACGGAGGAGATCAGATACAAGATCAGAGGAGTCGGGAGTGAGAGGAGTCGAGTCGGAAGTGGAGGTAGTCAAGTGGGCAGAGAGAATGAGAGGGTTGAGAGGATGAAATAAAGATGGAGCGTGGAGAGAATGGGAGAAGGGATGGTTAAGATGGGGATCGAGAGGTTGAGGTTCAGTGAGCCGGGCTGAGAGTGGAGCGGGGCTGAGAGTGGAGGACCACGGGTTGGCATGGATTTGGAGTATCAACACCAGGGTACGTTACTTTATTTGAGGGAGCCGGCTGTCAACTCAACAAATTCAACCAGTGTACCCCTGTAAACAGCTCAAATTAGCCGTGTTTGGGGGTGCACAACCCCCCAGAAGTTGTGCCAGAATTTTGGGCACCCCATGGACCACACTTGGGTTCTGTCAAACCAAATTTGGGATTAACGCATACTTTGTTGGACTGTTGTTTCACACCTAGTGATCCCAAAGAGACATTAAGGTGAAACTAAAGTGAAATTGAGGTCAAAACTGAAATCAAAAATCATATAAAATTCTGCAAACAATTCTTTCTCAACTCAAAAGTGAGCAAACTTTGTTTGTTAAATTGAAAGTTGGATTGAATACTGAAGTATACCATTGCATTTTTTTGCATGGGAACAGTGTCAAGGCCTCCTTCTTCTGACATGGCTGTGTGGAAGATCTAAATTGATATTGCCATCAACAAAGCTTTGGAAAAAGAAAAAAAGTATTTGGGTAATGAAACATTGGAAGCCCCAATTGCATCCTCATCAAGGGTGACAATTGAAGAGCAAAATGTTTCACAAATGGACATGACCTCTGGTGGTGAGTGAAATTTTATATGAATTAATCTTTGCCTTATTTAATTTTATTGAAACTGATGGAGTGTATACCATCAATATAACTGTGTAACTATGGAAGATCCACTTGACCCACCTCCCTTGAGAGCTTTTCCTACTAGGGAAGAGACACAAAAATATTTTCAAACATGGGAAATGAAGCATGGTTAAGGTTTAAAAGTTTTCAACTCAAAGGGTGACACATATTTGGATTTAGCCTGTGATAGACATGATTCCTATTCAGGAAATCTCCTTACCAAAGGGTCTTGTCAAACTTGCACAAGGAAGGTTAGGTGCAAGTTTTTAATCCATGCAAGTTGTACAAAGGCAGACCCCTTGTCTAGAATCTCCTATGAAGAAACACCACATAACCATCAACCATCTGAACATCTGTCTGTGCATCCTCAACTGAGTAGAATCTCAGGTGTGGCCTCAGACAATTAAAAAGAAGGCATGAATGATGGGCTCAATACATTACAACTTATAAGATAAAATTGAGCAAGATTGATGGGTGGATTATGTTGATGAACAAAAAATCTCTAAAACTAAGCAGAATGTAACACTTGCAGAACTAAAGGATAAAAGCATTATGGAGGTATTGGAGAGAAAAATGGGGGATTCAGAGTCATTGCTAAATCTCTTGGTTATGAAGAACATGGTTGGTTTAAAGTTAGGAAGGAAATGATTCAAACATTAGAGAACCATAAAGCATGCTACATTAAGATGCTTGGTGGTGCAAAGGAGGTTGAAAAGATTAAAAAAAAAGAATTCATGTTGAAGAAATCAAAGAAAAGATTCCCTCCTCAAAATGGCTGGCTAAATCAGACATGGGTCAAATCATAGCAGACACATATTCCAAACCTATATGTTTCATTAAATTGGAGTCATGTGATAATTATACTCCAATGAAAAAGGTTTTACTGATCAATCAGATCCAATTCTCATTTCCTTTGTAAACAATAACTAGTGGTTTCTATTAGTACTTGAGGGGGAAATGATTCCAATCCCGTCCATTGTAGCAAAACCAGGTTCCTTGATTTCTAAAAAACCCTCTGGTTGGGTTGATCATCTAAAATATCAACTGCAAATTTTTTCTAGATTATGGAGATTATAGAATTTGACTTCATTTAATCATTGGGTTTCGCATAAATTGTAATTCTAATGCAGCTAACAAGTTCTATTGATATAAAGGGGTATCACATTTTGAACATCATTATTTTGAGTGTTTTGAGTTACCATCATTATATTGAGTGTTTTAAGTGAGAGTTTAATTTTAATTCAGTTCAACTTGTGTTGGGCTGATTCCATCACAATCTTAACTTATGTTAAGCTTTGGATGGGATAAGCTTAACACAAGTTGAACTTTTTTTTGGTGTTTTTACTTCAGGGCTGGTCAAAAGACTTGTATTTTTTTGGGCACTTTTACTTTAGGGCTGGTCAAAAGACTTCTTTGATTTTTGAGCCCTTTCAATTTGGGGCTAGTCAAGTTGAACATACTTTAGGGCTTGTCAAGTTAGTTGTCTTTTTTTGGTGTTTTTTCTTTGGGGCTTGTCAAGTTACTTGTCTTTTTTTTGGTGTTTTTACTTTAGGGCTAGTCCAGTTACTTGTGTTTTTTTGGATATTTTTACTTTAGGGCTAGTGCATTGGATATTACCAGTTTTTATTTATTTTGATTTATTTATTTATTTTATTTATTTTTTTTAACCAAAAAATGAACATTCTTTGATTTTTTGGTTGATTTCTGTTTTTTTGGAAGGTTTATTTGGTTTATGGGTTGTGTTAGTACCCTTTCATTCCTTTTTCTTTTTTTTTCTAACCATGGTTTGGTGCCGTGTGGGATGCCACACGACTACATTTGAGCTGTGTAAAACTCCACACGGCTTGAATGTAGTCGTGTGGAAGTCCACACGGCGGCGGACCAGGCTGGGCTTGGCTGCAAAACTCCTTGAGCCGTGGGGGGTTGTTTGAATTGGACTGTGTGGCGTGCCACATGGCCCTTCTTAAACCTTGTTCACGGCTCAATGAGCCTTGAATTTAGCATTACCCTTAAATAAAAATAAGTAAAAAGAAATAAATAAAAATAAAATACAAAAAACACTGAAGACAATCAACCAGTTGTCTTCAGATTGAAGTTAAAGATTCAAGCTCAACTTGACCAGCCCTAAAGTAAAAGGGCCACAAAATAAAAGAAGTATTTTGACCAACCCTAAATTTAAAGTGCCAAAAAATACCAGTCTTTTGACCAGCCAAAAAATGCAGGAAGTCTTTTGACCAGCCCTAAAGTAAAAATGCAAAAAAAATTCAAGGCTTTTTAACAGACCTAAAGTAAAAAAACCAAAAAAAAACGAGTTCAACTTTTGTTCAGCTGATCCCATCACAAGCTTAACACAAGTTAAGCTTGTGATGGGATCCACCCAACACAAGTTGAGCTGAGTTAACATTGAAATCTCATTCAAAACACTCATCATAATGATCTTAAGTCAAAACACTCAACATAATTATGTTCAAAATACAATAAACCTTTATATTCATAGAATCAAAATGTCAGCATGTTTGAACAAACCCAAATGATGAAATTAATCCATAAGTTAGAATACAACTCAAGTTGATGTTTGAGGTGATCAACCCAACAAGCTGCTTTTTTCTAAAATCATGGAACTTGGTTTGGAAACTATGGGCAGGATTGGAATCACATTTTCCTTAAGTAAAAGCTGGACCCACTGGTTATTGTTAAAAAAGAAAATGAACATAGGATCTGATTTTTATTTTATACCCATTTTCATAGTAGTAAAACAACAACATGAATCAAATGAAGTGAAACATATTGGTCTTCCATAAGTATCAGCTATTATTTTACCCATTTCAAGCTTTTAAAAATATCTTGAAGAGGGAATCTTTCCATTTATATCATTAACATCAAGTATTTTTCCTATCTTTTCAACATCTTTACTTCCATCAAGAATCTTAGAATAGCACCCCCTTTTTTTCCCCAATGTTTCAAGCATTTTGTTTTGAACTGTAAACCATCCATCCTCATCAAAACCAATTAATTTAGCAATGACTCTAAAACCAAAATTTCCATAACCAACTAGGTCCCAACCCTCACGCAAGAACTTAGTAAAGTTCTCAGGTATTGGATTGAGTTAATTTCCTTCCTAAAATCAAAAAGTTGTTAGCCAAAGTTCTGATCTCATTAAAGAAATCAAAACTCACAGAAGATGAGCTTCTTTTTGACTCCTCCATTGCATCTTTTAATCCTTTGAAAAGGAATTGGATTCCAACAGAACCAAACCCAATGAACTTTTAGTCTCTTCCACTGAACTATGAAATTCAGATGAAGAGCCTGACTTGGACTATAAACATTTCTCAATCAGTTCATTAAACCCCAAAAATGGAACTTATACAAAAGAAAAGACTGAAAATAATTTTTTTTTCTTCTTTGGTGCCCTTCTACTTCTCTTTCCCCACTTAAGTGCCTTATCAATGTTTTTAAATAAAGAAAGATCTTGCCAGGTATCTTTCAATTTTGGATGGCCTCTGCTCAATTGCATGAATTTAGGTTCAAGTGCTGGCTTTGATTGATAATTGGCTGTCTCCTTCATCAAGTGCTTCAAAAGTCTGAAATAATTTTTTTCAGGATGATTCAAGATGATTACATTGAGCTTCTCATGTAAATCAGAATATTTGAGCAGTTCATAAACTTCCCCATTTAAAAATTGCAAAGGATCAAAAATTAGTCAAGTAGGAACCATCATTTTAGTCAAGTAGTGATCATCATTCAAAAAGAATTTATCCAAATGAATCAATAAAAAATCATTAATCATAAAGTGATTTGAACAATCCAACTTAAACCAACTTAAAGAACTGTGACTGCAAGGGTGATAATCCAACCTCCACTGAGGATGAAAATCTTCAGGCACAACGGAGCCTCTTGAAGCTAGTAGGTCCCCTATTTGGTGGGAACAGGGAAAACCCATAGTCATTGAGTATGACTTGGTGCGCACTTCCCTATCATGGTTCTGCTTTAAAACCTCTCATTGATCCTCAACAAGTTTGCTTGCTTGTCAACACACCTTGTGTCCCAATGGCAACAGTTCAGTAGGAAGAACTCTTCCAATCTTTATTTGAGACAATGGCAACAGTTAAGTAGGAAGAACTCTTCCAATGTTTATTTGAGAGTTGTAAAGGGCAGCCTGAACTAATTTAATTTGATTGGAAACTGCGCCCTCTAGGTTTTCCAAAAATCCAAAATGTTTCCCAAAAAGTTTTCAAGGAATAATTTGAGAGTAGCATGGGCCTCTTCAACCCAAGAAATTTTTAATTTCCAAAGTCTGGGTTTTTGCAAGTCCAAGTGGTTACAAACTTGTCTTTGATATGGAAGATATTATGATCCATATACATGAGAAAATCCTCATTGTCTAAAAAAAAAACTTTATACAATCCATCAAGTAAGCAACCCAAAAGTAGGAAGGTTAACAGTAGAGGAAATGATTTGGCACTTACTCTGAGATCTGCATCATTGACCTCTGCCTCCTCCTTGATTTTTGAGGCCCCATACTTAGCCCACAGAGACATAAATCTTTGCCACCCTTTGATATCATTATTGAAACTCACTTTACAGTTTGCTTTTATGTTCTTAGACAAGTGCCATTGACAGCACCCTCTTGTTGACTCAAGGAATATTTGTTCTAGAGCATGGATAAAAGCTTTTTCATGGTCCGTCACAAAGACTTTGGGAAGTCTCACAGGATCATAAGCCAACTCCTTTAGCACATACAAAGACCAATTGTAGAACTCAAAAATTTCTCTTGTTATCAAAAAAAGAGCTTTTGTGAAATTTTTCTGGTTGTAAGTAAATCCTAAAACTTGGAATAGGGGGATGTTGTACTTATTTGTCTTATAAGTAAAATATATAATAGCTATCTGACAGAATTTCTTGCAAAGCTTTAATGAATTGGGGTGAGCCAATAATAGGGCCTCCAAGTGACCCTTTCCACTGAATTTTTCTCAATGAACCCAACCTTAATTACCAAGTTTTTCAAAGAGGACCTCCATAACAATTTTCCCCTTGAGTTCTTCTAGCGCTACTTTATGCTTAGTGTTATAGATTGTTTGTTCATCAACATGTTCACCACCATTCATTTTGATCAATTTTATTTTGAGTTGCAGTGTATTGAGCCCATCATTCATGCCTTGTTTTAGATTCTCTAAGGCTACCCCAGAGAATCTCCTCAGGTGAGGATGCACTGAGGGGTGTGGAGATGGTTCATGTTTATGTTCATCATTCTTGTAGGAGATACGCCACAAGGGGTCTGCCTTCTTTTGACTAGCAAAGATTAAAAACTTTCACCCAACCTTCCTCTTGTGAGTTTTACTTGACCGTTTTGTGAGCAGTTTCTCAGAGTACAAAGCATGTCTATCACAGGCTAAATCCAAATATTTATCACACTTTGAGCTGAAAACTGTTAAAGTGTAACCATTCTTCATTTCCCATGTTTGAAAATAAATTTGTGCCTCTTACCTACTAGGACAAGTTCTCACAGGAGGCGGGGAAATTGGATAGGTCATATTTACATAGTCATAGTTACAGTTTCATGGTTATATTGATGGCATGAACTCCATCAGTTTCAATCAAATCAAATCAGCCAAAGACCAGAGTAATATAAAATTCTTTCCACTGTTTCCATAATGCAAAAAAAAATCAAATTCTAATTCAGTATTTAATCCAACTTTCAATTGAAAAACTAAAAGTTTTGCTCACTTTCAAGTTGAGAAATATTAATTTTGAGGGATGTATGTTGACAGTTTCCCTTGAGTTTCAATGATGTGGTTTACAGATTCACTTTATTTCACTTTAATTTCACTTTGAAATCAGTTTGGGATTGCTAGATGTGGAACAACAGTCCCACATAGTAAGCATTGATCCCAAATTTGGGTTTATGGAACCAAAATGTGGTCCAGGGGGGACCAAAAGGTTTTTCACAACCCCCAGGGGGCTGGGTACCCCCAAACACAGCTCAAAACCGCCATTTACGGGGGTACACAACCCAAATACTCTGTGTATGGGGGGTATACATCCCCCCAGGGGTTGCCTACGTTTGAGAGAACCCCTTGGGCGCTTGTAGATGCATTTTTTTCCCGCACGCGCTTTTGGGACGCTTGTATGGTCCCCCACGTGTCCATTGGGTCGTTCAGGGCCCTACAAAACTCTCACACAACTGGGAGTTGTGAATTTAACATCACGCAAAATAAATTGAATTTAATCAAAAAAAATTAAACTAAATTATATTAAACATAATAAATTTAATTCATATCATTCCATTTTTATCATTTCATAAAGTCAATCAATCAACCCCTCAAAAATAGGAATGTAAGTCCACCTAAATGAACTAGCCCTAAAGTAAAAACACCAAATAAAATCAAGTTAAACTTTTGTTAAACTAACCCCATCATAAGAAGTATAAACACTTCTTATGATGGTATCAGCCCAACAAAAGTTGAACTTATTTCATTGAACTTGCACAAAACTAAATCAACACCCCTTTTGGCATTTTGAATTTAGGGCTGGTTGATTGAGGTGGAATTGATAGAAGTCCACCTAAATGGACCAGAGACAAGCTCACCTAAATGGACTAGACCTGAATTGAAAAAAAAATGTGTTAAGCTGATCCAATCATATGAAGTAATAATACTTTTTATGATGCAATTGGACCAGCACAAGTTAAACTGAATTATCCATGAAATCTCATTCAAAACACTCAACATAATGATTTCAACACAAAAAACTCAAAATAATGTTGTTCAAAATGCAATAAACCTTTATAATAATAGAAGTACAAGATCAGTATCAGAAGTACATGTTAGACCAAATCCAAGTGATGAAATGGAACCATAATGATGGAAAAATATGATCTTTATAAATTAAAATACAAATGAAGTTGATCTTTGAGATGATCAGCCCAACAAGAAGCTTTATTTGAAGTCAAAGAAGAATGCTTTGCTAAAATGGGCAGGATTGCCATGATATCTCCCTCAATTAATAGATGGACACAGTGGTTATGGCTAAAAAAGAAGATGAAGATGGCATCTGATGGTTCTTTCACACCCATTTTTGTGGGAGTATAAGTAAAAAATGAAGCTAAGGAATTAAAACAAATTGCCCTTCCATAAGTGTCTTCTATTATTTTCCCCATACCTAACATTTCAAGAAATTTTGATGAGGTAGTTGTTTCATGGATGTCTTTAAAATCAAGTGTTTCTTCAATCTTTTCAGCCTCATTGATACAATCAAGTATGTTAGCATAGCATGACTTATTTTTCCTCAACGTTTCTATCATTTAGATTTGCACTTCAAACTGTCAATTATCATTGTAACAAATTTGTTTTGCAATGACTCTAAATCAACAGATACCATTGCCAAAAGGATCCAAAACCTCACAAGAACTTATGTAAGCTCTCAGATTGTGGATTGAGGTATTTAATTTTGGTTCCTATGATAAATATTCAATTAGCCCACATTCTAATCACATTAATGAAATCAATACTCACCAAAGATTAGCTTCTGGTTGACTTCTCCATTTATTGTTCTTCCCCAGAAAAGCATTCTGATTAAAAATAAAGGAAGCCTAATTGACTTTCATTATCTTCCTCCCAGCTATGAAATTCAGATTCTGATCATGACTTGGACTAAAAACATCATTTCCCCATTAGTTCATGAAAACCTAAAAAACTAAACCTCTCAAAATAAAAGACTTACACAATTCTTGGAATTTTTGATAACCTTATAACCCATCTTTCTTGCTTAAAATCCCTTTCAAAAAGTTCAAATCAAGAATGTGCACACAGGGTTTATTTCAATTTATTTTCAAAACAGCTGGAATATAAGACTTTTGGCTTGAGCTTTGGCTTGAAAACCAACCAATTTTTATGCTTGAACAGGGACTCTAAAAGCTGCAATTTAAATTCTTCAGGTTGTCTTGTAAAATTTAACTGCGCTTCTAAGACAATGGGCAGTAGTCAAGCATTGGATCAGTTTAAAAATTTCAAAAAGAAAAACAATCACTCATTGGTAAACCTGTTAGGATTATGCCCTGGCCACCTTGTGCTCATCCATTATTGGCTTCAGCAGTTTGGCGGATGAACCACGTGACATGTCCGTATTACCTTGGTCTCTCTACCTCCCGGGGGATCCTTGGGTGAAGTTATAGCAATGGCTCTCTCTCTTCTCTCTCTCTTGTCTCCTCTCTTCTTCTTTCTCTTTCCTTTAGACTCTCAATTCTCATCTCTCTTTCTTGTCTCATAATCTTCCTACCTTTCCTACCTTCCTTTCTCAATCCACCAATCTCAATCAACTCTACACCGTCATCTCAAACTCTCAAATCAAGATCTCAACTCTCAACCCTCTCAACCTTGTCTGAAATCTCTCTGTTGCTCAAATTATGACTGGTAAGAATGTAATCGTCAAGACCATTCCAACATGATTTTCCTGACTATATCTTTCAATCTTGTAGTCATTGTCTTCCTTGTCTTCAATTTCTCAACCTTCTTGCCACCAACACCTTATGCCGTCTGATCTCTTCTTTTCTTTCTAAGTGATTCAAAGCTGTTGGTCTCCTCATTTATTTCTTCTTTCTCATGTTTATCTTGTCTTTCATGATTCTGACTTTTGCCATTAGTCTGCTGGTTTTCAGCTCTAAAGAAATCTATCCCAATGTCATCACGGTTAAAAGCCAAAGGAAAACCCCGCGATACCAAAGATGAATGAACCAGCCGGAGCAAAGGATTACTTCCACCAGATTGCTCTCAAGGCCTCCGTCAATGCCATTCCCCCGCTCAACAAGGACAACTACTCTATCTGGAGTGATAAAATGTTGATGCTGTTCAATCTCAAGGATATCAAGGACATCATGATTAAAAACCTAGGACAACTCCCAGTACGACAAGACTGAGAGATCCGGGAAATCATCCTATCCAAACTTGACAGCACCACACACGCCAACGTTGTCAATACCTCAAACATCACATCTTCCAAGCTACTCTGGACTGAAATCACCCGCAGATTTTCCTCCTCCGAAACCGCTAATAGAGCACAAATTTTCAATTGATTCCTGCACGCTCCATTCAATGAACAGGCCATCAAAGGTTTCATAACCAACATCCAAAAATCTCTCACTCAAATGGCGGATGTAGGAATAGAATTACCAAATGACATTCTGGCGTACTTACTTCCTTTTCAAATTCCCACCAACTCTAGAGAATCTGAAGCAATAAATCAGGCACGGCGAGAAGTTGATAACTGTAGAAGTTGTATTCAATCACTTAACTCAATACAATAACGAGAGGAAGGCACAATTCAAGAAGGGCAAGCCTGCCACTGACGTTTCCCTAGTAACCTTCAAGAGAAGACCAGATAAAGACAATAGAAAGCCTTGGATCAGATGCAAAGAAAGGTTTCACAATCCAAATGCTGCTCATCCCGAATCATCCTGCTTCCATCTCCATCCTCAGATCGCTCCCAATTGGTGGGTCGAACAGCAAAATGAGTGGAAGAATAGGACAAAAAAGACACCTACCATCAACTATCATACCCTCCTGACTCTCTGGATCAATGCAGACAGCACACCAAATCTTCTTCTTGATTCTGGAGCAAATATACACATCTTTAACTATCTAAAATAATTCATCTCTATCAATCTACAGGATGAGCTAGAAGAAATCAAGACAGGCAAGTTAGAAGCTAATCTCAAGATACGAGGGACAGGTACCGTGCGACTCGAGTGGAAAGATTCTATCATCACACTTGAAGATTGCATGTACGTCCCCAATATTGTTGTCAATCTGATCAGTCCTGGTCTCCTGGCAAAAAAGGGCTGTAGTCTTTTCCAAAAACAGGACCAATTCCATATCACCCCAGGCGATTCAATGATCCTTAGGGGTCTGATTTGAGATAATCTATTTGTGATCAAGAAACCTCAAAGCGCCGGGAATAACCTCTTGATTAACCACTCCAGTCTATCATCCACTCCCTCACTCAACCAAACCCAGACGTTATCTGATTTTCATAAGACATATGGTCATGCCTCAATCTCCATGCTCAAACCAATCCTTAAGGACCAATATTCTAAAGACGAATTGGATAAATTTCAGTGCGAGGGCTGCCTAAAGAGCAAAATCACGCGGGCTCCATTCTCAGGCACCTCATTGCCATCTTCTAAACCACTCAAAAGAATCCACCTAGACCTGATTGGGCAAATTACTCCTCAGTAAAAAGCTGGCCACCGGTACATCTTGACCCTTGTGGACAACTTCACAGGCTATCTGGCGGCTTTTCCTCTCCAGTCTAAAGAAGAAACCCCCAACTTCATTATCAACATGCTTGAGACGGAATACAAGCAAAAGAACTATTATCCCACCAAAATCTTTTTGGACAAGGGAAAGGAATTCACCAATTCCACCCTGAAAGAATTCGCAAAATCCAAACATATCAAGCTCCTAACCTCCAAACCGTCTCACTCACAACATAACGGACGAGCTGAACGAGCTAACTGGAAAATTGTAGAATCAGCCCGTGCAACATTCTCCTCATGCAGACTCAATAAATGTTACTGGCATGTAGTGGTCCAAAGTTGCTGAGTTATGCTGAATCAAGTTCCAAGGGAAGTTAATGACCAATCCCCTTGGGAACTTATGTTTAACAAGAAACTCCCCACTAATTATCTCAAACCCGTAGGATCCTCTGTCATCTACTTGGCAAAAAAACTGCAAAAAGGAAGGAAATTCAATGAGAAAGGATTAGAAGGGATCTTAGTTGGGTTCAATCCCGTTTTTCATTCTTATCTGATCCTCAGCTCGTCAGGTGTTATCATTGAAACCAAACACGTACAGTTCCTCAAAAATCCACTTCACAAATTTCCTCTCCTGGAATCACCGGGAATTGATCTCTTCATTCAAATCAAACCTGAGTTGAGAGAACTCAATTCTTTATCAATTGAAAAGAAATACTCCTTCTGGGAAGCTCCAGATGATTCTTCTGAATTGGACACAGATCAAGATGACCCATTATCTCCAGTCTCCCCACCATCTGACCACTCTCCTCTACCTTTGCCAGTCCCCGATCCACCAATTCAAGTTATCTCTCAAAGAACCAGAAGAGAATTAAGAAGGCCTCAAAGTTACGGCTTCCATCACTACTATGAGCCTCCTTCTTACAAGGCAGCATGCAAATGTCCAGAATGGCTGAAGTGGAAGCAAGCTTTGGAAGACAAATTAAACTCAATAGAACTCAGAGATGTCTGGGAAGAATACCACGGCGTCCCAGACAATGTCCTAAACACAACGTGGGTCTTCAAGGTAAAAGAAAACTGTCATGGAGACCCCTTCAAATACAAGGCTTGACTCTGCATTCAAGGATTTGATCAATTTCTAGGAATAGACTATAACAAAACATGGGCACCTACTGGAAAACTTGGATCACTTTGAGTAGCTCTTGTCTACGGCCTGAAAAATAAAATGAAACTTACTCAATTCGACGTGAAAGGCGCATTCCTTCATGCTCCCATTGACAAAACCATCATCATCAAGACCCCAGAAGGATCCGCTAGAAAATCCCCTTATCTGAAACTGAAGAAATCTCTCTATGGCCTGAAGCAGTCCCCCAAGAACTGGTACAAAACCCTTACATCATGGATCAAATCTCAAGGATATCTAAAATTGACTAGCAATCCTTGTCTCTACCTCAACACCAAAAAAGGTGAAATTCTCTACTTTCATGTTGATGACCTTATTCATGTAGGCAAATCCAACCTCTTTGCAGTTAACTTTCTCAAACTATTCAAGAACTCCTCTTGCCATCCCGCTAACACCATACTTGGCATGCTTATGGAAACAGAAGACGACAAAATTCTCTTTAGTCAACCCAAACATATCGCAAAAGGCTTGGAAGAACTGGGCTTGACCTCTTGTAAAGACACTCACACTCCATTGACGCAAAATCTGAACCTTGAGCCTGCCTCTGACGTCAATCACGCCAAATTTTGCCAACTTGATATCAACTATAGGTCTGCTATCGGACTTCTGAATCACCTGGCCCACTACTCTCGACCCAACATTTCTTTCTCTGTTTCTAGTTTGGCCAGATTTAACGCCAAACTGGGCATGGATCACTGGAGGGAAGGCAAGAAGGTCTGGAAATATCTCAAAAAAACAAAAAATTTTAAACTTGTAATTAAATATGATCCGAAACAAGAAACTCTCTCAAGTTTCAGCAATGCCACCTGCGGAGATGACCCAACCCTCCGCAGATCTCCAACCGGTTACGTGATCCTCCACTGCAGCAGTCCTGTCATCTGGAACTCCACTCGACAGAAGAACATCACATATTCTTCTACCAAATTGAAGCTAAATGCCTTACTCGATTGCTACTTAGAAATTAAATGGATCAAGCATCTAATCAGTGAGATCCATCAAATCACCAAAGCAAAACCTACACTACATATAGATAATAAGGGTCAAGATGACAAGATCAAGAAGTTTGGGTCGCACTCTAAATCAAGACACATAGATATCAAAACTAAGGGACTGCGCAAAGATTATGCAAACGATGAATTTGTAATTAGCTT
This sequence comes from Puccinia polysora, assembly GCA_025617555.3. Lineage (NCBI taxonomy): Eukaryota > Fungi > Basidiomycota > Pucciniomycetes > Pucciniales > Pucciniaceae > Puccinia > Puccinia polysora. The sequence goes on along the minus strand of CM062632.1, from coordinate 23,618,407 downwards.
GATTCAAAGTCATTCTATGGTTGCAGACTTGCTTACAAAAGCTTCTTCAACAAATTCCCTCCAACTTCTTCAAAACACAGTCTTTGAGAAAACTAACAACTGATCTTTTGGATTACTCTCTTACCAGTCACAAGGGGTGTTAGGATTATGCCCTGGTCACCTTGTGCTCATCCATTATCCGCTTCAGCAGTTCCGCGGATGAGCTACGTGACATGTCCATATCAACTCAGTCTCTCAACCTCCCAGGGGATCCTCGGGTGAAGTTATAGCAATGGCTCTCTCTCTTCTCTCTCTCTTGTCTCCTCTCTTCTTTTTTCTCTTTCCTTTAGACTCTCAATTCTCATATCTCTTTCTTGTCTCATAATCTTCCTACCTTTCCTACCTTCCTTTCTCAATACACCAATCTCAATCAACTCTACACCGTCATCTCAAACTCTCAAATCAAGATCTCAACTCTAAACCCTCTAAACCTTGTCTGAAATCTCTCTGTTGCTCAACTTATGACTGGTAAGAATGTAATCCTCAAGACCATTCTGACATGATCGTCCTGACTATATCTTTCAATCTTGTAGTCATTGTCTTCCTTGTCTTCACTCTCTCAACCTTCTTGCCACCAACACCTTATGCTGTCTGATTTCTTCTTTTCTTTCTAAGTGATTCAAAGCTGTTGGTCTCCTCATTTATATCTTCTTTCTCATGTTTATCTTGTCTTTCATGATTCTGACTTTTGCCATTAGTCCGCTGGTTTTCAGCTCTAAAGAAATCTATCTCAATGTCATCAAAACGCATTCAGGAATCATCCACCAAAAAGGAATGTTCAATCAAAAATCCTTCATCAAAAGGCAATTCAAACAATGCAACAATCCAACAATACAAATTAATTAACTGGAAGGGCTTTAGCCAACATATTCTTAAATCTTGCTCAACTAACTTTTGATTTGAATTGTATTGAGCTCATCTTTTAGGCCTTCATTAACATGAGAGATTCCCCTCAGTTGAGGATGAAATGAGTGGATTTCAGATGTTTGATGATTATGTTGCTCATTTGAAATGGGTAGGCATCATTTGGGATCTGCTTCTGTCCAAATTGCACCAATCTTGAATTGAAACCAAAAATTCCTGGTGTAAGCCTGCCTTTGCTGTTTTTTGGGCAACAGCCCTTTGTATCTTCCATTCCTGTTGCATGCTTGGTCTATCTATTTGTCTTTCTTTGACTTGAATTTTGTTGGAGTGTAGCCACGCATGGAATTCAATTTCTGGAAAAATAATTCTGCTTTATTCCTATTAGAAATATCTCTCACAGTAGCAGGTTCAAGGGGATCTGGCAGCTCAAAGTCACATAGTTACATTGTTACATTAGTATATTTATCAATCAAAATAAATTAAATGAAAAATGGAATGTGAACCACCACCTAAAGTCAATTCAAGTTGCAGGACATCTTTTTCCTCAATTTTAACCCTACATAAGGATTTGATTGGGGCTTCCAATTTTTTATTTTCAAAATAAATACCCAAATCCCTAGATTCTGCCACATTGTTTTTAAAAGAATTAATAATTAAGTTCTTTGACACAGCCAGGTTGAAACCAGGGGATTGGGCTTCCCGCTGTTCCAAAAATTTAAAGCAACCCCAATTCAATTTATTATTTAATCCAACACTTTCAAAAACTTTAAATGTTTTCATTTATGGGGTGAGTAAAATAAAATTATCTAATGGGCAAGTGTGGGTGTGTACAGTTTGTGACAAGACTTTTTTTTGCAATAGGCAGAATGTGTGGTACAGTTTGAAATTTCTCTTTGTGGTTCAATAGTTGCACAATGTATGAAACATCACAACATTTGGGTTCAAGGCAGGCAAATTTGGTCCAGGGGTGCCTGGTTACCCCTAATGGCCCGCTAAAATAGCCTATTTGGGGTTGTTTGCCCCAAATGGGCCAAAAGTGTAAATCAAGACAAGTGAAAACCTGTTTGCAGCATGTGAAACCCCTGGGGTGTTGCAAAATACTTGTTTGGGGTTGAAAAATACTTTTTTACAACCCAAATGGGTTGGAAACAAGTAGTTTGCAACCAAAAGAGTTGCAAACAAGTACAAAAGAGTTGAAAACAAGTAGTTTTCAACCCAAAAGAGTTGCAAACAAGTAGTTTGCAACCCAATAGAGTTGCAAACAAGTAGTTTGCAACCCAAAAGAGTTGCAAACAAGTAGTTTGCAACCCAAAAGAGTTGCAAACAAGTAGTTTGCAACCCAAAAGAGTTGCAAACAAGTAGTTTGCAACCCAAAAAAGGTGCAAACAAGTAGTTTGCAGCCCAAAAGAGTTGAAAAAAATTAGTTTGAAACCAAAAGAGTTGCAAACAAGTAGTTTGCAACCCAAAAGAGTTGGAAACAATTAGTTTGCAACCCAAAAGAGTTGAAAACAGGTAGTTTGCAACCCAAAATAGTTGCAAACAGGTAGTTTGTAACCCAAAAGAGTTGCAAACAGGTAGTTTGAAACCCAAAAGAGTTGCAAAAAAGCAGTTTGCAACCCAAAAGAGTTGCAAAAAATAAGGTTGCAATCCAAAAGAGTTGCAAAAAAGTGGTTTTGAACCCAAAAGAGCTGCCAAAAAGTAGTTTGAAACCCAAGAAATAGCAAAAAAGTGCTTTGAAACCCAAGAGAGTTGCAAAAAGTAGTTTGCAACCCAAACGAGTTGCAAAAAAGTACCTTGCAACCCAAAAGAGTTGCAAACAAGTAGTGTTCAACCCAAAAGAGTTGTAAACAAGTAGTTTGCAACCCAAAAGAGTTGTAAACAAGTAGTTTGCAACCCAAAAGAGTTGCAAACAAGTAGTTTGCAAACAAAAAGAGTTGCACACAAGTAGTTTGCAACCCAAAAGAGTTGCAAACAAGTAGTTTCCAACCCAAGAGAATTTCAAACAAGTAGTTTGTATCCCAAAAGAGTTGCAAAAAAGTAGTTTGCAACCCAGAAGAGTTGGAAACAATTCATTTGAAACCCAAAAGAGTTGCAAACAAGTAGTTTTCAAAACCAAAAGAGTTGCAAAAAAGTAGTTTGCAACCCAAAAGAGTTGCAAACAAGTAGTTTTCAACCCAAAAGAGTTTCCAACAAGTAGTTTGCAACCCAAGGAGTTGCAAACAAGTAGTTTGAACCCAAAAGGGTTGCAAACAAGTAGTTTGAACCCAAAAGGGTTGCAAACAAGTAGTTTGAACCCAAAAGGGTTGCAAACAAGTAGTTTGAACCCAAAAGGGTTGCAAACAAGTAGTTTGTGTTGATTTGAGAGCTGCGCTCACTCTAAGTCCTCACTCGCGCGGTGTCATCACTCCAAATCTGGACAACGCTCCTCCAATCTCACTCAGCCTGGCTCAATTCCTGATTAGTCCCTTGCTGGATCCCTCCTTCCCACCGACGGTCCCTTCATTGTGCCTCATCTTTTTTTGTTCCCCATCCTTTCCTCAACCCCATTTCTCAATTCCTCCACTCTTCCTCATTCCTGCCCTCTTCCACCTTCTTCTTCAATCTTGCAACTTCCTTGATCCTTTTCCTAAAGTATCAACATTGACCACGTCTTGCCTCAACTATCCTCAACTTATCTCCTCAAGACCTAGTACGTCTTGAAGGCTCTCAACCTCAAGTTCTGTCTAGCTGTGACACAACTCATCTCCCTTTCAATCATTCCTCTGCGAACTATATTCACTTTCATTCTCCTTTGATTCTTCACCCCAGTCCCTCTCCATTCTCCTGTCTTCCTTGTTGCCTGCCATTGTGTTCCATCTTTCATTTCCTCCCTAACAGACCCGTCCCACTTGTAAGATACTCTCTCTGTGGCTTCAGAGTGTCTAAGTTTTGTTTCCTTAAGTTTGTTTTCTTTTTTTCTTGCCAAAGTCTGGTGGTCCTAGATTTCGAAATACAATCCTTTAACTCTTCAGTTTGAACCCAAAAGGGTTACAAACAAGTAGTTTGCAACCCAAAAGAGTTGCAAACAAGTAGTTTTCAACCCAAAAAGTGGCAAACAGGTACTTTGCAACCCAAAAGAGTTGCAAACAAGTAGTTTTCAACCCAAAAGAGTTGCAAACAAGTAGTTTTCAACCAAAAAAAGTTGCAAACAAGTGGTTTTCAACACAAAAGAGTTGCAAACAAGTAGTTTTCAACCAAAAAGAGTTGCAAAAAAGTAGTTTGCAACCCAAAAGAGTTGCAAAAAAGTAGTTTGAAACCAAAAAGAGTTTCAAAAAAGTAGTTTGCAACCCAAAAGAGTTACAAAAAAGTACTGTACAACCCAGAGGAGTTGAAAACAAGTAGTATGAAACCCAAAAGAGTTGCAAACATATAGTTTGCAACCCAAAAGAGTTGCAAACATATAGTTTGCAACCCAAAAGAGTTTCAAACCAGTAGTTTTCAACCCAAAAGTGTTGCAAACAAGTAGTTTTGAAACCCAAAAAGTTGCAAACAAGTAGTTTGCAACCAAAAGGAGTTTCAAAAAAGTAGTTAGCAACCCAAAAGAGTTGCAAACAAGTAGTTTGAGACCCAAAATAGTTGCAAAAAAGTAGTTTGCACCCCCACAGGCGTTGCACAATTTGTAGGAAATTCTGTTTGCAAAAAAATTGAGTTGTGAACTTCCCTTCACAACTCATATGGGCCTGAAAAGTGTCTCATGCCCATTTAAAAAACATTTTTGTGGATTTAACACCAAGCGTTCACTATTTAGCACAAATTTCAAATAGACACTCAGATTTGGAAAAAAAGAATTCATCCAATGTGAGAAAAACAACACAAATGATAGAACATAAATTTTCTTACAAAAAGTGAGATATTTCCAGGGGAATAAAAAAAAATTGTACCAAAAAAAAAAAAGAACTAGTATACCAACTACATGCTGGAAATCCAAATTTATTTGAAATATTCAAATATAAATGTCATCCAGTGATAAATAATTGTAAAAATTATACAGAAAATGACTTGTTGAATAAAATTCAAGATTTTTCATTGAGTTTAAAAACAATTGTACCAAGAGTAAAAAATAAGAGAATAATCATAAATAAATCTATTTCACAAGTAGAAACTAAAAATTTTGAAATATGTGAAAAAGAATTTCATCAAGTACAAAAATAAAAAAAATCAAATATAAAAAATTCATTCCTTTCAATAAGAATCTAACTTTTGAGTGGAATTTGAAGAACTTACCACAATCACAAAAGAAAATAGAAAATTCACAAAAATTATAATCTGAGGGGACTCAAATATTTTAAAATATTTCAATAATTAATTCATTGGGTAAAGTATGGTATTTCAAGCCAGTTTGGGCACCCACCCAAATCAGCCAATTTCTTCCTAAAGTGCTCTGGGCACCCCCTAAAGCCCCCTTGGCACCCCCTAAAGCCCCCATGGAACCCCCAAAAGCCGGCTTGGCACAATGCTAAGTGAAACTTGGTACACAGCCAAGTTTGGTTGGGGTGGGCCTAAATTTGACTTGGCCAACACCCAAGCCAATCGTAAACACCCACCAAATCAATAAATGGGGATTGACATACATATGGAGGGATTCTTGATGATTTACAACCCAAGAGGACCCACATGGGTTGAATAAATCAATCATCCTCATCTCACACCATCAATTTGGTTCAAAATCTCATCCACCATCAGGCTCTTAATCGGATTATCAAATGCTAAGTTGCCCAGCTAATCTCAACTATACAAGATCATAGCCTCCATCCTCATCTCAGGCATCTTCAAAAATCATGACCTGGTAAATTGAAGCAGTCCTTCTCATGAAAAACAGCCTGATTTGATTTGATCCTAAGCTGGTCTACTACTAGCCTAGCAAAGGTTTATCAAGCTCAACAATTTCGAAAATAAACTTCAAAGTTTTATTCATGCTTTGGTTTCCAAAAAGGAGGTTTCAATCAAGATAACTTTGCTTTGAGATTATTTGGCAACTATCCCAACTACCACAACAAAAACTTTGATGAAAAAAGTTCTGTTGACAAGCTTGGATAGTCCAAATGATTTATACAAGAGAAGCAAGGAGGAGCAGGGCAAATGAGCAGGGGGGGGGTGCCAACAGGTTGGTATGGACAATTGGAACTTGGCTGCTTGGCAAGATCAACAGCGTGGCATGATGTGGAAATAAAGCCTGCTGCAAACAGTCCAAAGCCCACTGGGCACTGTTACAAGCAGGAATTGGGGGTGTGCCCAGACAAGCATGAAATACCATAATGAGAATGATGAAATCAAAAGTTGATTTCTTTGTATACAATTTTTAATTGTAATGGAATTTCGATATATTTTAACAAAATTCAAAAAAAAATATAAAACTTCCAAATAAGCCTATTTCATAATTTTAGTCAAAATAATATTAAAAATTAAAAAAGAAACTATATCAAGTGAATCAATGATGAAAGAAATATCAAACAATGATTTTTTCTCAATGATAAATTTTTTTATTTGATGTTTTTATTTGTTTAATTGATGAAACTTTTTCTGTAATATTTAGAATTATTTATATTCTCCTTATTAAAAATATCTATTCAAAATATTTCCATCATTTTCTATTCTGGGTTCAAAGCTAGTTACATATAATCACAAATCTTGAATTTTATTCAAGGGAGAAGTTTTTATATATTTTTTTGTACAAGATGATATTTTTTTTGAATAATTCAAAATATTAAAATTCCAAGCATCAAATAAGCACGGGAAATGTTAAATTTTTGACCCCCCGCAACCCATTCACTACCCAAGAGGGGTTGCGTGGGGCAATTTGGGACCTAAAATTGGTCGCAAACGGCCATTTCCGGCCCATTTGAGTTGCAAACGGCAATTTGCAACTCAGGTGCGTTTTGAATGGAAGTTAAAGAGAAATTTTGGGTTGCAAACCGCGCCACACAACCGATTTTGGGTAGTTGATGGCAAAAAAAAGTGTGGATTTTATTTATTTTGTTATATATATATATATATATATATATATATATTACAATATCAAAATTTTAGACCCAACCCAAATCATCAAATTGAACTATAATTTTGAATACAACCCAAGTTGATCTTTGAGGTGATCAACCCAAAAAGCTGCATTTTTGAAATCATGGAAAGTGGTTTGGAAATTATGGGCAGGATTGGAATCACATCTCCCTTAAGTAAAAGCTGGACCCAATGGTTCTTTTTAAAAAAGAAAATGAACATAGGATCTAATTTTTCTTTACACCCATTTTCATAGGAGTAAAACAAAAACATGAATCCAATGAAATGAAACATATTGGTCTTCCATAAGTATCAGCTATTATTTGAGCCATCTCAAGCTTTGAACTCCATTGCAAAGAGGGAATCTTTTCATTGATATCATTGACATCAAGTCTTTGTTTTATCTTTTCAACATCTTTAATGCCGCCAAGGATCTTAGAATAGCACCCCTTTCTTTTCCTCAATGTTTCAAGAATTTCTTTCTTAACTTTAAACCATCCATCCTCATCATATCCAAGTGATTTAGCAATGACTCCAAAACCACAATTTTCATCACCAACTGGGTCCCAAACCTCACAAAAGAACTTCTGTAAGTTATCAGGTATTTGATTGAGGTAATTTACTCCCTAAAATCAAAAATTAGTCAGCCAAAATTCTAATCTCATTGAAGGAATTACCACTCAGAAAAGATGAGCTTCTGTTTGACTCCTTCATTGCGTGTGCTTTATTCTCTGAAAAGTAATTGGATTCCAACAGTACCAAACCTGATGAAATTTCAGTCTCTTCCACTAAATTATGAAATTCTGATGAAGAGCCTGACTTGGACTATGGAAATTTCTCAATTAGTTCATTAAGCCAAAAAAATGAACCATTCACAAAATAAAAGACTTTCATTAATTTTTCTTTTGCTCTTTGTTTCCCTTCTACTTCTTTTTTCCCGCTTAAGTTCCTTTCCAATGTGTTCAAATAGAAAAGGATCTTGCCAGGTATCTGTCAATTTTGAATGGCCTCTGCTTGATGGCAACACTTTAGGTTCAAGTCTTGGCTTTTATTTACAATTGGCCATATCCTTCACCAAGTGCTTCAAAAGCCCGCAATAATCTTGGTCAGGATGATTCAAGATCATTTCTTTTAGATTTGAATGTAACTCAGAATTTTTGAGCAGTTTATGAACATAAAAATTTAAAAATTCAAAGGATCAAATATATGTCAAGTAGTAATCATCATTTTAGTCAAGTAGGAATCATCATTCCAAAAGCATTAATCAAAAAGCATTAATCACAAAGTGATTTCAACAATCCAAATTAAACCAAATTAAAGAAATATAACTGCAAGGGTCATAATCCAGCCTCCACTGAGGATGAACATCTTCAGGCATAATGGAGCCTCTTGATGGTAGTAGGTCTCCTATTTGGTGGGAACAGGGCAAACCCATAGTCATTGAGTATGATTTGGTTCAAAATTCCCCATTATGGTTGCGCTTTAACCTCTCTAATTTATCCCCAACAAGTTTGATTGCTTTTAAAGACACTTTTTATCACAAAGGTAAAATTTCAGTAGGAAGAACTATTCCAATCTTAATTCAAGATTTATAAAGCGCAATTTGAAACTATTTAATTTGATTGACAACTGTGCCCTCTATGTTTTTCCAAAGATCCAACATGTTTCCCAAAAAGTTTTCAATGAATTATTTGAGAGTAGCATGGGCCCCTTTAACCCAAGACTTTGTTTCATTTCCAAAGTCTGTGTTTTTTCAATTCCAAGCTGTCACAAACGTCTCTTTGAAAGGTGAGATATTATGATCCATATACTCAAGTAAATCCTCACAGTCTTCCAAAAACACTTTATACATGTCATAATGTAAGCAGCCCAAAACTAGGAAGATTAAAAGTAGAGGCAGTAATTTGGCACTTACTCTAATTCCTGCATCATTGAACTCTTCCCCTCCTTGATTTTTGAGGCCCCATACTTAGCCCGCAGAGACATTAAGCTTTGAAAAACTTCAAAATCATTATTAAAGTAAAATTTACAGTTTTCTTTTATATTTTTAGACAAGTTCCATTGAAAGCATTGACTTGTACACTCAGGGAATATTTGTTCTAGAGCACAGATCAAAGCCTTTTCACATTCCTTCCCAAATAATTTGGGAAGTCTCTCAGGATCATAATCTAAATCCTTTATTGCTTTTACAGACCAACTGTAGAACTCCAATTTTTCTCTTGTTACAAAAACAAGATATTTTTTGAATTTTTCTGGTTGTAAGTAATTCCTACAATGTGCAATAGTGCAACGTTGTACTTATTTGCGCTATAAGCTCAATACATCATAGCTATATGATGGGATTGCTTGAAAAGCTTTACTTTCTTTGGGTGAGCCAAGAATAGGGCCTTGAAGTGACCCTCTCCACTGAATATCTCTCAATGAACCCAACCTGAAATACCAAGTTGTTCAAAGAGGACATAAATAAAACTTTTTCCCTCCAGTTCTTCAAGTGCTACCTTATGCTTAGTTTTATAGATTGTTTGGTCATCAACATTTTAACCACCATCAATCTTGCTCAATTTCTCTTGAGTTGAATTGTATTGAGCCCATCATTTGTGCCTTCTTTTAGATTTTCTAAGGCTACCCCAGAGAATCTCCTCAGGTGAGGATTCAATGAGGGGTGTGGAGATTCTTCATGGTTATGTTGATCATTCTTGTAGGAGATTTCCCATAAGGGATCCCCTTTGGTTTTACTAGCATGGATTAAAAACTTGCAACCAAAATTCCTTTCGTGAGTTCGCCTTGACCTTTTGTTGAGCAATTTTCCAGATTAAAAACCATGTCTATCACAGTCTAAATCCACATATTTATCATGCTTTGAATTCAAAACTGTTAAAGTGTAACCATGCTTCATTGCCCATGTTGGAAAATACGTTTGTGCCTTTTATCTGGTAGGAAAAGCTCTCACAGGAGGTGGGTAAATTGTATCTTTCATAGTTACATAGTTATTTTGATGGCATGCACTCCATCAGTTTCAATAAAATTAAATAGGGCAAAGACCAGTAACATAAAATTTTACTCACCACCAGAGGTGATTTCCCTTAGTGAAACATTTTGTTCCTCAATTTTCACCCTTGATGAGGATGCAATTCCAGCTTTCAATGATTCATTAAACAAATCCTTCTTTTCCGCAGCTTTGTTCATTGCACTAATATAGTACTTGAATGTGGCCATTTTAAAAGGAGGCCTTCCCACTGTTCCCATAATGCAAAAAACTTTTAATTCTAATTCAGTATTCAAACAAACTTTAAATTGAAAAATTATCAAGTTTTCTCACTTTCAAGTTGAGAAACATCAATTTTTTGGGATTATTTATGTGTAGTTTATTATAGTGTCACTTTATTTTCACTTTAATCTCACTTTAATTTCACTTTGATTTCACTTTAGTGTTACTTAATGATTTCTAGATGTGGAAAAAAAGTCCCAAATATTAAGTGTTCATCCCAAATTATGGTTTATGGAACCCCATTGTGGTCCATGAGGACTGAAAATTTTTGGAAAGAGCCCTGCAGGGCCTCCTACCCCTGAAAAAAGCTCAAAATCGCCATTTACAAGGGTACAAAGCTCAAATACGCCGTGTACAGGGTGTATGGGGCCCCCAGGGGTTGAGCATGTTTGAGACGACCCCTTGGTCGCGTCTAGACGCGTTTTTTTGCCCGCAAGAACATCATGGACGCGTGAATGGGCCGTGGGGGCCCTACACAACTTCCACACAACTGGTAGTTGTGAATTGAACATCACCCTTTATTTTTTATTTTTTATTTATTTATTTCATATTATTTATTTATATTTTTAATTTAACTGATTAATTTATTTTTTATGTGTTTTTTTTATATTCTATTTTGTTATATAAAGCAAAAAAAATAATAGATCAAAAAAATATTTGAAAATGTTAATATGTATATATATATATATATATATATATATATATATATATATATATATATATATATATATATATATATAGGGTGATGTTAAATTCATGGCTACAACCTTGTGGTGTTTGTGAAGGGACCTACATGGCTCAAGATCATGAGCAAAGAAACCTATTGAAGTATATCATTCAGAAGATTAAAAAATATCAATTGAAGCCAAGAATTGAACCTAAATTCTTACAATCAGTAGGGGCAGGCCAAATTTTACAGATAGGCAGCAAGAACCATCTTGGTTTGAGCTTGTTGAAAAAAAACTCAAGGGGGAAAAAAGTACTAGAAGGGCTCCAAACAAGAAAAGAAAAAAAATTGTAAGTCTTTTCTATTGGGATATGTTCACTTTTTTGGTCTAATGAACTTAGTTACTAACTAATGATTAATTGTTAGTCAAAGTTGGCAGAATCTGAATCTGAATTTCATAGTTAAGAGGACGAGACTGAAAGTGAATTGGGATCACTTACTTTGGAATCAGAATCCTCTTCAGAGGAAGAGAATGTGCAGCCAAGCTCAACCAGAAGCTTATCTTTGGTGAGTATTCATTTGATTGATCTGATTAAAGAAATCATTACTTAGTTAGTTTTCATGATAGGAACCAAGCATGAAATACCTCAATCAAATACCCAAGAAATTTCATACATTCTTGGGTGAGGTTTGGGATCCAATTGGAGATGGGAATTGTGGATTTAGAGTCACTTCTAAATGTCTTGGTTATGAAGAACATGGTTGGTTCCAAGTTGGGAAGGAAATTATTGAAACATTAGAGAAACATAAAGCATGCCACAACAGGATGCTTGGTGGTGCAGAGGAGGCTGAAAATATCAATAAAAGAATTGATGTTGAAGACATCAATGAAAAGATTCCCTCCTCAAGATGCCTAGCTAAATTAAATATGGGTCAAATCATAGCAGACACACATTCTAGACCTATATTTTTCATTCAATTGGAGTCATGTGACACTTATACTTCAATGAAAAATGGTGTTACTGATCAATCAGATCAAATGTTCATTTAATTTGTAGAAAATAACCATTGGTTTCTATTAATACTTGAGGAAGAAATTATTCCAATCCAACCCATTGTAGCAAAACCATGTTCCTTGATTTCTAAAAAAGCCTCTGGCTGGGTTGATCATCTCAAAGATCAACTGCAAATTTATTCTAGATTTTAATAGAATTTGACTTCATTTCATCATTGGTTTTCATATAAATTGTAATTCTAATGCAGCTAACAAGTTCTATTAATATAAAGGGCTATCCAATTTTGAATGTCATTATGTTGAGTGTTTTGAGTTAACATCATTATATTGAGTGTTTTGAATGAGATTTAATGGTAATTCAGTTCAACTTTTTTTGGCTGATTTCATTACAAACTTAACTTATGTTAAGCTTGGGATGGGATCAGCTTAACACAAGTTGGACTTTTTTTTTGTGTTTCTACTTCAGGGCTGGTCGTATTTTTTTGGGCACTTTTAATTTAGGGCTGGTCAAAAGAATTCTTTATTTTTGGAACCTTTTACTTTAGGGCTAGTAAAGTTGAGCTTAATATAGGGCTTGTCAAGTTAATTGTCTTTTTTTTGGTGTTTTTACTTTAGGGCTTGTCAAGTTAATTGTCTTTTTTTTGGCGTTCTTACTTTAGGGCATGTCAAGTTACTTGTCTTTTTTTTGGTGTTTTTAGTTTAGGGCTATTCCAGTTACTTTTTTTTGGTCTTTTTACTTTAGGGCTAGTCCATTTGATAGTACCAGTATTTTTTGTTTTTTATTTTTTTATTTATTTATTTTTTTTTATTTTAACCAAAAAATGAACATTCTTTGATTTTTTGGTTGATTTCTGTTTATTTGAAGTTTTCATTAGTTTATGTGTTATTTCAGCACCCGTTCATTCATTTGTTTTTTGCTCACCGCGGTCTGGTGGCGTGTGGGATGCCACACTACTACTTTTCAGCCGTGTACAACTCCACACAACTTGAATCTAGTCATATTGAATCCCACATGGCGGGGGACCAGGCTGGGTCGGCCGCGCAACTCTTTGATCCATGGGGGGTTGTACAAGGCTTGGATTAGACCGTGTGAAGTGCCACATGGCCCCTTTTGAACCGTGTGCAGGGCTCAATGAGCCGTGAATTTAACATTTCCCATATATATATTGGGCCAATGTTATATTTGCAACCTCAGGGTGTTGAAAGGGCCTGAATTGCTGTTCACAACCCATATGGGTTGCCAACTGTCAATCAAGGCTCTGAAATTAGCAAGCCAGAATGCTCTTGCTTCTTGCAAGCGGGGATTTTTCTAATTTTCCTGGCCCATTTGGGCTACTCCCCCCCAAATGAGCCATTTGAGGGGGTATCAGGGCTACCTAGGCACCCTGGACCACATGTGAGTACTTTCACCCCAAATGTGGGGATCTGAAATACTATGTGGGACTATTGGACCACAAAGAAACTTTGAAATAAAAAAAATCTTGACATACACCACATACACACACACCACTTGCCCATTGCATAAATTAATTTTTCTCAACCCAAAAGTGAGCTAACTTTTGGAGTTTTTGGATTGAAAATTGCATGTAATACCAAAATCCCATGGAATATTTTTGGTTTATGGGAAAGGTGGCAAGCCCAAGCCCTCCTGGATTTAGCAAAAATATTTTAAAGGAATTATGAAAAGTTTTATTAACAAAGTTTTGGTGTAACCAAGGGGTTTGGGTAGGCAGTTGGAAAAGAAAAAATTGGAAGCTCCACTTGGATCCTTTTCTAGACTTAAAGTTGAGGAACAAAATTCTTCTTCACAACAGGAATAAGATGTTACCTCACAACTTGAATTAACTAAAGGTGGTGGGTGACATTTCATATGTTATTTGACTTCATAGGATTTGGCTTGAAAAATAATAATGTAAATAAGGGTTGCCAGAACCGCTTGACCCTCCTCCTGTGAGAGCCTTTGCTTCTAGGAAAGAAAACATGATTTACTTTCAGAAATTAGCAGCCATGTCTGGCTACTCATTGAAAACTTTCAAATCAAGGAAAGACAAATATGTAGAGTTAGCTTGCAAAAGATTTGGGGTTTATGAGGGCCTTTTCCTGCCTAACGTCAAAGGCAAACTCACACTAGGAATGTGGTTTGTGAATTCATGATCCATGCAAATAGAAAAGAAGCGGTTCCCTTGTGGCCTCTCTCCATTTGAAATGACCTACACAATCATTGACCATCTGAAATTCCTTCAGTGCATCCTCATTGGAGGGGTATATCAGGTCAAGCATTAGATTTACTTAGGGAAGGAATGAAATATGGGCTCAATACAGTTCAACTTAAACCAAAATTGAGAAAGATTGATTGTGGAGAATTCATTGATGCTAGAACAATCTATAACACTAAGGAAAAGGTAGAGCTTGCTGAACTGGAGGGGAAAAGTGTTGTGGATGCTCTATTGGAAATGATCCAGGAATCCCAGTGGGTTTCCAGGTTCAAATGCGGTTGAGAGGTTCATTTAGAGTCCCTTTTCTTGGATCATCCTGATTCTATAAAACTATGCAAAAAAATCCATCATATTGCATTTTTGGATTGTACTTATAAAACAAATAGGTAAAACATCCCTCTATTGCATGTTGTAGGAATGACTGAAAAGAAAAAAACTTTTACAAAGGCTTTTCTTTTATAACAAAAGAAAAGTATGCATTTTACAGCTGGGCCTTGAGTGCATTGAAGGAGTTGGCTTATTATGTCAAGAGGCTTCCAAATGTCTTTGTGACCAACCGTGAAAAAGCTCTTACTTCTGCAATTAAACACATTTTCCCCAAGTCATCCAGACAGTTTTGTTTTCGGCACTTATCTAAAAAAATAAAAGAAAACTTGAAAGTGTGCTTCAGTAATTATTATGATGGTTGGAAAATGTTTTTGACTCTTTGGGGCAGGTATGGGACATCTAAAACCAATGGGGAGGCAGAAGGAAATGATGCAGAACTCGGAGTAAGTGAATTTATTGAAGATTGATCTCTGTTGGGAGTGAGCTTACTTTGAAAATTGTGTACAATGTTTCTTCAAAGACCATGAGGATGTACTTGAGTATATGGAAAATGATATTTTTCCCATCAAAGAGAAGTTTTTAATGGCTTGGACTGGTGTCCACTCAGACTTTGGAAATAAAACTACATCTTGGGAAGAAGGGGCCCATTCCACTTCCAAAAAATTAATAGTGGGATCTTTGGGAAACATTTTGGATGGGTGGAAAGACCTTGAAGGAACTATTGAAAGTTAAATCCAATCAGTCCATGCAGCACTTCAATACTCTCAAATGAACTTGGGCACATGTCTTCCAACTGAATCATTAACTTTGGGTTACAAATTGTCAATTGAGGCAATTAAACTCATTAAAGAACAATACAAGAAGAAAAAGAAAAAACAGGATGGTAAGGTGTGCTCAAAGTCATATTCAAAGATGATGGGCTTGCCTTTTTCCCACATTTTAGGTGAAATACTAGCATCAAAAGGATCCATTTTGCCTGAGGATGTTCATCCTTGATGGAAGTTAGACTATGACCCTACCCATGTAGTAAGTGGGATCTTCAAAAAGGTACCAATTATTGGATTGAAATATTAATTATTGGATTGAAATATTGATTATTGAATTGACAGATTAATTATTGGATTGAAAAATTGATAACTCTTGTGGTTTTGAAATTTTGAAGCAGACGCAGGGCTTGATGAAGAATCTCAAATTTTGAACAAGTGAAATTGAATGTATACGGAACCAACAAAAGAAGTTAGGTTGGATATCATAAGGTCAACGCTTGAGAATAAGGCCCTTTGATTGTGAAGCCAAGGCTTGAGCCAAAGTTGTTAAGGTCAAGCCACAGTTGAACAAAATTGAAAGCAAAGCGTTGTGAGCTTTCACAATTTGATCATTTCAAAAGATCAATTAAGAGGGCCAAAAGAGTTGAAAGGGGACCCAAGACCTCAAATACAGTAAGGAGTCTGTTATTTTGAGTCAAAAAAGTTCATTTTATGTTTCAATGAAATCATGGGAAAATGATTTCTGACTTGCAAGGATGGCTCTTCATCTAAATTTTATAATTCAGAGGATTAAACTGAAGGAAAAATCAAAAGGGGATCAGAAAGAAAAAATATAGTAAGTCTTTGATTTTGAGAAATTTTCATTGTTATCTTTTAATTAACTAATGGGGTAATTATTTCTTTAGTGAAACAATGGCTTTTGATATGAATTTCTTAGTTCAGTGGAAGAGACTGAAAGTTCATCAGGTTTTTTGCTGTTGGAATTCCATTCCTTTTAAAAGGATGAAGCAGAAAAAATGAAGGAGTCATACAGAATCTCACCTTTGGTGAGTGGTGATTCATTTAATGGGATTAGAATTTTGAATTACCTATTTTTAATTTTAGGAATTGAATTACCTCAATCAAATATCTGAGAACTTACATAAGTTCTTGGGTGGGGTTTGGGATCCGGTTGGTGATGTAAATTGTGGAATTAAAATCATTTCTAAACCACTTGGGTATGAAAAGAATGGATGGTTTAATTTTCAAAAGAAAATGCTTGAAACATTGAGTAAAAATAAGGGTTGCTATTCAAAGATCCTGGGGGAATTAAAGGCATTGAAGAGATAGAAAAAAAAGACTTGATGTTAATGAAATCAATGAAAAGATTCCATCATGAAAATAGCTTTCAAAGTTGGACAAAAATCAAATAATAGCAGATACTTATGGAAGACCAATATTTTTGATTTCATTGGATTCATTCTGTACTTTTACTCCCATGAAAATGGGTGTAAAATAACAATCAGATCCTATGTTCATTTTTTTGGTAAAAATAACCATTGGTTCCAGCTTGTAATTAAGGGAGATGTGATTCAAATCCCGCCCATAGTCTCTAAACCACCTTCCATGATCTCTAAAAAAGCAGCTTGTTGGGTTGATGACCTCAAAGATCAATTTGAGTTTTATTATAAGTTATAGATTAATTTCATCATTGGGATTTGGTTTCTGATGCTGATGTTGTAATTCTATTAATAAAAAGGGTTATCACATTTGGAACATGATAATGTTTAGTATTTTGAGTTATCATTATGATGAGTGTTTTGAATGAGATTTTAATGGTAAGTCTGTTTAAATTGTGTTGGGCTGATCCCATCTTAAGCTTAACTTGTGTTAAGCTTTTGATGGGAACAAGCTGACACAATTTAAACTTTTTTTTGGTGTTTTTACTTTGGGGCTGGTCAAAAGACTTTTATTGTTTATGGCACTTTGACTTTAGTCCTGTCAATTATTTTTGGAGCTTTTACTTTAGGGCTAGTAACAAGGTCAACTTGTATTTTTTGGCCCTTTTATTTTAGTTCTAGTCAAGTTGAAATTGTATTCTTTGGGACTTTCAATTTAGGGCTAGTCAAGGTTAACTTGAATTTTTTCAGATGCTAGTCAGGTAGAACTCACTTGTATTTTTTCAGGCCTTTTTCATATTTGTTCCTTTTTTGATACTCATATTTTTCTTTTTTGTTCATTTTTTGGGGTTATTGTTAATAATAAAAGAAAATATTTATTTATTTTTATTTCTTTTCTTTTCATTTGTTTTATTTCAATTTCTTTTTATTTCTTTTTATTTCTTTTTATTTCTTTTTATTTCTTTTTATTTATTTTTGATTATTTCAATTTATTTTTGTTTATTTTTGTTTATTTTTGTTTATTTTGATTTATTTTTATTCATATTTTTTTATTTTTTTTCATTATATATATTTTTATATATTTTTATTCATATTTGTTTATTTTTTTCATTATATATATTTTTATATATTTTTATTCATATTTATTTATTTTATTCATACTTATTTATTTTTATTCATATTTATTTATTTATATTTATTTTTATCTATTTTTATTTATTTCTATTGGCTGGCCATTTTTCTTTATTTTAAATTTTCTTTTATTTTTTAGCTATTTTTAATTATTTGTAGGCTGGCCTTATTTTTATTCATATTTCTTTATTTGTATTTATCTTTATTGGCTGACCATTTTTATTTATTTTAATCTATCTTTTATTTTTTCATTTTTCTTTTATTTTGCAAACAGATAGTGAATGGCCCTTTGCAACCCAAATAAGGTTGTCAATCGCGCCAAGCGACCCCTTTTAGGTAGTGAATGGGTTTGGCGAGGTTGCAAATCAAACATTGGCCTATATATTATAACAATTCAACTCAGACGGGTCACAAACTGCAATTTGTGACTCAGATAGGTTTAAAACTGCATTTTGCGCCTGTTTTCAACCACAGGGTTGCCAATTTAAAATTGGCCAATAGGTACATTTAGGTGTTTTTATTTTTGGTACAAAGGTATTCATATTCCCTTTTGAATATCCCATGTGGTGCAAGGAAATTCATGTTTAATAATTTTTAATGTTTTTCTTCCATTGGATGAAGTTTTTTTTCCAAATATGAGGTTATAATTGAATTTCTTGCAAATGATTTATATTTATAGCATTTTTAAAAATTTAATTTACTCAATAGGTGTCTAAGTTTGAGTTTTCCAAAAGGCTCTACCTCAGCGAGACCCCACAGGGATTTTGGAGGCCTTAATGGAACCCCCAGGGGCCACAATGTTTCTTGAGAGGCCTTTGGGGGCCCAATACGCCATTAAAGGGTGTATTATACAACCCTGGGCACTCCTTCAAACCTTTAAAAGGCTTCATGCCTGCACAGGGTGGGAAAGCATGCCAATTGGCGTGATTATAGTTAAAAAATTACTATAATAATGCAACTAATTACTTTCAAATGCTGCATGCCTTGATGAGGCTGGAAAGAACACAAATTGGTGTGATTATACTTCAAAATAAATATAATAATGTCAATGATCCCTTTTGGTTTCATTGGGGTTCATTAGTAATTTATTTGGTGTGATTTTGATCTCAGAAATATAGAAATAATTCTTCATCTGGTCATTGAGACTTCCCACCTCCATCTTCATCAGAATTATAAGTTTATTTCACTCATCACTTCATGGCACCCACAATCATCAATTGATGTCTCTTCCAATTTCCAAATGTATCCTCAGAAAACTAACCCTCTTCAATATGCCAAGAGAGGCTCTTCAAGGAAATCAACCACCTACAGTTTTGAAGAAATCAACCCTCCTCCCCCACCTGATTCAAATTTTTCTGGTCAGCTAAAGAAGGCAAATCATCTCATCCTTTTCAACTGGCTGAATATTCATGCCAGCTACAGTTCCTGTTTTAGGACTGATGAAAATACATGTGTTGGCCAAACTACGTCTTCTTAGTTCAATGGTTCTTTCCTGATGGCCAATGAGCTGGAGAAGAAAAGCAAAGGTAGGCTTGATCTATCACCAAAAAAAAGGGAGTGGTTCAAGAACTTTCGGAATCCCACTAAATGTAAATATCAACTGGATTTGGTCTCACTGATGCTGATAAAACCAAAGGGATCAAATTTTAAGTTCATAAAAGAGACTCAATCTGTAATTTTTATTTTAAAATGGACAAAAAATTTGGAAAAATGGTCAAACTAAGCCCTCTAGCTGATTTCAATGCTCAAATATTCAACTAAATTGATGCTGAAAAGATGGTAGCCAAACTTCAGAAAAGTGCAAAATATAAAAAGGAAACCTTTATTGAGGAACAAATGCTGATAAAGGAACCCTTTGATTGACCAGAATATGACCCCAAGGAAGACATTCCATCAACAAAAGGTCTAATGAGGTCCACATTGGCATCAAAAATCAATTCAAATTCCAAATTTGACCCAACACTTGCCTCTTTTGATTGGTAACTTCTGATCCTGGGCCAAGTCATTTCAAATACCATCAAAATTGAAGAGGATGGCCTTGTTGCATAACCTCCTCTCCAACCAGCCAAAACTACCTTGTCATAAACATTAACTATATTTTATATTGTAACTTTTAGTGAGTAAGAGGTGATTTCCTGTAAAAACTCCCACCCTTTTTTTAGAAAACCAAACAATTAAGCCAATGGTTCCTCCAACTTAACCATCAAGAAGAAAAAAAAAACATTCATCTGCAGTCATCCTCTGTAAATGGAAAGATAAAGCCATAGAAATAAATTAACATAAAATGCTAAAGGCATAAAATTCAAAGGAATAATTTCAGCTTTGAATTTTTTTGAAGGAATCTTTTCAAAGCAATATTTGGGTCAGAATATTAACCAACTAATAAGCACATGTATACATACTAAATGACTGGTGTGCCTTTCAAAACAGTTAAGAATATATCAAAAGTGATTCCCTCATGTGGAAAATGAAAAGCTTCAGTTTAGAAAGGAAAAATGCGTACTCAAATTTTTCAAAGATAAAGAAATGGAAAGAGGTGCACAAAGGGCTGGTTAAAAAATAAAATGATCCTCTTTTAAATTTGGAACAAACTGAGCTGGATTTTGAAAGAGAGAAGAAGGAGACAAAACAACTGGTATCTTACAAAAGGGAAAAACTTTTGTGAGAGTTTTAATTTATGGGGAGAGGTAGACCTGTCTAGGAAATTGAGGAGATAACTTAAATACTGGGATTTTTAAAAAAATTTCTTCAAAAAATTGAATCAATTTAGAAAAATCCAAATTTTTTTAAAAACAATTTTTTTTATAGAATTTTTAAATCCTCAAAAAAAACAAATATTATTTTCATTTTTATCAACACATTTTTTCATAGAGTAGATACTCAAAAAAGCTAGTTACCTGCTGGTTCTACTGGTCTTTCAACTGATTTTGATGGAAATAGCCATTTTGGTATTTGTGGCAGACCCAGTAGCAGGAAGTGTACAATTCTTGTACTTTCTAGGGGCCCAAAGCATTTTGAAAATACCTTTTTTTGAAATAAATATATATAAAAAAAAACAGGAAATACAAATTGACCCTCAGAGAATCATATTTTCTGAAGTTCTTAAGAAGTTTTCTTGTGGCCTTTTCAGTGGAAAACCCCAGGAAAAATGATTGTAAAGGAATATTGCCATTTTCAATATGTAAATCATTGTAGAAGAAACCAATGGGAAAATCAATTTGAGGTGAGAAATAAGAAGGAGTTGGTTGGGTGCCAAATTCCAAGGGGGACAAGAAGGGGAATTTGTTTTATTTCATGATTTTTTGAATGGATTTAAAAGCTATTTTGGCCAATTTTTGAAAAATTCAACCTAATTTTGGGGCCACCTGGTCTGATTTCAGATTGATTTACTAGAATTATCAAAGATAAAATTGGAATTCCACTAGTTTAAAATATGAATAAAAATATTCTGTTGATTTCTGATCAATTAATTTTGAACTAAACCAGAAGACTGAGAGAAACCAAGGCTAAAGATCAAAAACAAGGGTTTCAAAGAAGATAGGAAAGAAATATAACCAAAATTATTGAAAATTCCAATTTCAAATTTGCAACCTTGCTGTTAAAATATGGATGGACCCAGGTAATGTCCATATGATTGTGTAATCCAAATGGGATGCAAAAATGTGCCTCCAAAGCCCATTTGAAATCACGTGCGCCATGTGGGCCTATGTGGATGTTATTGGTTTTTGGCATTTGGGCGCCAAACACATTTTCCAAGTCAATTGGGACATGGGCCTTGACAGGCCAGTCTGGGTGGATGGGCCACCTTAGCCACATGGGCTTATCTGGGTGTTTATGGGCCCAAGGATTATTATGGAAATACTTGTTCAGGCGTGCTGGCATGCCAAATTATTTTTTTTGGGGTCATTGGGCCTCAGCTGCCCATTGGGGCCACCTCCTGTTTTGCGGCCCACTTGGGGCCGCCGCCTGTGTTGAGGCCCACTCCAGGCCCCTTTTTTATCACCTGGACCTGTTTTGGGGCACAACCGCCCAAGAAGGGCTGTTTTAGGGGGAAGGGGACTCCTGTTGAAGTCCCCCAACCCGCTGTGTGCAGGGTTGCGGCCCTGGTTGCGCCACCCGGCTGGTTGTGGCCACAGGGGCTGGCAGCCCCTGCCTCCCTCCATCACCTTGCTTGGTTTCAAGGGGGAGGGAGGATGGCTGGTCCCTCCTCTACAAGACAAGCCAGCTGTTCACAAAAAAGGCAAAAAGCAAGGTGGAAGGGGACTTTATCACCCCCCCACCTCAAGACCAATTAAGATGGGGCCATCTCCCCCCCCCCATTACCAAGGGGGAGGCAACCAATGGGGCTTGCTGGGCCTGAACACCACCCAGAACACCTTCTTTGTGACAACCCCTGGGGGTATTGATCCCCAGGGTCCCTGGAGGAGGATTTGATCACCTCCCCAGGGGATTTGAGCAAAGGAGGGGGGGGGGCGCACGCCCGCCAGTTACACCCCCCCCTCATGAGTCCTTGGCTGGAACCAGAGTGATTCTGGGCCCACCCTGGATATTTTGAGGGACAGGGGCCTGGTTGCAGGCGGAAACAAGGCCTTTGAGTGTACAGAAAGTGCCAGAACAGTTAAAAGAGAGATGTAAACAGGTAACGGGGCTGGTTCTAATAGACAAACAGCCAGGGTCTGAACAGCAAGGGGCTGATTCAGCCCTGTGAGGGTGGAAGAACAAAATTAAACCGTTACAGGCTGGTCCAAAGGGATCAGAACTAATTCCAAGTGGTCTGAGTAAGCTCAAACCAAGTAACAGGGCTTGTAGAGCCTGTAGAGCCCATTTGGTGCGGAATTTTTGCTTTTTGCTTGTCATTACATGAGCTCCACATGAGCTCCATCTTTTGTATTTAAGGAGCTCTTCTCCCTGCTGTTTTCCATCCATTCATTCATCAATTCATTCACATTCACAAGTGTGCCATTGCCTCTGCCTCATATTAAGCATAAATCATAAGACATCATTGTCTCAGTATCTCTTTTGCTTTAAATACTGCTCTTTTACTAAGCTTGTGGTCTAATAATTCTCACACTTGCAACCCCCCTTCAAAACCTAAAAAGGTTTGTATGGCACTACTTGCAACCCACTTTTGGTTGCAAACAGAAGCTTGCAACCTGTTGCAGTTGTGAAAGTCCCCTTGCAAACTGGCTCAGTTGCAGAAAGAATCTTTCAGTGCAATTTGGAGTTGTGAGCAGCTTTTCACAACCCATTTGCAAAAAAAAAAAATCAAAAATCAAGAATCAAAAAAAGAAGAGATGTTGAAAAAATAAATAAATAAAATTGAATAAAAATTAATAAATATGAATAAAAATAAGACCTAAATAAAAATTAATGAAAATAAATTGAAATTAATAAAAAATAATGAATGTGAATAAAAATATGGCCATAAAAATGAAAATGAAGAAAAATATGGCCATAAAAATGAAAATGAAGAAAAATAAATCAGAAATCAATAAAAAGTAATAAAAATAAAAATAAATAAAAATAAAGAGTCTATGGAGCAGCTTTAAAGTAAAATTTCCAAACAATACAAGTTCAAATTGACAGGCCAGAAAGTAAAAAACCAAAAAAAGCCAAGTAACTTGACAAGCCCTAAAGTAAAAACACCAAAAAGAAAGACAAGTGACTTGACAAGCCCTAAAGTAAAAACACCAAAAAAAAAGTTCAACTTGTGTTAAGCTGATCCCATCACATGCTTAACACAAGTTAAGCTTAAGATGTGATCAGCCCAACACAATTTAACCTGACTTACCATTAAAATATCATTAAAAACACTCATCATAATAATGTTAACTAAAAACACTCAATATTACAATTTTACAAAGGGTTATGTTAAATTCACAGCTTCAAGCGTGTGGTACTTGTGTAGGGCTGTACACAGCTCAAATGAGCCATGGGGGCCCAAAGAAGACTACAAAGGGCTTTTTCAAACACGCGCCACCCCCGGGGGGTTGTGTAGGAGCCATTTTATCCTCAAACACAGCTCATTTGAGCCATGTACACCTGTACACGGCTCAAATTAGCCTTGTTTTGGGGTGCACAACTCCCTGGAAGTTGTGCCAGAATTTTGGGCACCCTCTGGACCACACTTGGGTTCTGTCAACCCAAATTTGGGATTAACGCATACTTTGTGGGACTTTTGTTCCACACCTAGCAATCAAAAAGAGACATCAAAGTGAAACCAAAGTGAAATTAAAGTGAAAACTTAAATCAAAAATCATATAAAATTCAGTAAACAATTCTTTCCCAACTCAAAAGTAAGCAAAATTTGTTTGTTCAATTGAATGTTGGATTGAATACTGAAGTATACCATTGCATTTTTTTGCATGGGAACAGTGGCAAGCCCTCCTTCTTCTGACATGGCTGTGTGGAAGTTCGACATTGATAGTGCCAGCAGCAAAGCTTTGGAAAAAGGAAAAAGGATTTGGGTAAAGAAACATTGGAAGCCCCAATTGCATCCTCATCAAGGGTGAAAATTGAGGAACAAAATGATTCACAAATGGACATGACCTCTGGTGGTGAGTAAAATTTTATGTTACTGGTCTTTGCCTTATTTAATTTGAATGAAACTGATGAAGTCCATTCCATCAATATAACTATGTAACTATGGCAGATCCACTTGAACCACCTCCCTTGAGAGCTTTTCATACTAGGGAAGAGGAAAAAAACTATTGTAAAACATGGGCAATGAAGCATGGTTAAGCTTTAACATTTTTCAACTCAAAGGATGACCAATATGTGGATTTAGCCTGTGATAGACATGGTTCCAAAAAACATACAAGAAAACTGTAAAGCATGCTTTTTTAATGAAATTTAAGAATGGAAAAGATTTATGACTCTGTTGGAAAAGTATGGGCCCTCAAAGACCAAGGAGGAGGCGGAGGTAAACAATGCAGAACTCAGAGTAGGTCCAAATCACTGCTTCTTATTCTTCCTAGTTTTGGGTTCTGACCTTTTAGCTTGTATAGTGTTTCTTGAAAGACTAGGAGGATGTACTTGAGTATATGGAAAACAACATTTTCCCTATCAAAGAGACATTTGTAACAGCGTGTACTTGTATAAACCCATATTTTGGAAACAAACCATTATCTCAGGTTGCAGGGGCCCATGCAACTCTCAAAGGATTCCTTGCAAACTCTTTGGGAAACCTGTTGGATTTTTGAAAAAGCCTTGATGGAACATTTTTGAATCAAAATTAAATCAGTTCATGCATCAATTTATAACTATTGAATTAAGGTATGAACATTTCTTCCTCCCAAACTGTTAAAATTGTTACAAATTTTCTTTAGAGGCAATTCATCTTGTTAGGGAAAAATTTTAGAAGTTCAAATGTGATCATGATGGCAAAGTGTGCCCCAAGTCATATTCAAAGACTATGGGTTTGCCCTGTTCTCACCAAATAGGTGACTGTCGGATCCCTGGTACTCAAAGATGTTCATCCTCAGTGGAGGTTGGACTATGACCCTTGCAGTTCTAGTTCTGTAAGTTGGCTTAAGTTGGATTGTTCAAATCACTATGTGATGAATTCTTCTTGATTAATGCTTTTACATTAATGATTCCTAATTCACTAATGGTTGATCCTTTTCAACTTTTCCAGTGAAAGTCAATGAAATGCTAAGCATTCCTCAGCTACATGAAAAAGTGAATGCAATGATCTTTGAATCTCCAGATCATTAGCAAAGCTGACTATTGAAGTATATCATTCAGAAGATTACAAAATATCAATTGAAGCCAAGATATGAACCTAAAGTCTTAAAATCAATGAGGAGCAGGCCAAAATTGACAGATACCCGGCAAGAACCATCTTGGTTTGAGCTTTTTGAAAAACAACTCAAGGGGCAAAAAAGTACTGTAAGGGCTTCAAACAAGAAAAGAAAAAAGATTGTAAGTATTTTGTGTTGGGATAGGTTCATTTTTTTGGTTTAATGAACTGAGTTACTAACTAATGATGAATTTTTAGCCAAAGTTGGAAGAATGTGAATCTGAATTTCAAATTTCAGAGGAAGAGACTGAAAGTGAGTTGGGATCACTTAATTTGGAATCCAAATCCTCTTCAGAGTAAGAGAACATGCAGCAAAGCTCAACCAGAAGCTCATCTTTGGCGGGTATTCATTTCATTGATCCAATTCAAGAAATGAATACTAAGATAGTTTCAATGAACAGAACCAATCATAAAATACCTCAATAAAATACCCAAGGAATTCCATAAGTTCTTGGGGGGGGTTTTGGATCCAATTGGACATGGGAACTGCGGATTTAGAGTCATTTCTAAATCTCTTGGTTATAAAGAACATGGTTGGTTCCAAGTTAGGAAGGAAATCATTGTAACATTAGAGAAACATAAAGCATGCTACATTAAGATGCTTGGTTGTGCAAAGGATGTTGAAAAAATTAAAAAACAGTTTATGTTGAAGAAATCAATGAAAATATTCCTCCTCAAAATGGCTGGATAAATTAGACATGGGTCAAATCATAGCAGACACATATTTCAAACCTATATGTTTCATTTGATTGGGGTCATGTGAAACTTATACTCTGATGAAAAATGGTGTTACTGATCAATCAGATCAAATGTTTGATTCCTTTTTAAACAATAACCACTGGGTTCTATTAGTAAATGAGGGAGAAATGATTCCAATCCCGCCAATTGTAACAAACCACATTCCTTGATTTCTAAAAAAGCCTCTGGTTGGGTTGATCATCTAAAAGATCATCTGAAAATTTATTCTAGATGATATAGATTATAGCCTTTTTTTACTTCATTTCATCATTGGGTTTCATATAAATTGTAATTCTAATGCAGCTAGCAAGTTCTATTAATATAAAGGGTCATCACATTTTGATGATCATTATGTTGAGTGTTTTGAGTTAACATCATTATATTGAATGTTTTGAATGAGAGTTTAATGGTAAGTCAGTTTAACTTGTGTTGGTATGATTCCATCACAAGCTTAACTTATGTTGACCCTGGGATGGGATCAGCTTAACACAAGTTGAACTTGTTTTTTTTGGTGTTTTTACTTTAGGCCTGGTCAAAAGACTTGTATTTTTTGGGAATTTTTACTTTAGGGCTGGTCAAGAGACTTCTTTAATTTTTGGGCCCTTTAAATTGAGGGCTAGTCAAGTTGAAATTACTCTAGGGATTTTCAATTTAGTTGTATTTTGTTTGGTGTTTTTACTTTAGGGATTGTCAAGTTACTTGTGTTTTTTTGGTGTTCTTACATCATGGCTAGTCCAGTTCCTTGTTTTTTTTTGTTTTTTTTCAATTTAGGGCTAGTTCATTGGATAGTACCAGTTTTTTCATTTTCATTTATTTATTTATTTATTTTTTAACCAAGAAATGAACATTCTTTTATTTTTTGGTTGATTTCTGTTTTTTTGGAAGGTTTATTTAGTTTATCAGTTGTGTTAGGACCCTTTCATTTCTTTTCCTTTTTTTTTTCTCACCACTTTCTGGTGCCATGTGGAATGCCAAACGACTACATTTGAGTCATGTACAACTTCATATGGCCCAAATGTAGTTGTGTGGAAGTCCAAACAGGGGCAGACAAGGGTGGGTGAGCCGCAGGACTCCTTGAGCCGTGGAGGGTTGTACACATATCAAATTGGACCCTTTGGCGTGCCGTATGCCCCTTTTTAAACTGTGTGCACGACTCAACAAGCTGTGAATTTAAAATTACTCTTTTCCAAATGTGATAACGCTTTACATTAATAAAATTATAATATCAGCATCAGAACCCAAATCCAAATGATGAAATTAATCCATAAGTTAGAATACAACTCAATTTGATGTTTGAGGTGATCAAACCAAAAAGCTGCTTTTCTAGAGATCATGGAAGGTGGTTTGTAGAGTATGGGCGGCATTGGAATCACATCTCCCTTAATTACAAGCTGGACCCAATGGTTATTTTCAACAAAGCAAATCAACATATGATCTGATTGTTATTTTACACACATTTTCATAGGAGTAAAAGTAAAACATTATTCCAATGAAATAAAACATATTTGTATTCCATAAGTATCTGACATTGTTTGACCCATTTCAAGCTTTGAAAGCCATTTCGAAGAGGGAATCTTTCAATTGATCTAATTAAAATCAAGTCTTTTTTCTATCTTTTAAATTTCTCTAATCCCATCAAGGATTGTAGCATAGTAAGTCTTATTTTACCTCAATTTTTCAAGCATTTCTTTTTTTACTTGAAAACATCAATGCTCATCATATCCAAGTGATTTAGAAATGACTCTAAATCCAAAATTTCCATCACCAACCGGATTCCAACCCCCCAAGAATTTATGTAAGTTCTCAGGTATTTGATCAAGGTGATTCACTTCTTAAAATAAAAAATTCTTTAGCCACAATTATAATATTGTTAAAGGAATGAACACTCAAAAAAGATGAGCTTCTTTTTGAATCCTCCATTTTTTTTGCTTCATACTTCAAAAAGTAATCTGATTGGAACAGCACCATACCCAATGAAATTTCTGTCTCTTCCACTTAACTATGAAATTCAGATGAAGAGCCATCCTTGCAGTAGAGAAATAATTTTCCCATCAGTTCATTAAACCATAAAAATGAATATTTCCTCAAAATAAAAGACTTAATATCTTTGGTATTTCTGGCCCCCTTTTAACCCTTGTTCAGTCTTCTCCTCTGAACTATGAGATTCAGATGAAGAGCCATCCTTGCGCTAAAGAAATAATTTTCTCATCATTTCATTAAACCATAAAAATGAACATTTCTCACTAAAAATAAACAAACTCCTGTCTTTGGCCTTATGGGTCTCCTTTTAACCCCTTTTTCCCTCTTAATTTATTTTTCAAAATGTTCAAATTTTGAAAGCTCACAACAAGTTGCTTTCAATTTTTGTCAAATGCGGCTTTACATTAACAACATTGGCTCAAGCCTTGGATTGGCAATCAAAGTGGCTAAATTCTTGAGAGTTGAACTCAAAATATCCAACCTAACTTCTTTAGGTTTATCCCTATACATGGAATTCCACTTGCTAAACATTTGAGATTCCTCATCAATCTCTGGATCTGTTTCAAAATGTCAAAACCAAAATAATTATAAATTTTTCAATCCAATAATTAATCTTTCAATCCAATAATCAATCTTTCAATCTAATAATCAATCCTATAATTTGTACCCTTTAAAAAAGCCCACTTACTACGTTGGAAGGGTCATAGTCTAACTTTCACCCAGCATGAACATCCTCAGGCACAATGGATCCTCTTTATGCTAGTATTTCACCAAAAATGTGGGAAAAAGGAAAGCCCATCAATTTAGAACATGACTGGGAGCAAGACTTGCCATCATGGTTGTGCTTTAACTTCTTGAATTTTTGCCCAAGGAGTTTAATTGCCTCAATTGACAATTTGTAACCCAAAGCTAATAGTTCTGTTGGAAGACCTGTTCCCACATCTATTCAAGAGTTCTTAAGTGCTGCATGGACTGATTGTATTTGACTTTGAATAGTTAATTCAAGATATTTCCAAACATCCAAAACTTTCCGCAAAGATCCCACAAGTAATTGTTTGAAAGTAGAATGGGCCCCTTCTACTCAAGACTTGTTTTTTAAAGTCTGGGTAGACACAAGTCCAAGCCATCACAAACTTCTCTTTGATAGGGAAAATATTCTTTTCCATATACTCAAGTATATCCTTGCTTTCTTTCAGGAAAAAATGTATGCAAGTTTCAAAGGAAGCACTCCCAGCAGAGATCAAAAGAAGGAGCAATACATTGGAAAATTCTGAGTTCTGCATAATTTACTTCTGCCTCCCCCTTGGTTTCAGAGGCCCCATACTAGGCCCAAAGAGTCATGGAAACTTTTTTTCCTTCATTTTCATTACTGAAGCGCACTTGAAAGTTGTTTTGTATTTTTTTAGACAAGTGCCAGGAGCACAACTGTCTTGATGATTCAGGGAAACTGTGTTTAACAGAAAAAATGAGAGCTTTTTCATGGTCCGTCACAAAGACTTTTGGAAGCCCCTTGGCATCATAAGCCAACTCCATTGATGCCTTCAACGCCAAAATTTACAACTCATACATTTTTTTTTTTATAAAATAAAGCCTTTTTAAAAGTATTTTTGTTGGCAGTCATTCCTACAACATGCAATAGAGGGATGTTTAACCTATTTGTTTTATAGGTAAAACCCAACAATGCAATATTATGGAATCTCATGCAAAGCTTAATAGACTCAGGATGAGCCATGAGAAGGGCCTATGAGTGACCCTCTCCACAAAATTTGGACCTGGAAACCCACTGTTTTTCCTGGATAATTTTAAATAGAGCATCCATAAAACCATTCCCTTCCAGTTCTGCTAGCTTTAACTTCCACTTGGTGATATAGATTTTTCTATCACCAATATATTCTCCATCATCAATCTTGCTCAATATCCTTTTAATTTCCACTGTATTGAGCCCATCTTTCATTCCTTCCTTTTGTTGATCCAAACCTTGCCCCTCAACTCTCCTTAGTTGAGGATGCACTGAAGGACTTTCAGATTGTTGATGATTGTGTAGGCCATTTCTAGTGGAGAGATTCTACGTGGGATCTGCTACTTTCCTACTTTAACCAATCATGAAATGAAAACCAGCCTTCCTAATGTGAGTTTGCCGTTGATGTTTTGTGAGAAATGGTCCTTCATAAACCCCAAATCTTTCACATGCTAGTTCAAGTATTTTTCCCTCCTTGACTTGAAAGTTCTCAATGCTTACCAATGCATGTATTTCCATTTCTGACAATGAATCTTGGATTCTTTTCTACTAGCAAAGGCCCTAAAAAGAGGAGGGTAAAGGGGGTCTGGAAGCCCTTATTTACATTAGTATTTTCCAAGCAAAATCTTTCTCAGTCCAACATTGTATGAGATGTGACCCACCACCTTTAGTAAATTCAAGTTGTGAGGGAAGATCTTGTTCCAGATGTGAAGAAACATCTTTTTCCTCAAGTGTAACTCTAGATGAGGATGCAATTGGCAATTGCAGCTTTTTCTTTTCCAACTCCCTACCCAAATGCCTAGATTCCACCAAAACTTTGTTAAGTAAAATTTTCATTAGGTTATTTAATTTAGCCATGTTTAATCTGGAAGGGCTTGGCATTGCCACTGTTCCCATAAATCAAAAAAATTCAATGGAAATTTAGTATTCCATGCAATTTTAAATTCAACAAATCCAAAATTTTGCTCACTTTTTGGTTGAGAAAAATTAATTTTTCAAAAAATTAATTTATGCAAAGGGATTTTTTTGTGTGTATGTGGTGTGTGTCAAGAGTTTTTGCCAATAGCCAGAATTTTTTATATCTAAGTATCCTTGTGGTTGAATAGTCCCACATAGTATTCTAGATCCACAAATTTTGGTTGACCGCACCCACATGTGGTCCAGGGGTGCCTAGGAACCTCAAATGGCCAATTGGGGGGGGGAGGGGGGGCGTTAGCCCAAATGGGCCAGTAAAACAGGTGCAATCCCCGCTTGCAACTCTTGAATCCCCTGGGTGGTTGAAAAACCTTAATTGCAACCCAAAATAGGGTTTCAAATTACCAATTGCAAAACAAAATAGCTTGCAAATGGCGGTTGGCAACCCCCTGGGGGATGGACAAGTTGCTTGCAACCTGGATTGCTAATTTTGAGGCCGTTATTGGCTGCTTGCAACCCGTATGGGTTGTGAAGGGCAATTCATGCCCATTTGCAACCCTGAGGTTGTGAAAAGCAATTCAAGCCCATTTGCAACCCTAAGATTTTGAATATAACATTGGAATATTTAAAATGATGAAAGAATCAGGCAAGTTGGAGGCATTTGCAGACATAGAGAATGAGAATAGAGAGGGAATTGGAAAGAAATTTCAATGGAGTTTTGAAGACATAAGGTTTGAAATAAATAAAAGTGAGGAAAAGAAGAAAAGAAATAAAAATAAACACACAGAAAAAGATAGAGAAGAAAAATTAATCAAGAAAAATGGTCTATTTATTACTAGGTGGAGTTGAGTTGAGTATCAAGTTTGTGTTAAATTGTTGAAGATTGATTAATTGCTTGAGGTTCATAATCAATTCTACCCATGTTGAAAATGACAGTGAAAGCTGGCAATGTGTGAAAATGATGATTCAATAATTTGGATTGTGCAAAGGAGAATCAGATAACCAGGTAGTGAGTTTAGAGAAATTTAAAAGAATTTTACACTTCCCGTTTACTGGAGAGAGTTAATCAAATTTCTAATTGAGTAAAACCTACAATAGGTTTGTGAAAATAAAAGAAGTTTTAAAATCTGTTTTAAAAATAGCCTCTTTGAGAAGAACAGCAAGCATTTCCTTGATAGTGATGAGATTAAGAGATTTCCAAGTTTGAGTTCTTCTCTTTTACCTTTGTTTTTTAAATAAATGTTTGAACTTTTTTGCATTGTAGGAAAACTTCTTTAGTTTATCATGTATAAATTCATTGTTGATAAAATGAATTTTTTGGGGTATTGGGGTTGAAAGTATTTCCCTTAGTAAATTCTTTAAACACCTCCCCTTCAGAAATGAGTCCAGAGGGGGGCTAATTGAAGCTTCTGTTGATGAGTAGGTGATTTGTTGTTGCTAGAAATTTTTTTATGAAATAAAATATCAAAATTAAAAACCAAGATACTATGATTATATGGGTGGTTCACATCCAATCTTTCTGCTTTACAGTCAGGCACATTCCATGGAAGGAATAAGAAATTCCCAACACTTTGTCTTGGTACCCTCAAATTAAGCAGGCGGGGCAGGGGTATGGCTTAAACCTTTATAAGAAAGGTGTGAAAGTGGGTGTGACCACTGTGGGAGAGAACCGCTTGGCACTGTAGCAGTTGGGGAATTTTCCTGGTTCTCAACAACTATTTATGGACTTAATTTTTAAAACACTTTACCAGAAACTGCTGGTTGTGGGTTTGGCAGAAGGTATGCCATTTCTTTCTGCAATAGGGGAAACTCTCAATGCTGGGTTCCCCGCTTTTACTGGTTGCAGTAAACCAATAGGAAGACCAGGAGAGGGTTTTGCAGATTCTTCAGAACAATCTGTGTCATAGTGGTGAGGTTGAAGAAGTAAGGTGGGTGCAGGTGCACTTATGGTGGCCATAGATTACTTCAATGGTGTGGGATTGAGTTTGGAGTTCCAAAAGGTGTCAGCAGCAGGTT
The DNA here is from genome assembly GCA_025617555.3 of Puccinia polysora. Lineage (NCBI taxonomy): Eukaryota > Fungi > Basidiomycota > Pucciniomycetes > Pucciniales > Pucciniaceae > Puccinia > Puccinia polysora. The sequence continues at coordinate 23,585,510 of CM062632.1, read as the reverse complement.
ACCCATCTTCCTAGGGAAGTGGGTATTATGAATGGGGGAGATGATCTATTTTGATGGGTCTCCATGGACATGGTTCACATCAATGTGGGGAAAAGCTTACCTACTGGTGCAAAGGGAAAACCTGTCAGAATGGGTGGAGGTGTGGCTATTACAAAAGCTGTAAACTCAGAAGGTGAGGGATTTCTTGCAGGAGTATATTTGCATGCTTTGAATTTTCATTTCTAATCAAAGCCAATAAAGGAGGGGAGTTTGGGGGTTCTTGAGGGGGTTGGGGAAGGCTTCTGGGGCAATTTTTAGTAGGGTTATTGAGTATTATCAAGAGGGTGCCAGGGCAGCAGAGCGCAAACACCATCCAATCAAGTATGCATTGGTAAATTTGTCAGCCTCCTGGATGCCAAGACCCTTGCTATCCTTTAGCTACCAGAGGTGATAAAATAAATAATAAATATATTATTCAATGAATGCAGAAAAAATCTGTAAAATATTTGGATAAAGCTAATTGCAAGGTTAATTGGTGTGGATGTAATTTATTGTTACTAATCAGTATAGATAAATTGATTATTAAATATTTTTATAGAGGGGCCACAACTATATTGGGGATATTTAACACCTCTCTTCAGGTAATTAAGTATGAAAACACGTAGGCCTGGTTACTTTGGGCCCTTTAGTTTATAGGATATTTTTCCCAAAGATAATATGTATATAAAATACATGGTGGAGTTTCAGGGATTTGTAACCAAGCTGCCACAACAGAGAAAGGATAATAAGACTCAATAGTACATTATTAAATCCTTAGGGTATCTGTTTGGGACGTGCACTGATGGGTTAAACCTGTTTATTGGGGTTATAAGTTTGTTCAGCAGTTTAAATTGATAAAAGAGGATTAAGGATGGATTTTATTAATCAGACTAAAGCCATAAATCACTTAATTATCTCTTTTAAGTATTTGATGACCTTGGCACGGTTTCTGGGTATAAATATAACTGGGTCTCTGGGTATCAATATCCTCTAAAGAGATCTTTATTTATAGCTTTTGGAGTCCCAATATTATCCTTCTGAGGGGTACAGGGGCTCAAAGGGACGGACGCTGAGGCTATCAGGGTATCAAGCGGTAGCCTGTCACATTTTCTTGGTGCTGTAACACGGGTAGAATCTAATTCCACAGGGTATGGGAATTTTTCTACTTTTTAGTTGATTTTTGGGCGTGTGAATAACACCAATCTGTCCTTTTTATTTATTATTTAATTAATTATCCTTAGTAAATGTTCCAAGTAAGTTAATAATTATTTTAATAGACATTTCTACTGATATTCTTATGTCAGGTGAGTTCTCATTATGTATTAAATGTTTGGAGTAAAGTCATGATATTGATTTTACTCCTTATTTTCGAAATTCAGTTGATTTACTAAAATAATTACTTAAAAATTTAATTCATGGGTATTCATGTAATATTTTTACATCATAAGGTTTCTTGGTATGTCACGAAAATTTTTATGTCTAAAAATTCTCATAATAGTATATTAAAGTATTTTCATATATTTTTAAAAGTAGTCATTATCTTATTTTCGACATTTTTGGTACTTTGAATTATATTTAATAAAAAATACGTATAAAGGTTATTTAATTATTTTTATATAATTTTTTGTATTTTTAGACTATCTAATATCCACGGGAACATTTATTACATATGTAGAATTTTCCCCTGTAGGTTGTAGCATTTTTAGATGGTACCTAGGCTTCTCAGGCCGCCTGTCACTTTTTCAACTCGTAGTCCCGCGGCTGCGCACTTGTCAGAGGCCCCGGGGCTGCGTACAAGACTCTGAAAGAGTGACAGAGCTGTAGCTCAGCCGCGAGCTGGTGCATTGGCTGCTGCAACTGAGTGCGGGAATTGTGACAGAACACATTTCTGTCTGTAACTCCTAAAATATACACAACAACTCAATTCTGACTGAATTTTAGGTGTAAAACCTATACATGACAATACATGTGAAATATTTGACTGGCCAAAAAGTTCAATAGTGGTGCCGTGGTATTTTGGTCTTTCTTTTCCTCAAATATTAAAAAATATAAGCAGTTGGATTTCAAGGGTGGGATGAGTGAGCGACCCTACCTAATTTTGGGTGGAGAATTCATTTTTGAAATAATAGTTATGGTTTTCCTTCTCCTTTTTAGGTTAATTTTATTATTATTATTTTTAAATTATTTCTGTGACTTTTGCAGCTTGCTCTGCAATAGTACAAGCTGACATTCTCCCACTCCAAGATATGGCCATATCTGAAAACAAATCCGGAGCATGTTGGGAAAAAAATTCAATTGCATGTGTGTTTCAGTTCCTTTTGCTGGCTCTGTAGTTTCTAAGATATATTGGTCCATCAGGTGTATTATTCTCTGGTAGCCATTTATCTTTGTCTGCAGATTCTCCTTTTTATCTTACTAAGTATAGTCTAACACCTTTTCCTTGCACTCTCTCTTTCTTGTCCCTCAATATCCTGCTGAATTTCCCTTTTTCTTTCACAGGGTAAGGTTCCATTGAATTATTGCTGGAGGGAGGTTGCTACCTTCTCTTTTTTGAAAGTTTTTTACTAGGCTAACAGGAAATATTGGGTGCTATCTTGATAATTCTTCACTCAAGATTACCCTTACAGAATTTTTTCCATGCATCTTTTTGATAACAAATGGTCCAACAAAGGCTGATTTCAGCTTTCTGTTACCTGCTAGATTTTTGAAGTTGGTAGTGGATTTAAAGATCTGATCTCTTATTTTAAATTCAAGTTCCCTAAGTGATTTGTCCCATCTTCCTTTTATGTGTTCTACTGCTTCTTCTACAAATTTTTGAGAATGATTATTTGCCAGATCTATTATTTTCTTAAATTTAAGGGATTTTGGATCAATGGTGGCTAAGATATAGTTTAAGTTATTCCTAGGGAGTTTTGGAATCCATCCTCTTTCTAATATTTAAGGGACTTCTTTGGTATCAGAATGTTTACTGCTGTTATAAGCCATCTCTAGAGCTGGGAGTAGGCTTACCCAATCATGGAAATAACCATCTGAGTTTTTGTATTCTAGAACAAAGCTACAGAACCTTCTTAACATATCTTCTAGGGTCTGTATCATTCTTTCAGCTAATCCATCAGTTTGGGGATGGTATGCTGTGGAAAATGCTAGAGTAGTACCCAGTATATCATTTAGATTCCTCAAAAACTATGAGGTGAATTTGGGGTCTCTGTCACTGATTATAATCTTGGGTATACCAACATCAGCTATGATCCTATTCCAAAATAGTAGAGCTACATCTATAGCACTATCTTCTTTGTGGTTAGGTAAGAATTTTGCCTTCTTAGAGTATCTGTCAACTATAACCAGGACAGAGTTATATGAATGAGAGTACCTCCAGGGGGGAGGCTGGTGACAAAATCCATATTAATGATTTCCCATCTAGTTTTGGGTTCAGAGATCTTCTGTAGGAGTCCAAACCTTTTTACAGTAGTTTTATTATATCTTTGGCAAGTCTCACAGCTAGTAACATACTTAATAGTGACTTCTTTCCAGTCTATCCACCAAGCAGTTTGTTTTACTTTCTCCAAGGTTCTTTCAGTGGATAGATGCCCTGATGAACAGTTGTCATGGCATTCCTGGATTATGTGTTGTATATGTTCTTTGTTGCTTAGTAATAATAAAGTGGAATGTTGGTGTCTGTAGTAAAGGAGACCATCCCAAAAGTTAAACCTTCCTTCTTTATAGGGTTTAAGTAATGAAGCAGGTAAAATATTTATCAGAGCTGGTTCTGGGGATTCACATTCCATAATGGTAGTCAGCAGCTTGATTTCAGGGGAGGAGTTGTCCCTCACTAGATTGAAGAAAGCAGTATCTAATTCACATAAGTGGATCCCCATGATTGGAGCATTTAATGCAAAAATATTCATGTTAAAGATAGGAAAGATATCTTTATCCTCAGGGTCATATTCTGGATTGCTAGAGTCATTAGGCAAAGCATTCCTACTTAGACTATCAGCATTCTGATGATTAGCTCCAGCTTTATGCACTATAGTCATCTGACCTCTATACTGTTGTATAGCAATTTGCCACCTGAGCATATGTCTGCTAGGGGTTTTCATTTTCATGAAAGTTCTTACAGCATTACAGTCTGTGATCACTTGGAAAGTTGTGCCTTCTAAGTAATAGTGTAGCTTTTCTAAAGCCCATACTAGTGCCAAGCATTCCATCTGACTGGATCCATATCTGTTTTCTGTATCTTTGATCTGTCTAGATATGAAGAGTACTGGTTTCTCCACTGGTTTGTCTTCTTCTATTCTTTCTTGATGTAGAGCAGCTACTAACCCTTCCATACAGGCATCAATGTACAGTTTAAAGGGCTTGGAATAATCTGGTTGAATGAGTAAAGGAGTAGAGGTCATAGCTGTTTTTAGTTCCTCAGAGTTTTTCAATCTCTCATGTGTCATTTCAAAGAGAGTGTTATTGTTGCATATTTCATACATACTTTTAGTTAGCATAGAAAACTTTGGTATGTATTTTCTATAGTAACTGCAAAAACTAATGAAAGACAGTAACTCTGTTTTATTTTGAGGCATTGGTCTGTTCATGACAGCAGCTATCTTATTTTTATCAACAGCTACAGTTAGACCAGAGACTATATGCCCTAGGGCTTGCAATTCTCCATATCCAAAGTTGCATTTCTTCATGGATACTTCTAATCCTGCTTTGGAGATAGTTTGGAGTACTAATCTTATTTGGTTGATGTGATTATCCCAATCATCCAAATGTATGATAACATCATCTATATATACCATCATCCATCCTTGTCTGATGTATGTACCTAGAACTGTATCCATTGTTCTCTAAAATTGTGATGGGGAATTCTTTATACCAAAGGGCATCCTAAGATATTCATATATTCCAAAATTACAGATTATCCTCATAAAATTTCTGCTTTCAGGTCTTATAGGTATCTGGTGGAAATCTTTAAGCATATCCATAGTGGTGATATATTTGGCCTTGGACAAGTTATGTAGAGCATGATCAATCCGCGTTTTGGGATAATAATCTGCCTTACTATAATGATTGAGCATTCTGAAGTCTCCAACCATTCTTGAATTGTCATTATGCCAAGCTATGAGTACAGGTGTGGTCAAATCTACCTTCTGATTGTGCCCTACTTTCCTTTATGCTTGTAAGTCTATCAGTTCTTCAACATGTTCCTCAAGAGCTATTCTAGACTTAGGAATAGAGGGATAAGCTGGTCTTCTTAAGTCTGGAGAATAAGAAGGCTTACTAGTCAATTTTAATACCATGTAATGTCCTTTGATATCACCAATGGGATGATCTTCAGCACAAAAAGCATTTTGGTTCTGAAAGCAGACTGTAAATATATCTTTCTTCTGTTCCTCAGAAGTTTTCATATTTAGAGCTGCTTGAGAGAAGTATTCTTGATTAACGTCTTCTAGATGTTTTTGATTAGTGGAAGAGGGGAAGTTAGATTGGATGGTGCATATCTTTAACTTCTTTTCCCAATTTCCACCCACTGTAAAGTATCTCCATTTACTCTGGAACACATCTATACCATATTAAACCAAAACATCATTACCTATTATCAGGTAGTCACATAATCGGTTGAGCAATACCACAAATTCCACTTTTATTCTCAAAGATCCTTTAGTATGGGGTAATATTATAGGAGTAGTCCATAATACAATAGCATTCATGGTAGAGTTGCAAGAGCTAAACTTGGCTTTTGGGACAGGAAGAAGGTTTTCTTTCCAATTGGGATCCCATTTGTTTAAGAATTCAGTACAGAAACATGAGCAGAAAGCTCCACTATCCAGTAATAACCTTATAGGTCTGTCTCCATACAATCCTTTTGCATAGCAAGTTTGATCAGTAGTATAACTCTTACCACTCATAGGTTTAACTTTTAATGGTTTAACATCCGTAATATGTCTAGGAATTATGTTAGGATCCCATTTTTGGGGCAAAATAGAGTCTCCATGGATGTTATTGATTTCTATAGAAGTGCCTTTATCTCCTTCTATAACATTAACAGGGTTGGTCAGTATCAATTCACATTCAGAAAGGTATCATTCAGCATCAGCTATATCTTGATAGTTCTGATTTCCTTCAACCTCCTGCTCTCCTTCCAAGACTGCTATCTTTCTTTTTGGTATTTGGCAGTCTTGTCTCATATACCCTGTCTTGTTACAATTCCAACAAGTTCCAGGCATTCTCTCTTTGTCCCTGTTCTCATTAGGTTTCTTATTATCAGAGGTATTTATCAGAGGGGGTTGTTCTCTGGTTTTTTTTAATGTTGAATTTCTCTTTAGGTCTAGAAGGAACCTTCTTGTCTAACCCATTCATGTCTATGACTTCTTCTGACACATTTATTAGAGTTGGTAAGTCAGCATTCATACTCATCCTGCATCTTACACTTTGGTAAGGATTTCCAGGAAACAAGTTGAGGATTCTTTCATTTAATTTCTCTTTATCAGCATCTGGATAGAATCAATCTAGTCTTCTCTTCTTTTCTAAGCACCATTTGTGAGGCTTATCCTTGGAGAAGTCAAATGAGTAATTTTTGAAGTTTTTCATTATTTTTCTTTTCAACATTGTAGAACCAAATTGTTCTTTAATTAGAAGTTTCCAAGAACTACATGGTAAGGATCATACTTCTCCTCTTTTACTGATAAACCAGTCTAAAGCTACTCCTTCAAATAGTCTGGGCAGCCTGACTACAGCTACAGCTTCTGGTAAGTCATAAGAGTTAATAGTATAGTCAATAAATTCAATTAAATTTATATGATTGTATTCTCCTTCACCGGAGAACTTAGGCCATTCAGAAATTGGGGGTAAAAGTTTGAGGGCTTGTTCCATTTCAGGATTAGGACTAGGCTTGAAGGTTTCACTCCTATGCATTCCTAGTAAGGGTGGTGCATAAGGTGTAGTTGTTTTTCTGGTAGGTTTTGGTTCCTCTGTGGTACTCCCCAAGGGGTTGGTCAGATGGACTTTTAAGTCTTGAAGATCATTGTTGATCAGATTAAATTGCAGGTCCACTTTATTACTCAGCAGATCTAATTTCTCACTAAGGGATAGAATGGAGCTGTTAGTGGTAGTTACCAATTCTTCTTTTAAAGGTTGAAAAGACATAATAAAATCTTCTTGGATACCTGATAAAATATTCACAATTGTTTGAGTCTGTCTGATTTTACCTTGATTAATTGCCTCCAATAATTGTTCTGTATGTTCTTTAATATCTTCCATTCCTAAAGTTTTTGTTTGTTTATGAATTAATTTGGCTACTAATGAGGTGAAACTATCCATCTGGGTATAAAAACCGTCCAAATTTCCAGAAACAATCTTGAAATTATGGCGCATATCATTAGAAAAGGAATTAATTACATCAGAGGTTGGTTTAGACAAGTTACTGGGTTCAGAATTAGAGGCTAATTGTTGTACAACTTTTTCAACTTTTGATCTAGGGATATTATCTGATCCCAATCCTTCTTTCTTATTGGCTTTTGATGGGAAGAAGGTCTCTTCTTTCCTGACCCTTTGCCTTACAGTTGGGCTGATTGATTCCAAGGATTCAACTTTTCTAGGTAGGATTCTACATCTTTCCTTGGAATCATTTTCTGAAGAGCTATCTGGGTAGCTTTTGCCTGGGAGATTATCTTTTTCATTGATACCATGTCCTCTTTGGCTTGGGTTTCTTTGAAATCTTCCAAATATTTCACGTGCTCTATGACTAAGTCTTTGATCTTGGCTTCCTTGGCCATATTCTGCTGGGGTGGCTGCAGGGAATCTTCTTGTAATGGAGGGGGGCTTAATTCTACTACCTTCTCTGGCTCTAGGTTGGGGGAGCGCAGAAGTACTTGGGGCTGTTCCTTGTCCATCAACATTTGATTCACGGGTTCCAGCCCCCTCATCGTTTTCATTATTGGTGGTCTCATGGTTACTGGGGGCTCCTGGCAAAGATAAATAGGAGGAAATTCTCCCTGAACCTCTTGTGTTACATATATTCATATTGAATAAAATGTTTATAAGTATTGTTCTACAGAAAAAATCCTTAAAAATAATTTTTATTTAAAGCTCACTTAAGTTGATGTTCAAAGGTACTAGGACTTTATTTGGATCAAATTAGTCCTTAATAGGTAATCCTACGGGGTCTTGGGGTGTCCCAATGAGGACTTCACCCATCCAATCAAAATTTTCAGGTCATCCAGAGATATCTGGGAATTCTTGATCCAATAAATCAGTTTCAGTGGTGGTGGTTTCTGGTATACAAGGGTTCACTGATGGTGAAAGGTTAAAAAAATATATTAATATTATTTTAATAGAAATAATATGGAAATACAAGTTTTATACTTACTTTTATATTTTAAAAAGTAAATTATATGGTATTTCTTCCAAGCTTTATGTTTTCCTAAAAGGGCCTGGAAGTTGATACGCCTCTCAAGATCTTCTTGTTCAAGGAGTTTATCTAAGTGTTTACATGCAGAAGAGTTATTAAGTTTCTCAGCTTGGGTTGATGCTTCCCAACCAGTAGGTTTATGATTTTTAATATATTCTTCTTTTCTTACCTTTAAAAAATTTAAATGATTTATTTTGAATTCTGAATTGGTTTTTAAATCCACAGCAAAAGAATTTAATGATGAATCACAGTTAAAAAGTCAGATAAATTTATCTTTGATTTAATTTTACGTGAAATGTCTGGTCCAAGGTATTAAATATAATGAAATGGAATATTTCCCGGCCAGGCCCCCAATTGAAAGCCTCCTGGATGCCAAGACCCTTGCTATCCTTTAGCTACCAGAGGTGATAGGATAAATAATAAATATATTATTCAATAAATGCATCAAAAATCTTTAAAATATTTAGATGAAGCTTATTGAAAGGTTAATTGGTTTGGATGTGGTTTATTGTTACTAATCAGTATAGATAAATTGATCATTAAATATTTTTATAGATGTGTCACAATTATATTGAGGAGCTTTAACACCTCTCTTCAGGGAATTCAGTATGAAAACACGTAGTCCTGGTTACTTTGGGCCCTTTAGTTTAAAGGATATTTTTCCCAAAGATAATATGTATATAAAATACATGGTGGATTGGCAGGGCTTTGAAACCAAGCTGCCACAAAAGAGAAAGGATAATAGGACTAACTGGTATATTATTGAATCCTTATGGTATCTGTTTGGGACATGTACTGATGGGTTAAACCTGTATACTGGGGTCATAAGGTTGTTCAGCAGTTTAAATTGAAAAAAGAGGGTTGAGAATGGATTTTATTAATCAGACTAAAGCCATAAATCACTTAATTATCTCTTATAAGTATTTGATGACCTTGGCATGGTGTCTGGGTATAAATATAAATGGGTCTCTGGGTATCAATATCCTCAAAAGAGCTCTTCATCTATAGCTTTTGGAGTCCCAACATTGTCCTTCTAAGGGGTACAGGGGCTCAATGGGCAGGAGACTGAGGCTAGCAGGGTAACCCCTGGTAGCCTATCACGTGTTTTTGGTGCTGTAACACAGGTAGCATCTAATTCCACAGGTTATGGGAATTATTCCACTTTATAATTGATGTTTGGACGTGTGAATGACACTGATCTGTCATTTTTATTGATTATTCAATTAATTATCCTTAGTAAATGTTCCCAGTAAGTTAATCATTATTTTGATAGAAATACCTACTGATATTCTGATGTCAGGTGAGTTCTCATTATGTATTAAATATTTGGAGTAAAGTCATGATATTGATTTTACTCCTTATTTTTGAAATGCAGTTGATTTACTAAAATAATTACCTAAAAATCTAAGTAATGGGTATTCATGCAATATTTTTACATCATAAGTTTTCTGAGTATTTAAAAAAAATTTTGATGTCTAGAAATTCTCATAATAGTATATTAAAGTATTTTAATATATTTTTAGAAGTAGTCATTATCTTATTTTCGACATTTTTGGTACTTTGAATTATATTTAATAAAAAATACTTATAAAGGTTATTTAAGTATTTTTATATAATTTTATGTATTTTTAGACTATCTACTATCCACAGGAACATTTATTACATATTTAGAATTTTCCCATGTAAGTTGTAGCATGTTTACACAGTACCTAGGTTTCTCAGGCCCCCTGTCACTTTGTCAACTTGTAGTCCCGTGGCTTTGTACTTGTCAGAGGCCCCAGGCTGCGTACACAACTTTGACAGAGTGACAGAGCTGTAGCTTAGCCTTGCGCCGGTGCATTGGCTGCCGTGGCTGTGTGCAGGAATTGTGACAGAACACATTTCCGTCTGTAACTCCTAAAATATAAACAACAACTCAATTATGACTGAATTTTAGGTGTAAAACCTATACGTGACGATACATGTGAAATATTTAATTGGCCAAAAAGTTCAATATTGGTTCTGTGGTATTTTAGTCTTTCTTTTCCTTAATCATTTAAAAATATAAGGAGTTGGATTTCAAGGGTGGGATCAGTGAGTGACCCTACCTACTGTTGGGTGCAGAATCCATTTTTGCATTAATAGTTATGGTTTTCCTTCTCCTTCCTAGGTTAATTTTATTATTATTATTTTTATGTAATTTCTGTTACTTTTGCAGCTTGCTCTGCAATAGTAGCAAGCTGACAGTTTTACACATCCATCAACATGGAAGTAGATGTAATTGGAGCTGATTTCATTTGAATATCCTCTTTGTCATCAGATGGGGGGAACTCAAAGGCAAAGTTTCCTTCAGGATCACCATTGCTAGGCTGAGCATCCCCATTCAAGTCCTCAGCGTGGACTGAATTGGATTTTTGGGCATCACAAGCGGCTAAAGGCGTGATTTTGGCCTTCTTTCCAAAGATTTCATCCATTTGAATATAAAAAGGACAAATGGAGTCCAACTTATCAACCACCAACTTGATTCCCTTGGCTTTGTAAGAGTTGGTGATACCAAAGCCGGTGGAGATTGACATGGAGTGGCCCTTTTTGTAAATGGCTCAATAATTCTTGAATCACTCCCTCATCTGTTTGGATGAAACATCCAGCCTACCTCTTGTTTTGTTCTTGAGTTCATTGACCATCAGGAGACAGCCATTAACCTTAGAGGATGGAGGTTGGCCAACACATGTTTCATTGTCCAATCCAAAGCAGGCATCATAGTTGGAGGGAATTTTGAGCCAGGTGACCAGGATAATGTGATCAGCTCTCTTGAGCTGGCTTCAGCCCTTGGAAGCTGATGGGGGAAGATTATTTGGGCCCTTGGAAGCTGATGGAGGAGGATTTTTTGTTGTGGAGTTCCTTGGCAATGTTTGCTTTGGTGTTCTGGACTTTTGTGTGGACTTGCGGGGGGAGGTTTGTTGAGGGGCCATTTGGAAAGAGTAAGAGAAATAAGGTGAGAAGTGGGATAAAGTGAAAAGTGATGATAGATATGAAGTGATGAGAGTAATAAAGTGACAAGAGCAATAAAAAAATGATTGGATTCTTTGGACAAGGTTGGAGGTACAAGTTCTTGTTGAAGGTAGAGTGACAAGAGCAATGAAGCAATGAGAGCAATGAAATGATGATAGAAATGAAGCAATAAGAGCAATAAAGTGGTGAGTGATCAAGTTATGAGGTTGATAAATTGACAAGAGTTATGATGACAGTGACAAAGTGATGGGAGTGGTGAATCCTTTTATGATGAGGCTGCAGGTAAAAAAAATTTGCAAAGAAGTTGGAGGTAGAAGGAGCTGGAAATCCTGGGGTGGATGACGTGGACAAGTGGCGGAAGCCTTTAAATACTTTATTTGAAAAAAAAACACTTATTTCATAATAAACTTGACATGTCTGATGTGAAATAAGTGGGTTTTTTGATTTTTAATTGTGGGTTTGAAATGGCGGATTTGGTTTGAAACCCGCCTTTAAAAAATGGCGGGTTTGGTTAACTTCCAGCTTGCTAGTTGACAAGAGCAACCTGTGAAAGCCTATCAAAAGCAGAAAATAAATAAATAAAATTAGAAAGAGTAGTAAATCCATATATATTATTACATAAATGGATTCTTCACCCAAAAATAGGTAGGGTCACCAACTGTCCCCACCCTTGAAATCCAACTCCTTATATTTTTGAATAATTTTAGAAGAAAAAGATCAACAAACCACAACACCACTATGGCACCTTTTTGCCATTCTAATATTTCACCCAAAATGCCATGTATAGGTTTCACAACCAAAATTCGGTCAGAATTGAGGTTTTGTGTATATTTTAGGAGTTACAGGCTGATTTGTGTTATGTCACAATTCCCGCGCGCAGACACGCATTCATATAGCAAGGGTACACACCCCTGACACTCAGTACGTAGTTCTATGTCCAGAAACCTGCATGCAATATGGCTGATGAAGGATTCCTGCACGCAGCTGTCAAGCCTGCGGGTGTCAACATCAGTCGTGCTAATTCCAACAGCCAGGTACCGCAGGAACATGTTTCAACTTGCATGCATTCATCATGCATATGTAACAAGTTGACTGATGGATAGAGAGATGTTTGAAACCTAAGAAAATTGAATTAGAATATGAAAATAAAAACAATAAAGCAAATAAATTGTGAGAAACAATAATAAAGGTTGTTGTGTAAATAGGATCGCCAAATCTTTATGAACCATAATAAAGATTCCAACTTACCTCAACAATGGAATCTCAATATGAAAATTAACCATGTATCTGAAGCTAAACCTCTGACTCTTGAACCTTCTGCCGGTAAGAGTTACACTTCTAGTAAAACCTACTATGCTACTGGATTAATTCAAGGATCTCCAGTTAATTTAATCTCAGACAGTGGAGCCTTTTGCTGCTATGTTAGTTCAACTTATTTAGAACAACAAGACCCAACTTGGAGGTTGAACTTATTACCAGTACCTCAGGCTAAGTTAAGCAGTTGTAACTCTTCCCTTAATGCCATTGGAGTTTGGTCCTCTGATATTATCCTCCCACACTCAAAAGGATCACTCAAGCTGAAAATTGAATTTGTAGTGCTCCAGAACGGAGTGTGTGATTATTTCATTTGAGGGAATGATTCTCTTTGCCTATATGATATTGATGTATTCCAAAGTAAGGTCAGGTACTTCACAATAGGAGGAGACTGGAACATGAAGTTCCAAATATGCCATGTCAATGCTCAAACTTTTGATTCAACTTATGAAAAACACCTGGAAAGGTTCAACCAGGAGTACTTCTCCCAAGCAGCCCTGAACACCCTGATAAGTAAAGACCAAAAATGGGACATTCTCCAAGTCTTCTTTGAAAATCAGAATGCCTTCTGCACCAAGGATCATCCAATTGGTAACATCAAAGGACATGACATAATCCCAACTTTAACCATTAAACCTCCTTACCCTCCCAACCTCAGGAGACCTGCTTACCCTTCTAGTCAAAAATCTAGGACTGCTCTTGAAAATCATATTCAAGAATTTATTGACTTAAAATTCTTAAGGAAAATAGGCCACAATGAACAAGTGGAAATTACTACTCCATTAATTATAGCTTGGCACAATGATAAGTCTAGGATGGTGAGAGACTTCAGAATGTTGAACAACTATACCCAAGCTGATTATTACCCTATTTCACATATTGAAAATGCTCTACATAACCTCTTTAAAGCTAAGTTCATCACTACTATGGATATGCTGAAAGGTTTCACCAGATACCTATCAGTCCTGATAGCCAGAAATTTATGAGAATCATATGTCATTTGGGCATTTATGAGTACCTTAGGATGCCTTTTGGTATCAAAAATGCTCCTTTTCACTTCCAAAGTATGATTGATACAGTTTTAGGATCATTCATCAGGCAAGGATATTTGATGGTATACACTGATGATGTTATCATTTATTCTGATGATTGAAATTACAACATGTAAAAAGTAAGGCTAGTCCTTAAAGCCATCTCTTCTGTGGGATTAAAAGTATCATTGAAGAAATGTAAATTTGGTTATGGAGAACTGAAAGCCTTAGTACACATTGTTTCAGGACTAACCTTAACTGCTGAACAGAGAAAAATAGCAGCTTTGATGAATAGGCCAATGCCTCAGAAAAAAAATGAACTCCTATCCTTTATTAGCTTTTTCAGCTACTACAGGAAGTATCTACCTAAGTTTGGCCTTCTCACCAAATTTTTATATGAAATCTAAAGCAACAACTCTGTGTTTTAAATGACTCATGAGAGGGTCAAGAACTATGAAGTACTTAAGCTGGCCATGACCTCAGCTCCAGTATTGATTCAACCTGACTATTCTAAACCTTTCAAACTCTATATAGATGCTAGCATGGAAGGGCTAGGAGCTGCTTTACACCAAGAAGTGATAGAAAATGCTAAACCAGTGGAGAAGCCCATACTCTTCTTATCCAGACAAGTAAATGAAACTGAGAAAAGGTATGGTGCAATCCAAATCAAATGCCTTGCATTAGTTTGGGCTCTGGAGAAACTCCATTACTACTAAGAAGGTAGCAAGTTCACGGTAATTACTGATTGAAATGCAATCAGGACTTTAATGAACATGAAAGCCCCTAGTAGGCATATGTTAAGGTGGCAGATAGCCATTCAACAGTACAGAGGTCAGATGACCATAGTCCATCAGGCTGGTTCTAAACACCAGAATGCTGACATTTTGATTAGGAACTCTCTACCCAATGATTCAAGTAACCCTGCTTATTATCCAGAAGATAATGATATATTTCCTATACTGAAAATTAACATGATGAATATTGAGGTACCAATTCTAGGAATCCACATCTATGAACTGGATGAATCTCTGTTCAACTCCATCAAGGAAGCTTACAGCCCTAGTACAAAGACCCTAATCACCATTGTTGAAAGCACCTCTCCACCATCTGAACTGATTAACAGTCTACCTGAAACTATCCTGACACCTTACAAAGGAGGAAGGTTCACTGTATGGGATGGTCTAGTATACTATAGAAACCAACATTCCAGTATTATATTATTAAACAAAGAAGACCATATCAAACATATTCTAGCTGAGTGCCACAATGATAGAACCCTAGACAAGGTCAAACAAACAGCTTGGTGGATCAATTGGAGAGATTCCACAATCCATTACCTCACCAGCTGTGAAAGTTTTCAGAAGTCCAACAGGACCACTGGAAAAAGATTTGGTCTACTACAGAAGATTACTGAACCTAAGAAAAGATG
The DNA here is from genome assembly GCA_025617555.3 of Puccinia polysora. Taxonomy (NCBI): domain Eukaryota; kingdom Fungi; phylum Basidiomycota; class Pucciniomycetes; order Pucciniales; family Pucciniaceae; genus Puccinia; species Puccinia polysora. The sequence continues at coordinate 23,570,326 of CM062632.1, read as the reverse complement.
GGAAATCATCAACATGGACTTTCAAACTGGATTACCCCCAGGAGGAGCCTATTCCTACAACTCAGTCCTAGTCATAGTTGAAAGGTTTTCAAAGAAAGCAAAATTCCTACCCAACCATGAGGAAGACAATGCTATGGAAGTAGCATTGCTGTTTTGGAATAGACTCATAGCCAATGTAGGAGTCCCCAAGATCATAATCATTGATAGGGATCCCAAATTTGATTCTGAATTTTGGAGGAATCTCCATGACATTTTGGGCAATACCTTAGCCTTATCTACAGCTTATCACCCCCAGACAGATGGATTAGCTAAAAGAATGATTCAGACCCTAGAAGACATGCTCAGAAGGTTCTGTTGTTTTGGTCTACAATACAAGAATACTGATGGGTATTGCCATGATTGGGTTAGCCTTTTACCTGCTCTTGGAATGGCTTACAACAGCAGCAAGAATTCTACCACTAAAGAAGCACCCTATGCACTAGAAAGAGTATGGATTCCCAAACTAACCAAGGATAACTTGAACCAGCAGCTAACCAATATTCACCCCAAATCACTTGAATTTAAGAAGATTATAGACAGGCAAAAAAAAAAGCTGCTAAATGTGTTCAAGAAGCTGTCAAATAGAACCAGAAAGGATGGGATAAAAGCCACAAAGAAGCTGATTTCAGGATTGGTGACCAAGTCTTAATCTCTACTAATAAATTTACCAACCTAGCAGGGAACAGGAAACTCAGACCTGCATTTGTTTGCCCTTTTACTATAAACAAAATCCATGGTAAGAATGCAGTAGAAGTGATTCTTAGTGATGAACTTTCCAGAAAGCACCAAGTGTTTCCAATAATTCTTATCAAACCATACCATCCCAGGGATGAAGAAAAGGCTCTGTCACCAGCAATACCTGTTTCAGAAGAAAATCAGAAAGACAAAGGAAAAATAGGCAAAATTCCTAAAGACAAGAAGGAAAGGATAAATGGAAAAAATTTAAGACTCTACCTATTCAGATACAAAGGAGAATTTACTGAAAAATATGAATGGTTACCTGAAAAAAACATCAATGATGGACCCATCCACTTGAGGAATTTCAGGGCTAACAAAAGACACTGAACCCCAAGAATTGTTTTCCAGATATAGACAAATCTTTGAGTGGGGGAATTTCAGATTTCTAGTTGACAAGAGAAACCTATCAAAGCAGATCAAAAACAGAAAATAAATAAATAAAATTAGAAGGAGTAGGAAATCCATATATATTATTACATAAATGGATTTCCCACCCAAAAATAGGTAGGGTCACCAACTGTCCCCACCCTTGAATCCCAACTCCTTATATTTTTAAATAATTTCAGAAGAAAAAGACCAATTAACCACAACACCACTATGGAAACTTTCAGCCATTCTAATATATCACCCACAATGCCATGTATAGGTTTCACAACCAAAATTCAGTCAGAATTGAGGTGTTGTGTATATTTTAGGAGTTACAGGCAGATTTGTGTTATGTCACAATTCTGGCGCGCAGCTCCGCATTCATATAGCAAGGTTACACACGCCTGGCACTCAGTATGTGGGTGCATGTCAAGAAACACGCATGAAATATGACTGATGACGAATTCCCGCACGCAGCTGTCAAGCCTGCGCATGTCAAAATCAGTCGTGCTAATTCCAACAGCCAGGTACCGCAGGAACATGCTACAACTTGCTTGCATACATCATGCATATGTAACAAGTTGACTGACGGATAGAGAGATGTTTGAAACCTAAGAAAATTGAATTATAATATGTAAATCAAAATAATAAAGCAAATAAATTGTGAGAAACAATAATAAAGGTTGTTGCCTAAATAGGATTGCCAAATCTTTATGAACCACAAAACACACCAAGAATTCTACCAAAAAATTATTAAACATTAAATACATGTGCAGAAAATGGCGTAGAATCTACAAATACCCACTTCTACCCATGCCACTCAAAAGAAAGTAATCCAAAACAAGGAAATATGTCTGAACCATAAAAATAACAAATTTAAATTTAAATACCTTCTGAAAATTATTTCACATAGAAATATGACATAGGCAAGGCTAGAAAGTTGACAGCACCAATGCTACGTGCAAAAATAGCCCTGGTTAGCCTTCCAGCCTCAGCACACAAGCATAACCCTCTCTACGTGCCCTGAGAAGATCTTATTACCCCAGAAAAGTATATAAACCAACCCTTTTAGACGGTTTAAACACCAGTAATTTTTAAGTGATCAATCCAGACCCCTTGCCAGCCGTGAGCAAGTGTTTACTCAAGATAAACAAGTGGTTTATGGCCTCATTCTGATAGGATAATCATTAATTCTAATCCACTGTTGATTCCATTGAAAAAAACAAGCAAGAATCCCCAACGATTGTCCTGAGACCCTTTCAACCATGAATTTCTGCAAGTTTCTTGGAGTGTCTGCTTAAATTAGTAAGTTATCTCCTCCTTTCCTCCAGGAATAAGTGCTGTGAGTCAGCCAGTCCACCCAATCCCCTTGATTAACCCCTTTTGATTAATCACTTAGGACCTCATTGAGTCCCTTGAACAGAGGTTGTTATCCAATAAACATCCCGTGTTTGCAAAAAATGTAACCCCTCATGAAAAATATATATAAATCAATTTAATCCAACCAAACCACTCAAACTTTGCACTTGCTTTTAAATCAATCATCTGAGCATTTCACATAATTTTCTTGGAATTATTATTCCAACACCAATATCACTTCCTGTACCTAAAGGATGGCAAATTTCCTGGTATCAGTGAGCTGACATTAAATTTGATACACCCTATTTATATTTATATTTATATTTATATTTATATTTATATTTATATTTACATTTATATTTATATTTATATTTATATTTATATTTATATTTATATTTATATTTATATTTATATTTATATTTATATTTATATTTATATTTATATTTATATTTATATTTATATTTATATTTATATTTATATTTATATTTATATTTATATTTATATTTATATTTATATTTATATTTATATTTATATTTATATTTATATTTATATTTATATTTATATTTATATTTATATTTATATTTATATTTATATTTATATTGGGGGTTTGTATGCCCAGCGTAATTGGCATTTTTGGGTTGTGTACCCCATTACACAACCTTGTGGACCATTTTACAGGGGCACACAACCCCCCAGGGTTTTTTTCAAAATATTTTGTACCCTCTGGACCACATTTGGGTTCCATCAACCAAAATTTGGGATCAACACATACTGTGTGGGACTATTGGACCACACATAGAAATCATAAATTGAACCTAAAAGTGAAACTGCAAACACAATCTTTGCCTTTGGAAAAGAAATTATGTGAAATTGGCCCTGTCCCTCAAATTACACTCTCAAATTGCCCATTAGACAACACAAAAGTAAATTTTTACTGCCTGTTGGTTACCTTGATCTTTCTCAATTCAAAAGTGAGAAAACTTTGAAGTTATTCAATTGAAATTTGGAATGAATACTGGAGTACCATTGCATGTTTTTGAATTATGGGAATAGTGGCAAGCCCTCCTGTTTATGAGATGGCTTGATTGAAGGGCTAAATTGATAGTGCCATTAACAAAACTGCGGAAAAGAGGGCTTTGAGTAATGAAACATTGGAAGCCCCAATTGCATCCTCATCTAGGGTTACAATTGAAGACAAAAATTTTTGACAAATTGACATGACCCCTGGTGGTGAGTAAGATTTTATTTTACTTGTGTCTTTGCCTCATTTAATTTCATGGAGAGTGACTATGTAAATATGACATAATCATTAAATTTGTGATGGATCCTATTGACCCACCTCCTGTGAGAGCTTTTTCTACTAGGGAAGAGGCACAAAACTATTCTAAAACATGGTCAATGAAACTGTTATACACTTTCAAAGTTGTCAACTAAAAAAATGATAAATATGTGGATTTAGCCTGTGATGGACATGGTTCCTACTCTGGGAAGTTTCTCACCCAAAGGTCAAGGCAAACTTACACAAGAAACGTTGGGTGCCAGTGTTTTATCCTGGCAAGTAACACAAAGGAAGATCCCCTGTGGCAAATCTGCTACATCCATGATCAAAATAACCACTAAACATCTCCACACCCCTCATTGCATTATCAACCAGGGAGAATCTCTTGGGTTGCCTTAGACAATCTAGAAAAATGAATGAAGGATGGGCTCAATAAAATTTAAATCATAAGAAAATTGAGCAAGATCAATGGTGGAAAATATGTTGATAACGAAACAATCTATAACACTAAGGGTAAGTTAGTGCTTGAAGAATTAAAGGGAAAACATTCTATGGAGGTCCTCTTTGAACAAATTGGTAATTAAGGTTTGGTTCATTGAGCAAATCCAGCAAAATTGAGTGGAGAGATTCACTTTAAGGCCCCTCTTCTTTGCCCACCCCTTTTCATTAAATCTTTGCAAACGATTCCATCCTATTGCTATGTTGTATTGTACTTATAAAACACAAAAGTAAAACATCCCCCTATTCCATGTTCAAGGAATTTCAGCCAGCCAAAAAACTTTCATAAAAGTTTTTTTTTTATAAAAAATGAAAAATTTGAGTTCTACAGATGGTCTGTAAACGCAATAAAGGAGCTGGCTTATGGTCCTGAGAGACCTCCCAAATTCATGGTGATGGCACATGAAAAATCTCTGATTTGTGCTATAGAACATAGTTTCCCTGAGTGAACAAGACAGTTTTTTCAGTGTCACTTGTATAAAACTATACAAGAAAACTGTAAAGTTGGCTTCAATAATCATTTTTAATGGTGGCAAAGCTTTATGTCTCTGTGGGCTAAGTATGGGGCCTCTAAAACAAGGAGGAGGCAGATTACAATGATGCAGGACTTAGATTAAGTGCCAAATCACTTTATCTTCTGTTAATATTCCTAGTTTTGGGTACTTAAGTTATGAGTTGTATACAGCATTCCTTGGTAACATGTGAGGATGTGCTCAGGTATATGGATCATGACATATTCTGTATCAAAGAGACATTTTTAATGGCTTGGAATTTCAAAAAACTTGACTTTGGAAATTAAAACATGTCTTGGGTGGAAGGGGCCCATGCTACTCTCAAACAATTCCTTGACAATTCTTTGGGAAACATGTTGGATTTTTGGAGGAACCTAGGAGGAAAAGTTTCCAATCAAATAAAATTGGTTCATGCTGCACTTTAAAACTCTTGAATAAAGATAGGAATAGTTCTTCCAACTGAACTCTTACCATTGGCTATCATTTTGGAACTATAAGAGAGGTTTAAGAGGAACCATGATGTGGACGTGTGGACCAAGTAATACTGCAAGACTATGGGTTTTTGCTGTTCCCACCAGATAGGTGAGCTCCTAGTTTCAAGAGGTTACGTTGTGCTGTAGTATTTTCATCCTCATTGGAGTTTGGATTATAAAACTTGCATTTCTATTTGTGTAAGTTGGTTTAAGTTGGATTGTTTAAATCACTTTGTGATTGATACTTTTTGATAAATGCTTTTTGATGAGTGATTACTAATTTAACAATATGTGATACCTATTAATTTTTAAAGGTAAATTTTGATAAAATGATAAACCATTCTCAGTTACATGAGAAGCTGAATGCAATGATCTGGGGATATCCTTAAAAAGATCATTGTAGGCTGTTGAAATACTTGATTCAGAAGACCGCAAAATTTTGATCAAATCCAAAACTTGAACCTAAAGTCTTGCAATCAAGCAGAGGCCAACTTAAATTGACAGATATCCAGAAAGATCCTTCTTGATTTGAAAATTTTGAAAAGGAAATTAAGCAGGAAAAGAGGATTAGAATGGCACCACATAAGAAAAGGCAAAAGATTGCAAGTCTTTCCTTTAGAGAAATGTTAATTTTTTGGGTTTCATGAACTGATGGGAAAATGATTTCTGTAGTCCAAGGATGGCTCTTCATCTGAATTTCATAGTTCAGTGGAAGAGACTGAAAGTTCATTAGGGTACCTTCTGTTGGAATGAGATTCCTTTTCAAATGAGGAAGATGAAGAAATGGAGGAGTCAAACAAAATCTCATCTTTGGTGGGTGTTGTTTCCTTTAATGAGATTAGAATTTTGGCTAACTAATTTTTGATTTTATGAAGTGAATTACCCCAATAAAATACCCAATAAATTACATAAGCTATTTGGCAAGGTTTGGGATCCAGTTGGTGATGGAAATTGTGGATTTAGAGTCGTTTCTAAATCACTTGGGTACAAAGAGCATGAATGGTTTTAAGTAAAAAAAGGAAATGCTTTAAACATTGAAGAAAAATTAGACAAGCTATTCAAAGATCCCTGTTGGCAGTAAAGATTTTTAAAAGGTAGAAAAAAGACTGGATCTTAATGACATCAATGAAAAGATTCCATCTTCAAAATGGGTTTCAATTTTTCATATGGTTCAAATACTAGCATATATCTATGGAAGACCAATATGTTTTATTTAATTAGATTCATGTTGTACTTATACTCCTACAAAAATGGGTGTAAAAGAAGCATCACACCCAATATTCCTTTCATGTTTTGATAATAACCATTGGGTCCAGCTTGTACTTAAGGGAGATGTGATTTTGATCCTGCCCATAGTTTCCAAACCATGTTCCATGATTTCTAACAAAAGCCCCTTATTGGGTTGATCTCCTCAAAGATAAAATTTATTTCTATTTTAATTCATAGAAATCACTTTAATTTCATCATTTGTGCTTGGGTTCTTATGCTGATCTTGTAATTCTATTAATATCAAGGGCTTTCACTTTTTGAACATCATTGTATTGAGTTTTTTGAGTTAACATCATTAGGGTGTTTAAAATTTAGTAAATCCGCCATTAGAAACCAGCCATTTCTTGACCAAACCCACCATTTTGAATGGCATATTCCTGAAATACACATAACCCCTAACTGGTTTATTCCAAAATGGTGGGTTTCATGAAAATGACAGATTTCAAAAATCAAACCCGTCATTTATGCACCATCATCCATCCGCCATCCATCCCATGCAAAACACCCATCCACACCTCCAGCTCAGAAAATCCATACTTATCCCCTCTCCATGGCATTACACACATCTCATCTCCATTGCTTCAAATCTCTATTTCTTCACATCAAGCTTGACCTCATCCATCACCTTCCTTCCTCCTAAGGTTGGCACCCCTGGTAAGCCCCCCCTCCTCATCCTCATCCTCTTACTGCCCCTCATTGGTTGCTGATGCTTTGATAATTCAACCTCTAGGCCCCCCCCCTACCTTCTTGCTCAATCTGCCAGGTAAGCTGCCCTCTGCCTCCTCCTCCACCTTCTCACCCTTCCTCTCCCTCCCTCCCAATTGATTACTAATCAATTGATAAATTTATCACCAATTGATCAAGCAATTAGGGCGTATCAGATTTAGCAAACCCGCCATTTTTTTTGACCAAACCTGCCATTTTTAATGGAGGGTTTCTGAAATACACATACCCCCTAACTGGTGTATTTCAAAATGGCGGGTTCCATGAAAATGGCATATTTCAAACATCAAATCGGCCAGCAAAACCGCCATTTTTAATTGCAGGTTTCTGAAATACACATACCCCCTAACTGTTGTATTTCAAAATGGCGGGTTCCATGAAAATGGCAGATTTCAAACATCAGACCCGCCATCTAACCCGCCATTTATGCATCATCATCCATCCACCATCCATCACATCTAAAACACCCATCCACATCAGTAAATACATACCAATCCCATCTCCATCAGGCACATCTCATCTCCATTTCTTCAAATCTCCATCCCCTCACATCTCTATTGATTCAAATATTTATTTCTTTGCATCTCTATTGCTTCACATCTCCATCTTCACACAAACCCCATCATCCTCTCATCACCCCACATCAAATCACCATCTTTCTTAACATTTCCAATCAAACTTCCCGCCAGAAAGTTCAAACTTCCTGCCAGCAAGTTGAAAATGAAAAAAGCTGACTGAACTTTTATTAGTATTTGACTCCAATTCAGACTCCAATTGGGAATCAACTTGGTTGGCTTTGAATGCTCTATTACAAAAGCAAAAACATCCCTTCTACAAATTTTTATGTTTTTGGTTGTTCACCCAAAATTCCTAGGCTGAGTCCTTTTTTTTTCTCATTTGCTGGGGTGGACTTACACAAAACAGACTCAAAAATTCCAAACCCCCCACCTCACCCCACCAAACCACTGGTCAAACCACCCACCTCACCCCACCAAACCACTGGTTGGTCCACTTCTTCCTCCTCCTTACCAACCACCTCCTCCTCACCCATCACCTCCACCTCACCCACCACCTCCCCTCCTCATTTTGTTGGCCCCCTGGTAAGCTTCCCCCACCCCTCCTCCTCCTCCTCCTTCTCCTCCTCCTCCCCATCATCCAATGCTCATACTTTGATTCATCCACCTTCATCCCCCTTCAGGCCCCCCCACCCCCTTGGTTGATTCCCCAGGTAAGCTCCCCCCTCCCTCCTAATCATTCCCCTTTTCCCTCCCTCTCACCCCCTCTCACTCCCTCTCACTCACTCACCAACACCCCCCCTCTCCCCCCCTCCCTTGGTCTCCCTCCCATCTCACTTGGCTTGCTGGCCCCACCCCCCCTTGCTCTTGCTCCATTTCCCTTGCTTTCTTGGCCAACCCCGCTGCACCCCCCTCCTTTGCTCCCTTGGCCAACCCCACCTGCCCTCCCTCCTTCACTCACTTGGCCAACCCAGCCGCCCCCCTCCTTTGCTTGCTTTGCCAACCCCTCCCGCCCTTTCCCCTCCTTTGGCTGACCAAAGTCCGCCCCCCCTCCTTTGCTCACTCAGCCAACCCTGCCAGCCCCCCTCCTTTGCTTGCGCGGCCAACCCCGCTGGCCCCCCTCCTTTGCTTTCTCAGCAAACCCTGCCAGCCCCCCCTCCTTTTCTTGCTGGGCCAACCCCGCAGCCCCCCTCCTTTTCTTGCTTGGCTGACCCTGCCAGCTGCCTCCCCTCCTTTGGAAAACCAACACCCGGCCCCCCCCCTGCTTGCTTGGCCAACCCAGCAGGCCCCGCCCTCACTCGCTTGGCCAACCGCACCCCCGGCTCCCCTCCTTCAGCTGGTTCACCAAAACCCCCCCTTGCCTGGTTCCAAGGCCCTGCCTACCTGGCCCCAGGACCTACCACACCCAACCCAAAGGCCCAGCCAGATTCCCTCACACCCCAGTAAGTTTTTTTTTTCTTTTTTTTCTGGATGCTGATGTGATGGTTTTTTTTTTTTGGTACAGTTTTTTTTTTTTTTTTTTTTTTTTTCTTTTTTTGTTTTTTTTTTTTTGGTGATCACTTTTCTGGTGAACTTGGGATCAAGTCCAGGTTTGGGTTCATTTTTTTTATCCAATCTTTTTTCACAGATGATGTCCATTTGACTTACTTCTTTTTTTCAATCCCTCAACGGCTATTGGTGAATGTCCAATTCTTCTCCCACCCCCCTCAAAATTTTACACAAACAATCAAATAACGTCTTTTTCCTCACCCCAATCTAAGTATAGGATTGGGAGGGAACAAGCTGGAAGTAGATGGCTTGAAAAAAATACAGAGAGGTGGGAAGAGTAGGGCTGCTTGCCAAAAGAGGCTTCAATGTTGGAATTCAGAAATTTCTTTTAAATTTGCTGAGGAAGGTATTAATGAGAAGGTTGTCTGGTTTGGTTTAAACCACGTCCTTTGGATCTGTATCCTTCCATTGTTGCTGAAAAGAAAAAGAATAGTGAAAACCCCACCCAGGAAGAGTTTGAACAAGCCAAACACACAATCAAACCCTTCCATTTCTTCCACCATGGAAAAGTAATTGTCCTCGATTAATCTGATCACCAGGCCCTGGTTGCAATAATTAAATTGTTGCCCTTGGATGAACTCTCAGATCAAGATAAGAAGGACATCAACTTTTTCACCACTTTCCTTCACCGTTCAAAAAAATTTGTCAACCCAGTTGTTCCTTCAAGAGCTTGGGGTGGAAAATGTGGGCAATTGGATGGCAATAATTGATGGACCCCTTTGAGTTATTTGGAGTCTATGTGAAGAAATCATCTATCAACTCTTCCTCTCAAGAGTATGCTTTTTTAAATATTAAGGCAGACAAAGTCTCTCAAATTTTAGGAAAGATTTTTTGCAATTTGGCCAGACTTCCCTGTGAATCAAACTATGAAATAATGAAGGAAAATGGAATCCCCTCCTTCTCATTGATCAAATTTGGACCTTGGCCTACTCCCTTTGACTGCTCTCCACATTTCAACTTTACATGCAACTATTTTCACAACTCACCTCACATTGACCAAGGTGACATCTCTGAGTATTGCTTTTTGCTAGCAGTTCCAAACAGGAAATCAAATGGAATACTTATTAAAAACATGGAAAAATATCAATTATCTGATGGCAAATTTTTTTTCCTGACCTGGGCTTTGGAATTTACTTCAAGCAAAAAGGTGTGGTCAAAATGGTTTGGGCATCCAATAAGTACCAGCAATGTGCTTTTCCTCCTGTAAAGACTGTCACTCATACAAGAATGGCAATGTCAATGCAAATCAACAAAACAAATAGAAACACTTGCAGGGACTTGGGGAGTGGGATAATTTACTCCAGGAAAAAAAACATAATTAAAAAGAAAAAATATTTTTTTATTGGTGGGGTTAAAAATAGTCTTAAGCATTGTTGAAATCAAAAATGATTTGTTTTTCTTTTTAAGTTTTTCATCAAATCAAATATATTTCAAAGCCCAGCATTTGAGTAATCTGATTTAATTCATCTACTGTTCTGCTGCTACCAATGTATGCTGCAGCCATTGACCACTTATCCTTGATGAGAAGAACTGGAGCCATGTATGTGTGATGTGGAAGTATTATTCATTAGCTTATGAATAGGAGTGAAAAAGGAGTGAAACATAAGAAGGAAACAGTGCAATGTATGAAAAATAAAGAGGGTGCATACCTGGAGCCATGTATGTGGGATGTGGAAGGATGAGGAGAGAGGTCCTTCCACGTACACTTCTCCAGGTATGCTACAAGGCTTGTGACATTTAGGTGAAATGACTCTGACAGTTTTGTGGCATAAAAAAAGGAGATAGAAACGGGAGAAAACAACGTGACATAGCTCAAAACCCCCCCTTGCTGCAAGCCTGAAGAGAAAATGAACAGAAAGAAAAGATAGAAGGAAAGTGAAAGAGAGAAAGAAATGGGAGGAGAACAGAGAGAGACAGACAACGCCTTCAGGGGACAATGCCAAATGCAGACCTGTTCTTCTCCAGAAGAATTTATGTGAGTGGCTTGGTGAGCGTGTCAGCCAACATGTCCTTTGTGGAGATGTGGACAAGGGAGATGGTGTTGTCCTGCATGCATTTGCATATGAAGTGGTAACAAGTGTTGATGTGCTTTGTCCCGGAATGGTGTTCTGGATTCTTGGCCAGGGCTTCAGCGCCCTTGTTATCAACATGAAATGGGATGGCAGTGTTGGGTCAAAGCTTTAATTTGCTGAGGATGTGCTTAAGCCACAGGCCCTCCTTGCAAGAGTCAGAAAGAAACTTATATTCAGCCTTGGTGCTGGAGAGCGACACAGTGGCCTGCTTGTGCAATTTCCACTAGATTGCGCTGTAACCAATTTGGTATGAGTAGGCTGAGGTGGACCTGCAGTAATCGCAATCCTCCGCCCAATAAGAGTTGGAAAACCCCAAAAGATTGAGTTGGCCTCCAAGACAAAGCTTCAGATTTTTTTTGACAGGAGGTAGTTTTGAACCCCCGGCGCGGCTCAATAGTGGATTTTGCACGGATCACATTCATGCTGGGACAGGCAGTTGACTAAAAATTCTATATCCAAACGTGTGTACTGAGACACCCAAAGAAGTGAGCTGATCAGCTGATTGTAAGGTCCCGACAAGGGGGGGTCACCAGGGGACTTTTTCCGGATAGACTTGAAGGTGGAGTCTATGGGGGTCACCATTGGGGTGTGCCTACAATCAAGAAACAGGTCCCACAGGTCTTCAATGTAGTGAGACTGATTCAGAAACACTGGTCAATTGTCCCAGTCTTGCGTCATTTGTAGGGACAGGAAGTGGTGGAGGTCTTGATTTTTGCCAATCTGAAACTTTTTACCCAGTGAGTTAACCAACTCATCCACGAATGTGGGATTAACTGATTGCAAGGTCATCTACGTGGGTGATTAACGCCCTGACAATGTGACCTTCTTCTATTTTGAAGTAAAGGGTGGGATTGTACATGGAGACGGAGAGACCAAGGTTGAGCAGAGCTTGATGCATCTCCCCATTCCACTGTCTGGGGGACTGTTTCAGTCCATATAGGGAACGGTCCAACTGACAGAACCAGTCCAGATGCTGAGGGTCCTCAAAACCCGGCGGTTTCTCCATATAGACAAGGTGGTCAAGATGACCATTAAGGAAGGCTGTCTTGAATTCAACCTGCCAACCTTTCCAGTCTTTGGAGGCCAGCAGACTGAGGATAAGGCATAGGGTCTCCAGGCAGAGAGTTGGAGAAAAGACCTCATTGTAGTCAAGAACTCATATTTGGGAGTAGCCCATAGCGACCAGGCAAGCCTTGAGCTTCTGGAAAGAGTGATCAGGGCGGTGTTTAACCTTGTAAACCCGTTTGGATTTGATAATCTTCCATCAGCAAGGACAGGGGACCAGGCGCCAAGTTGCCATTCCAAGAAGAGATGCAAATTTGTCCTCTGCGGCGCGTAGCCACCAATGTTTGTTGGGAGATCTTGATATCTGGCGCCAAGTCTTGGGTGTGTCAACATTGCAAGAAGCCGAGGTGCTCTTCAACCAGTTTCCATAGCGTTCCGGTGCCTTACTTTCCCTCCCGGAGCGCCTTTTGGGCGGGGAGGGAAGGGGTGGATGTGGCAGAGGGACCACTGGTGGAGAACCTGTACCAGAGGTTCCCGACCAGAAGGTTGAGAGTGGATGGGGACGCGAGAAGGGTAGAGCTGAGGAGCGGATAAAGGCGGGAGATCCAGCTTCACAACCTTTTTGGTGTTGGAGGAAACCAGAGACAGAGCAGTTAAGGGGGTTGGCAAGTTGGAGCCTGAAGATATGACTTCTATGTCCCATGGTTGATTGGCGGGCGCGTGAATGGATGCCAAGAGATGAAAATCCAGATCTACTTTGAGGGGAATGGTAAGAGGGGGAGAGACATTTAGAAGTGGATAATCTTGGGTGGGAGGGACAGCCAATGGAGACAGGGATGGTGATGAGCAGGTCGGCCAGGGAATCTCAACATGGACAGATTTGGGCAACAGTTTAGTCCCTGCAGAGTAAGGGGAAAGAGAAATCAGTAAAATCTACATCCCTTGACTTTATAACGGTCATGCCTTGGTGATGAGACCAAGAGAGGCCTGTCCTAAACCGCTGGGACAGAGGAATGTTTGGCCGGATGAGGAAATTGGAGGAATGATACTGATAAAAAAATTCCAATTTTTTTTTTTTGAAATGACACCTAATAAAAGAATTGTAAAAATTTTTTTGAATTTTCCGCATCTGGTCCAGGGTGTCCAGATTTGGTCACCACAGCTTTTGAAGGGCTTGAGGCCTATGTGAGAGAAACAAACATGATAACCCATCAGGGAGGGATCAACCAGCGCAGGATTGGATACACAGGTGTAATTTGAGCTCATGGGTTTAGATGGTAGGTAGTAGAGGTTCCCATGCCAATAGCTTGTGCCTGATGGTTTGCCCATGATTTTCACGTTGTCCGTTGGGTAGATGTCACATGATCCACCCATGAAGACAACTGTCAAACCAATATTGCACAGTCTGGCAACGGAAAAGAGTGGTTTGTGGAGAGAAGGCACAAAAAGTTTTTTGATGGTCTTTTTGCCCAAGATTGGCACTTGAGAGATGCCCTTCAGAGTAGCTTTGACCATAGAATGATTGGCTAGACACATTGGCATGCAATCAGGTTTTGTGTTAAAGACAGATGATGTGTCTGGAGTCATGGAGATTGAGCATCCTGAATCAAGATTGGCGTTGTTGGAGGCATGGTTAAGGAGAGTGGAAGAGAGAGAGACGGCAGTGTGGCTGGCGACAACATCATATTCAGATCTGGAATGATCTGACTCCTTGGCTGAAGCACCAAGAGGTGCAGAGGTAGCTTGGCCTGCCTTAGCAGTGGGCCTGGTAGTTTTCTTGAGATTGTATTTGGTCTTCTGTGAGGCCTTGTGTTTTTCTAGGATGCGGCAAGTATTATTGCACATATTGAGATCATGACCATTGATGTTGCAGAATGTGCAGTGGTGGGACTTCTTTTTGTTATTGGTCTGACACTTCTGTGGCTGAGTTCTTGCTTTAACAGAAGAGGCTACACCTATTTTATTGGTCTGAGATTGATGGGGAGTGTTTTTGTTCTTGAGGGAAGATAAGACTGCTTCCATTTTTAAACCATCCTGGTTCATTAGCACAGAGACGCAGTGGAGCCAGTCTTGGGGGATTGAGCTAAGCAGGGCGGCGGAGTGAACATCATTTGGAGTGAGGGGCTTGTCTGCAGAGACCAGAGAGTTGAGGTGTTCATAGTAGTTTGCCATAGTGTTGATGTGTCCTAGAATATAATCATTTTCCATCTTTGTGAAAAGGAGTTTACAAATCCAGTAGACCCTACCTCCCGTCAAGGAATCTTGATGCGCGCTTGTGAGTGCAATCCACATATGATAGGAATCACAATGGTGTTCTCAAATGTGTTGTAGGTTGCATTCATCAATGGTTTGGGTTATCACCAAGCAGAAAAGATTGGTGTCAGACATCCACAAGGCAGTGGGTTTCTCTGGTATTGGTTGGGTGACAATGTAGTTGAGACTGGCTTCCTCAAAGATGCCATTACTACCAGCTCCCAGTCAAGGTAGTTTGAGTCTGGCCCTGGGGCGTTGGGGACAGGGAGGCAAGCATTTGAGGATTTTTGAGGATTAGTGGAGATGGATTCCAAGAGTTGGACAGAGTTGCTCATTGCGGTTAATATGGTTGGAGATGTTCCAACAGAAATCAAAGGGAGGAGTAGAAGGTGCTTTAACAGGAAGCTTATGGATCCTTATGGTTAGGTAAGAAAGCCAAGCTCTGGGCTCATAACCTGATGAGATGAGCTGGAGCCATTTATGTGGGATGTGGAAGGATTATTCATTAGCCTATGAATAGGAGTGAAAAAGGAGTGAAACATAAGAAGGAAACAGTGCAATTTATGAAAAATAAAGAGGGTGCATACCTGGAGCCATGACTGTGGGATGTGTAAGGATGAACAGAGAGGTCCTTCCACGTACACTTCTCCAGGTATGCTACAAGGCTTGTGACATTTAGGTGAAATGACTCTGACAGGTTTGTGGCATAAACAGAGGAGATAGAAACAGGAGAAAACAACATGAAATAGCTCACAAATACTTTTTTTATGTTGCCAGTTGTTCCCTCTCCATTTTCAGTTGCACTTGCTTTTGATCCTTCTCCTTTTCCTCTTTTTGAAATTCTAGCTCAGCTGTTTCAACTTCCACTCAGAATCATATTTTTGTCATGAGCCAACCTCTTGGCTTTCTGCTTTTGAAAATCAATAGCCAGTTGAAGATCCCACTTCTGCTTTTCAAAAAAAAGTTTTTCAGCTTCAATTTGCAATTTCACTGCTTTTCAGAGGGGAATAAGAATGAGCTTGATTTCGAAAGCAAGGAGAATCCAATTGGCTTACTTGAATCTTGCTTCTCCACAATCTCCTCAAAGCCTTGAAAATTTGAATTATTTCTCCCCTTTTGAATGCTATTGGGGTTGATGTTGATGGAATTGGAGGCCTTGCACTTTCCCTTTGCAGAGGAGGTTTGTGTGGGAACATCATTGCCCTAATTTGAAGGGGATTTTGCAGGCCCCATTGGCTTGAGTTTTTGGCCATTCAGGAATGGATGAGCCTGTTTCTTTTGAATCTAAATCAGTCAGGATTAACTGGACAGAAAAGAAAAGAACTTTGTTCCTTACTTGAGAAGATTTTAATGGCAATGGTGATACGGGAATTAAATCCTCCTCATTGGCCAATTTCTCCAGTTCTTCCACCCCAGGAAGAGAGCAATCAGAAGAAGGATGGGAGGGGTCCAAAATTGGGTTTGAATCCTGAATCAATGCCAAAGTAGACATGATTGGAGCTTATTGCATTTGAATATCCTCCCTGGCATTGGATGGGGGCCACTCATAGGTTTCTTCCAGATCACCATTGCTTGGCTGAGAATCCCCAGCCAATTCCTCAGCATAAACTGAATTGGATTTTTGGGCATCAAAAGCAGCTAGGGGGGTGATTTTAGCATTCTTTGCAAATATTCCATTGATTTGAATATCAAAAGGAAAATTGGAGTACAACTTATCAACCACCAAGTTGATTGCCTAGCCTTTGTCAGAGTTGGTGATACCAAAGCCAGTGGAGATTGACATGGAGTGGGCCTTCTTGTACTTGGCTTGATAATTCTTGAATTGCTCCCTCATCTGTTTGGATGACAGATCCAGCCTACCTTTTGTTTTGTTCTTGAATTCATTGGCCATCAGGAGATAAACATTGACCATAGAGGATGGAGGTCTGCCAAGGTGTGTTTCATTGTTGGATCCAAAGCAAGAATTTTAGTTTGAGGGAATTTTGAGGTAGTTTACCAGGATGATGTGATCAGCTCTCATGAGCTGACTTGAGCCTTCAAAATCTGATGGGGGAAGATTTTTGGATTTTGAGTTCCTGGGGGATGTTTGCTTTGGTCCATTGGATTGTTTAGTGGACTTTCTGTTGGATCTGAGGGTGCGCAGAAATACCTGAGTTTACGCAGAGATTGAGAGCAGACAGAAGGATAGGATTACATGAGAATGGGGATAATCATCAGAGGGAAAACAAACAGACACATGAAGAAAAAGTGAGAGATATAACAAGTTAACTTACCTGAGGGTACGCAGAGATTGAGAGCAGACAGAAGGATGAGGAAAGAGATCCTTCAGTCTGGCCCAAACTCTGCCCTCAGGTAGTGTACAACAGAACTAATATTTGTGACATGTTTGTGCGCGCATGTGACTGGTGTGGTTGAGGTGAGTGAAGGCGCGCACCTGACAGGTGATTGAAAGTGATGAGGGAAATGAGGTAGGAAAAGAAAAGATAGAAAAGAAACAGATTGAAGAAGAAAGTAATAAATAGACAGAGACATGAGGAATGGATGGAAAAGAGAAGAATAATGAGATGAAGATCTCTTTATTCCAACACTTTCTAGGGGAGGATTTCTGAGGGGCCATTTAAAAATAGTAGGAGGGATGAAGGGATGAAGGGCTATGAGAGTGTTTAAGTGGTGGGAGTGATGATGTGATGAGAGGATGAGAGTGATGAAGCAAAGAGAATAGGAAGAGATGAGAGTGATGAAGTGAAAAGAGCAGTAAATCAATGAGAGTTAGGATGTGATGAAAGCAATAAAGTGATGAGAATGATGAATTGATGAGGATAGTGATCCAATGAGATTTAGCTGGATGTGATAGAAGCAATAAAGAGATGAGAGCAATGAAGTGATAGTGATAGTTATCCAATGAGATTTGGCTGGATTTGATGAAAGCACTAAATGGATGATAGTGATGAACTGATCAGGATAGTGATCCAATGAGAGTTAGCTGGATGTGATGAAATCCATAAAGTGATGAGAGTTATGAAGTGATGAGGATAGTGACAAAGAGATGAAGAGAAATGAATCAAATTTTTTTCCAATGAGGTCGGAGCTAGAAGGAGGTTTGAATCAAGGGGTGGATGACATGGACTTGTGGTGGAAGCCTTTAAAGACTTTATGTGCAAAAACCCACTTATTTCCAGGTAACTCTGACACATCTGATTTGAAATAAGTGGGTTTTTTTATTTTTAATGGCAGGTTTGAAATGGCGGATTTGGCTTGAAACCCGCAATTAAAAAATGGAGGGTTTGCTTAACTCTGATACACCTTATTTATTTCCAATCAATTAAGCAATTGATTTTCAATCAATCAAGCAATTGATTGCCAACCAATCAAGCAATAAATTTCTAAATTGATTGAAAATCAATCAAAGGATTGATTTCAAATTAATTGAGCAATAAATTTCCAGTATATTGAGCACTTTATTTCCAATTGATCTAGAGATTTATTTCCAATTGATGATTTAGTGATTGATTGCCAATTGATTGAACAATTGATTGAGAAATTCATTGCCAATCAATTGAGAAATCAATTGAGCAATTGATTGCCAATTGATTGAGAAATCAATTTCAAACAAATCAAGCAATTGATTGCCAATCAATCAAGCAATTGATTGCAAATAAATCAAGCAATTGATAGCCCATCAATTGAGAAATTTATTTTTCATCAATTTAGAAATTGATTGTCCATCAATTTAGCAATTAATTTCCCATAAATTTAGCAATTGATTGCGCATAGATTGAGCAATTTATTGCCCATCAATTGAGAAATTCGTTGCCCATCAATTGAGCAATTCATTGCCCATCAAATGAGCAATTTATTGCCCATCAATTGAGCAATGGATTTCCCATCAATTGAGAAATTGATTGCCCAAAAATTGAGCAATTGATTGCCCAACAATTGAGCAATTGATTGCCCATCAATTGAGCAATTGAATTCCCAACAATTGAGCAATTGATTGCCCATCAGTTGGCCAATTGATTGCCCATTTATGAAGCAATTGATTGCCCATATATTGAGGAATTTATTTCCAATCAATTGAGAAATCAATTGTAAATTGATTGCTTTATTGATGTGCAATCAATCAAGCAATTCATTTCCATTGGGTATTGATTCATGTGTGTGATGAGCAGATAGTGCTCTGGGATGATCATGGTGGTGAGCTGGAATGATCATTGTGAGCAAGGGGTGGTTAGATGATGAGGCTGAGTGTTTGGGAAGGCAAATTGGCCCATCTGGCAATGGAAAAACTAGCTTAGTGGTTAAATTGTAACTCATCAATGTTGAGGTCATGAGTTCAAATCCAATAGTGTGAAAAATCTTGGGTTTTGAAAATGCCACTGCCCTCAAAATGTTATACAACAAATTGAATCCCTTCTTGATCCTCACCCCAAGCGCAGTAGGTGCCTGGGAGAGCAGATCCAAAGCATGGTTGATAGTTGGAGAAACTTTTTAGCCAATTTACCAGGATGATGTGATCAACTATATTGAGCTGACTTTAGCCTTTGGAAGCTGATTGGGGATGATTGTTGGATGTTGAGATCCTTGGGAATGTTTACTTTGGTCCACCAAATTTTTTAGTGTAATTGTGGGGGGAGGTTTTCTGAGAAGCTATTTGAAAACAGTAAGAGGGATAAAGTTATGAAGTGATGAAGGGATTTTTGCAAAGCAGGGATGAAGTGATTAAGCAATGAAGCAATGAGATTAATGATGTGATGACAGCAGGGATCAAGCAATGAATTGATGAGAGGGTGGATGTAATTAAAGTAATAATGTGTTAGAAAGTGATGAGAGTGATGAAGCAATGAGAGTGATGAGGTTATGAGGTGAGAAAGTGATGAGAGTGATGAAGCAATGAGAGTGATGAAGTTATGAGGTGAGAAAGTGATGAGAGTGATGAATTTATGAGGATAGCAATGAAGATATGAAGAGCAATGAATAAAATTTTTGGATGAGGTTGGAGGTAGCATTTTTGAAATTGGGTCAGACAATGAAACCAGGGGTGATGATATGAAATGATGGGTTAAGGTGGTGTAAGCCTTTAAATACTTGATTTGAAAAAAATCATTTATTTTCAGGTAAGTTTGACACATCTGATGTGAAATAAGTGATTTTTTTTAATTTTCAATGGCAGATTTGAAATGGCAGATTTGTGTTTAAAGCCACAATTAAAAAATGGCTGGTTAGCTTAACTTTGATACACCCTATTATATGTATGTATACATGTATATATATAGGGTGATGTTAAATTCACGGCTCCAGTTGTGTGGGAGCCGTATACATGACTCCAGGAGTTTGAGAGCCGTGTAGGGCCCCACACGTGCTTTGGGAGTCGTGTAGGGCCCCTCAACGCGTGGGGCTCATACACTTCTCCATATAATTTATAATTTATTATTTATTATTTATTATTTATTATTTATTATTTATTATTTATTATTTATTATTTATTATTTATTATTTATTATTTATTATTTATGATTTACAATTTATTATTTATTATTTATTATTTATTATTTATTATTTATTATTTATTACTTATTACTTATTATTTATTATTTATTATTAATTATTAATTATTTATTATTTATTATTTATTATTTATTATTTATTATTTATTATTTATTATTTATTATTTATTATTTATTATTTATTATTTATTATTTATTATTTATTATTTATTATTTATTATTTATTATTTATTATTTATTATTTATTATTTATTATTTATTATTTATTATTTATTATTCATTATTTATTATTTATTATTTATTATTTATTATTTATTATTTATTATTTATTATTTATTATTTATTATTTATTATTTATTATTTATTATTTATTATTTATTATTGATTATTTATTATTTATTATTTATTATTTATTATTTATTATTTATTATTTATTATTTATTATTTATTATTTATTATTTATTATTTATTATTTATTATTTATTATTTATTATTTATTATTTATTATTTATTATTTATTATTTATTATTTATTATTTATTATTTATTATTTATTATTTATTATTTATTTTTTATTATTTATTATTTATTATTTATTATTTATTATTTATTATTTATTATTTATTATTTATTATTTATTATTTATTATTTATTATTTATTATTTATTATTTATTATTTATTATTTATTATTTATTATTTATTATTTATTATTCATTATTTATTATTTATTATTTATTATTTATTATTTATTATTTATTATTTATTATTTATTATTTATTATTTATTATTTATTATTTATTATTTATTATTTATTATTTATAATTTATTATTTATTATTTATTATTTATTATTTATTATTTATTATTTATTATTTATTATTCATTATTTATTATTTTTTATTTATTATTTATTATTTTTTATTTTTTATTTATTATTTATTATTTATTATTTATTATTCATTATTCATTATTTATTATTTGGAAAGCATGATTTTAGGTGTGTAGTGTGCCGCACGAACCATTTGAGCCCTGTAGCATGCCACACAACTCAAATGGGCTGTGTGGCATGATACAAGTCCCAGTTGAGCTGTGTACATGACTCCACACGGCCCATTTGAGTTGTGTACACGACTCCACACCTCCAATTTGAGTCGTGTACACGACTCAAAGAGTTGTGAATTTAAGATTACCCATATATATTTGTTTTTATTTATTATTTCTTTTTTTGATTCAAATAAAAAATTAAAAATAAAAAAACATAAAAATTAAATTAATCAGTTTAATTGAAAATAGAAATATATAAATAAATGAAATAAATAAATAAATAGAAAAGAAATCCATTGATTTAATTAAAAATATAAATAAATAAATAAATATAAATAAATAAAACAAAATGGAATGAAATAAAAAAATATATAAAAAAGGAATTGATTCATTAAATAAAAAATATATATTTGGTTAATGTTAAATTGAGGGCTCATTGAGCCGTGTACAAAACTCTGTACATGGCTCTTTGAGTTGTGTACACGGCTCAATGGGCCGTGTGGCACCCTAAACGACTCAAATGAGCCGTGTGGCATGCTACACGGCTCAAATGGGCCGTGTGGCATGCTAAACGACTCAAATGGGCTGTGTGGCATGCTACACGACTCAAATGGGCTGTGTGGGCTGCTACACGACTAAAATGGGCTGTGTGGCATGCTACACGACTCAAATGGGCTGTGTGACATGCTAAACGTCCCATTTGAGTTGTATGGACAGCTAAACAAATAAAATCAAGTTTTGTAGCCTCCACTAAATTATAAATAATAAATAATAAATAATAAATAATAAATAATAAATAATAAATAATAAATAATAAATAATAAATAATAAATAATAAATAATAAATAATAAATAATAAATAATAAATAATAAATAATAAATAATAAATAATAAATAATAAATAATAAATAATAAATAATAAATAATAAATAATAAATAATAAATAATAAATAATAAATAATAAATAATAAATAATAAATAATAAATAATAAATAATAAATAATAAATAATAAATAATAAATAATAAATAATAAATAATAAATAATAAATAATAAATAATAAATAATAAATAATAAATAATAAATAATAAATAATAAATAATAAATAATAAATAATAAATAATAAATAATAAATAATAAATAATAAATAATAAATAATAAATAATAAATAATAAATAATAAATAATAAATAATAAATAATAAATAATAAATAATAAATAATAAATAATAAATAATAAATAATAAATAATAAATAATAAATAATAAATAATAAATAATAAATAATAAATAATAAATAATAAATAATAAATAATAAATAATAAATAATAAATAATAAATAATAAATAATAAATAATAAATAATAAATAATAAATAATAAATAATAAATAATAAATAATAAATAATAAATAATAAATAATAAATAATAAATAATAAATAATAAATAATAAATAATAAATAATAAATAATAAATAATAAATAATAAATAATAAATAATAAATAATAAATAATAAATAATAAATAATAAATAATAAATAATAAATAATAAATAATAAATAATAAATATTAAATATTAAATATTAAATAACATGGTTGTGTACAGGGTTAAAAAAATCAAAAATTCTCATTATGGGGGGTATATGCCCCCCCAGGGGTTGCGCGTGTTTAGAACAACCCTTTGGAGTAGTGTATGGGCCCTACACAACTCCCACCAGGTCTTTAGGCGTCCTACACAGCTCCCACGGGTCGTGTGGGGCCCTAAACAACTCGCACAGGCCATGTGGGGCCCTACACAACTCCCACACGATGGGGGGACATGAATTTAGCCATACCCTTCACTTGATAATGAAAAAGGAAAAATCACAACAATTTAAAGGATAAGAAATAAATTATCCAAGGGAATTTTTTTTAAATTCACTGTGTCTGGTACAAAAGGAGAAACTACTAAATAAGAGATATGAAGTTTTCAAATTGAAGAAACTCATAAAATAGATTTCCAAAAAACTGAAATCTCCAAATCTTTTTGGAACATGAAACCTTCTAAGGAGTATTGCCAATAGCAATATATTTTGTTGGTAAATTTGTGTTATATTTGAATAATTGGTAATGAAATTTTTGATTCAACGTCAACATCAATCAATCAATGAATGGAAGTGAAATAAAACGGGTTGGAGGAGATTTTTGTAGACAAGATCTCCCTGACTTATATGACTATATACAAGCCAAGAGGGAAAGAATTTAAAAATGCGTTTCTGCTCTGTTTCTTTTTTTTACCACAGAGTGCAATGAAATTGAAATGTTAAATTTCTCTCATATTCCTTGCTATTTAAATCCACTTATTCTGTAACTTTCTTTTCTTATATGTATATGAAATTTCAGAATTAAATAAATAAATATTTCTTTTAAATTTTTTAACTTATACATATCATCCTTTCTTCTCTTTTGTTCAATAGTATAATGTACCAGAGTATCTGGGCTGTGTTAATATGTCTGTATAATACTTCATAGAGACTTAATTTTTGATAAGTTACTATTTCTCAACATATTGAGATAATTCTTTTTTCCATCATTTTCCAAGTTATCTTCTTGTTCAATTAGTAGCAAAATCAATTTTTTGCAACAATTATTTTCCCTTCAGAAGGGATTACAATTTAAAAAAGGATCCCATGTAAAACATATTAAAAATTATCAATATGAGAAGAAGATGAAATGAAATCTAAAAATACCCACCTCTGATCATTCTCATTAAATAATTAAAATAAAAACTGAGGAAATATGACAAAACCTGAAAAAAACAAATTAACACAAAAGATATTTCTTGAAACAAAAATCATGCATAAATACTTTTGATGCAGGCATGTCTGAAATGAAGCACCAATAATATGCCATAAAATAGCCCTTATCAGCTTTCTAGAATTAGCTTATGAGCCCTACCCCCTCTACATACCATGGGGAGGCTATTTTCACTCCAAAAAGGTATTTATACAGCATCATTTTTGGTTTTTACCGTCAGAATTCATCATTTATCAATCCAGACCCTTTTCCATTGGTTATCAGATTTTCATAAGAGATAAGAAAGTCACATATTTCCTCAGTCTGATAGCATTATTTTCAATTTGCCACCATTATTGTATCCATTGAAGTAAAATCATCGAACTCCCAAATTTGATCTGAGACCCTTAAACTGTGACTCATTGCAGTTAAATTGTGAGAAATTACTCAAAGAACTAAGTTAGTTTTTTTCTGCCTAGGCTTGTGTGCTCTCTATCCACAATTCCCTGGGTGCTACCTCTTTTTGTTAATTAATAAGGAACCCATTGTGCCAGGATACAGACTCAAATTTAATCTCCCTGAATAAAGATATTTAATGACACCCAGTTTTTTTATCAAATGTGGCTCCTCTACCCCCAGTTTTTTTATCAAATGTGGCTCCTCTTTAAAATTCCAAATTTTATATTTGGCATTAAATTTTTCATGCCCCAAAACTGTGTTTCACATGGTTTCAACATTGCCACATTGTCCCCTAAAGTCCCCAGTACACGAATTAATCCTGGAATTAATGTGGTTTTCTGGGGTGTTCAAAAAAAAGGGGGGGGCTTGACAGGCATCTCCAACCCCTGGAAATAATTATGATTACTTTTTGCCATTTTAGAGCCCTTCAATATTGAGTTTAAAAATTGAATAAAAGAAAAGAACGCTTTACATCTCAAATCTTTTCACATTTTTTTCTTTCTTTGTTATTTTGGAAAATCTCAAGAGACGGAGATTTTCCATATATGCCATGCCATTCAATTAAATTTTTTTTATGATTTTATTACTTAATTCTCTTTCCAGAAAATGGGATACACATAAAAAAAAAGACATTCTTTTTATCTTTATTTTCCCTTTTGTTCCATGAAATTTTCAAAACTTGGAGCTTTCAGTCTTTTAGTTGGCATGGAAACGCGCCCAAAAAAAATATTTGGGGGCTTTTTAGAGCTAATCCTTTTCCAAAGTAATTCATAATTGAAAGCAAACAAGTCGTGTTTCTTGCTTTAAATAAATGATTCAATAATCAATAGAAAAAACAATCATGGAAAATTGAGAAAGAAAACAAAAAAATAATTCAATCAAGATCAATTTTTACTGATTCATTTCTTGGATATTTAGAATTTTTAGGAGGAAGAAAGATCTTCAAACCAAGTTCCAAGTTATTATGAATCAAATCTTCTCATTTTTTTGATTCCTTTCTAGAAAAAGCCTGCCAAAGCGCAAGTAATTGGGGATATTTTCACAGTTCAGAATTATAGTGGAAAGAAACTATGTTCTGAAAATCTTCCAGAATAATTAAACATAGGGGAGATTTTTGAGAATTGGCAGTTGGAGGGGAATTAGGGGAAAAAAATTGGATGGAATCAACTTAGATAAAAGTACCACTAGCCTTTTGTATGTATCTGCCAGCAGGGAATCATGGAAAGGGAATTTCATCCAGTAACTTTGAGGGGCATGTCCAGAAGTGTGGTTGAGATTTTTTCTTGCTTTTTCAAAATTTTCATCCCAGACTTGATCCATGAATTTTTCATCCTTGAAGAGAGATTTTCATTTTATTTCCTTGATCATTTCCTGAAAATTAGAACTCCAATCATCAGATTTACAGCCCAAATTAACTTCTAGATCAGCATACTGATCTCAACTGGCAGTTCCAATCAACCATTACAGCTTTAACATGTGAAATTTGTGGTGTGGATGTCTTGGGTAAAGTGAAACTTTTGGATTGATACTAAGGAAAGAAATGTGGGTATTATTAACAATGGAATTAAAAAAAATTATTCAAACCGACTTTATCAATATTCACCACTTCAACATTATCAGAATATGAGAAAGACAATTTTTTGATCTTGGATATCTTCCTAAAAAACAAGGAAAGCTCAATAAATGAACCATGAAGTAAGATCAATTCAGAAATTTATTTACAATTTCAGTTTCAGAGGCTGTAGCTGTGGGAGCAAAGATTTGATTCCCTGGAGGCTTATAAGCATGTGAATCTGTATTGTATTTTTTATATTATTTTGATCCTCTTCAAATTGAAAGTACTCAAATTCTGAAAAAAAACACTCTTATTGATGATGGTTCCTGACCTCTGATTGAAAGATGAAAACATGAAAATTAATGGAAACTATAAAAATTATCCTGATCACCCCTACCCCCCCCCCCCAAGAAAATACCAACTATCTTGATCATATCCATTTCTTCAAGATCTGGGAGTTCTTCTTCACTCAATTCCTCTTCTGTTATAAATTCATCTTTTTCACAATGCAATTTTATCCTAATTAAAAAAAACCTCTTACTCTGATTCCTCTTTCTTTTTTGCCTTTTACTTTTCATGCTCTTCCTTTCTTTTCCTTTTCCTTAGAGTCTGAAATTAGAGAAAACCAATTTCCCATTAAATTATGTTCAAATAAAACCAAAAGAAAGAGATAAAAAAACCTGAAAAAGAAAAAAATAACCATTTCTTTACCCACTGGTCGCCTCCTTGGTGTTCCTCTTCTCTTAGTTCTTTCAACATATTTAATCCTAGGTGGATTCCTCTTGAATTAATTCTGAGGAAATGTTTTGCTTTTATTGGAGGATCCTTTGGGTCTTCTCCAAATTTTACTTTCTTGCTTTGATAGGGGTTCCTGGATGGGAGTCAGTTTATACTTCCCTCTAAACAGTTTAATCATTTCTTCAATGTAAAGAATTTTGTGCTCCTGGTTGCAATTTAACAAATTATTCAAAGATTTCATTCTGAAAGCTGTGTATGTTGGTTTGTTGGGAAGGTTATTCATCAGAAGATTCAGAAGTGTGGACTGATTCATTCTCAGCAAGCTATGAATTATTCCAAAATAAAAGAAAAAACTTCAAAAATCAATGTCACAATTATTTTTTTCTTCAAAAAAAAGAAAACATACTTCAATTGGAGGTTTGAAATTCTACTGTGGATGAAAATAGTCAAGAAAAAGTTTTTCTTCTGGAGATTTTCCCTCTTCACTTGGTTTAAACAAGGAATTCCCATGAAGTAATAATAATAAAAATCAGAAAATGTGGTTGATTTTTCCCCTGATGTGTGAAAGGAATGCACAATTTTGAGATCATAGTGGCTGATTTTTCCTGAGAAGTGTTCAACACAACATGAAATGCCAATCAAGTTATTGAAGTCTTTCTGAGAATTTTGAATGGCAGTTTTGCAGATTTCAATTTAAATTGAATGATATACTTCGTGAACTACATCAGAAAGGGAACCAGAAGAATTTGTGATAAATATTTTGAAATAATATTGAAGCCCTTCTATTCTAGATGTGCTGCTATTTCCAAAATGCGGGTGCTTTTTTGAAGCATATGAAACAAATTTTCTTTTTAGAGGACTCCAGTTTTCAAGAAGGTAGTCAGAATGAGGGGGATCCAAGACTACAGTCATTTTGGTAAAATTTTCTTGATATGAATTTTCAGATTTGGATTTGACTATTATATTCCAGTGTTTTCTGAATATCATCCATTCTTCTTCTGTCAGTTTGCTACTATTTACAGAGCAACCTGTCAAAGTAAAAAAAAAATAAAAAATGAAAATAAATAAAATAAAATTTGGAAGGAGTGGAAAATCCAAAAAACATTATTGCAGAAATGCATTCCCCACCCAAAATAAGGTTGGGTCACTCACTGACCCCACCCTTGAAATATGACTCCTTCATATTTTAAATAATTAAATAAGAATTTACAAAAATGTCACAGCACCAATATGACACCTTTTGGCCAAATTAATATTTCACATATATTTTCACGTATAGGTTTCACACCTGTAATTCAGTCAGAATTGAGGTGTTGTGTAAATTTTAGGAGTTACACACGGAAATGTGTTATGTCACAATTCCTGCGCGTAGTCCTGCGTCCCTATACAACCCCTAATTACCTGTAGCATCCCATTCCTGCGTACAGAAGTCCTGCTTGGAGCCAATTTTGCCATGCATGCAGCAGACCCCACCCCGCGCGCATCTGAATGGACGGATTCCTGCTTTAGGATCAGCTGTGACAAATCTGACAGCAGGTACCGCTCACAGGAGTTACAACCTAGTAGGGTTTCACTAGCATATGGAATAATGGGACATATGAATTGTAAATGGTCTAAAAACCTAAAAAACTAAATCAAAATATTATATAATTAATTTTAAATTATTTGAAAAAATACATCAAATATTGAATTAAACCAGAAAACAAACAGATCCCAATCTTTGAAGGCCACAAAACACAACAAGGAGTGGCGGTAAAAATTATTGAAAATTACTTACATTCTCAGCAGATGATGCAAAATCAATGAAGACCCACATATTTCAACTTTAAACCAATATTAATAGTAAAAATGAAGCAAAAGTTCAGAATGATCAGAATTACGCCATTAACACATTAACAGATCCCATGGCTGAAATAGTACAGAAATCAAGCACATCTGAGGACAGATGATTGAAAGCACAAATTGAACGTGCTAAATCTGCCCTGAATGGCTTGCCAGACTCAGCTCATGCGCAAAAACCTCTCTATGTGCCCTGAGAAGCTCATGATTATCACCCCAAAAGGTATTTTTACAGGCCTCTTTGTATCCATTATTCCCCATCAGTTTTACAAGAAATTTATTATTATCAATCAGAAACCGTGTCATTGTTTATCAAGTGCTTATCAAGAGATCAGCAATTGATTTATGACTTATTCTGCAGTATTAATATTATTTCTAAGAAAAACAATCAACCTGATCCGTTAAATTATTGTCAAGCAATCAACCCCAACTGCTCTAAAACTCTTTACCAGAATCTTTGCAGGCTTTTCTGTGGAATTATTTCTCAGGGTAAGTGTTTCCCTCCCTCCCTTGGCTATTTTGCTTTTTTTCCTGGAAATGCTAGTGGATAAGTCCTTATAAGGCACCCATTATTCATTCCAAGGTAATTAAACTGCCTAAGGAGGCCTCTTGAAGAGAGTTTTTCTGTCTTTAAAGATCCCCAGTAGTATAATACTGTGGCCCCTCTTATTATACCAAATTGGAACCCTTCTAACCAAACCAATTAAACCTTGCATAAGCTGTTAAAATATTTATTATTACAGATTTTTAAGCATTGATCTTTGGGATATTATTATTATTATTATTATTCCGTTATTCTTATCACTCTCTGTAGCTAAAGGACTGAAAGTTTCTTGGTATCAGAGAGCTGACATCTTCAGATTTAATTTTTTTCTTTTTACAATTTTTTGCATGTTTTTGAAGATATTCCAGACACAGAGTAGATGATGAGAGTTAGGATTTAAAGTTTCAATGGAATCAATTAGGGCTTGCTCCTTTTCATTAACAATGACTTTGGGTTCTTCATGTTCTAAGATTTCATAAGATTGATTTAGATCCCATTTTTATTCTTCCTTTTGTTCTTGGGAGAGGAAACAGAAACCAACAGAGAAATTTCTAGCACCATTGTTTACCCTAACAATGTGAAAAAGATGCATGGAAAAAATTTTGGTTTTATAGGTGTAGTCCATCATTAATACTGATTTAAAGAGTTTGATTAATTTGATGGAATCTGGGTGAGAAATGAATAAAGAAATAATATGACCATTTTGATTATTGATTAAGTATGTAAAAGAAGAGTTTCTTACATCCATTATAAAAGCTTCTATGGATAGTTTTCATTCCTTTTTTTCTTTTTTTATTTTTGATCTTGTGTTGTGGATTGTACTAAGGTTGGTGTAAACAGGAGAATCAGAGGAATTTATTAAGTAATTAAGAATTTTGAGGGGTGGATCCCCAGCTTTGGTTAAATATTTTACCATATCCTCTTGAGCCCCCTGAATCCTTCTATGAACTCGATGGGTGGATGGATCAGTTGATAGTGGATTATTGTGATTGGGGCATTGGTTTTTTAGTTCCCAAAGAGCAGACCTTGTGTAAAAGTTTCCAGAGGACTTGAAAGTACAGCTTTTTTTGAGTGGTTGAAAGTCTTTTGCTATCCAAACTGGATTTATTTTCTGCATATTTTTTAAATTGTTAAGTATATCTTTTTGCATTAGTATTGGAGAATTTTTTGCAAAATAGAATATCCATGGGAGTTAGCCCACTCTTGAACAGAATCTAAAAGTTCTGCCTTTAAATTATATTAAAACTCTAGTGGAGGATCCAAGTAGATGGAATCATGGGGGTGATCTAAATCAGTTGAAGCAACAGAGTCAGATAGTAAAAGTTTGTTGATGTGTTTTTCAGACATTTTTTTTGGGATTTTTATTTTGAAATATTTTTCTTTATGGAGGATTTGTAGTTTTGAATAGAGTATATTCAGATTAAGTATTTTAGACAAAAAAAGATTTCCAAGACTTGAGGTTTGAGGTAAAAACTTTTTTTGGTTATTTTTTGATTTTGGATTGTTTGTTAATAATTAAAAATAAGTGCAAAAAAGTTGAGAAAATGTTGTTGAGGGTTGACATTTTTTGATTTTTGGTTTTATTTTTTGATTTAGGTGGTTGATTTTGCGGGGGAAGAGGGATGAATTTGATTGGTTGAGTTTTGTTGAGTAGTGATGTGTGATTGGTTGATTGGTGTTGAGTTGTGATAATTGGTGATGGTGTTGATGATTGGTGTGGTGTGGTGTGGATTCTGGATTTTAAAATGTGATATTATGGTTGAGGAGAGAATTTAACCTCCCAAAGAGTTGAGTAGGATTCAGGAACCAATTGAAAATCATATTCAATATCAGATTAGTCATGTAGAAGAGCTTAAAAATGCGGACCTACCACAAAAAGGGGTTTAAACATGGTAATTTGATGTTTGAAATTTGAGGGCTAAATCCAGGTCCAAAAAATATGAAAAAAGTATATTTTTGTTTCCTTTGAAGTTCATTTCAAAACTAGAAACTCATTTTTTCCATCAAAGAAAAAAATAGTATCAGAAATTGCTTCCAGACGCACCCCAAAACAGACACTTCCCATTTTTGTTGCAGATGCATCAATTTTTTTTAGGTATATAATTGATCATAAAGATCCCCAAATAGTATTTTTGGGCCCTTTTCAATGTTTAATAAATTAATGCAAGCTCAAAATTTTAAAAATCTCATGGAAAAATAAGGAAAAATAATTGAAAAAGAATGTCTTATTTTTTATGTGAATCCCATTTTCCGGCATTAAAATGAGGTACTAAAATTCAGAAAAAATTGAATTGAATTTTCTTGAATATTTGGAAACTTTTTTTATAATCATACTTTCTAAAAGAATTAAGAAAAAAAATTAAAATGTGAAAAGATTTGAGACGTAAAGTGTTTTTTCATTTTCAAAAATTCTCAATTATTTTACAGGGGTTTGAGATGCCTTTCTAGCCCCTGGTATTTTAATTTTCTTTTGGATCAACCCAGAAATTTTGCAAATTAAAGGATTACTGTTTGTGTTGGGGATGTTGGGGGACGTTTTGGAAACTTCAAAACCATGTGAAACCCAGTTTTGGGGGCGTGAAAAGTTTAATGCCCTATATATTATATTAAACCTCTTTTAACCAAAACATATAAGCCTTGCACTTGCCTGTGCTACTCTTTTTCTCTTGGAGCTCCCACTGTATTTATTTTTTGCAATATTATTGTTCCACCACTGCATCACTTTCTGTAGCCAAAGGACTGCAAGTTTCCTGGCATCAGGAAGGTGAAATTTTCTCCCTCACTGTGTTTTATTTCATATTTAAGGTGGTATTTTTCATTTTTGAAAGACATTCATTTAATTATCATAGAATCTTTTTTGGGGGGGTGGGGGGGCATTCTTGTGGAAAATCTAACATTGAGAAGCAAGTGCAGAGAAAATCCCACAAAAAAAAAATTTTGATAGCACTATTATTTTAGAAAGACTTGCAGAGGTGTGTGATCCAAGAATAATTTTTTTTTGAAGATTGATCTGCAAATTGATGGGTAGAAACAATTTTTTGAAGGAAATAGATGGAATTGTGGAGGAAAAAGTGAATGTAATACAAAGGAAACAGATAATGTTTAGGCTAGCTTGAACCTTTCTGATGGATACAATTCTATCCTGGCAATATTAAATTGATTTTCAAAGATGGCTTTGTCTCTTCAAAGCAAAAATTTTCCTAATTTGAAATATTCAGCTGATTCACTCATAGAATATGTCTTCTTCAATCATGGTCTTGCAGATAAAATTATCAGCTATTGTGGGTCCTTGTTAGTACCAATATTCTGGAACCTCTTTATGAGAGAATTTCAAGATTACTCAGATTTTTAAACAGCCTAAACCACAAAAAAACCAATTTCAGTTGCTAGAAAGCTAAATCAAGGAGTTCAAGCCCCATCTATGGCCAAGCTCAGGTCAAGCTCCAACCACGCTCAGGTCAGTATTTCACAAAGTCCCATGGCACAATCACTGTGCACCAAGGATGTTCTGAATTTTGGAGATAGCTTCAGATGTAAATTGGAGAAAAATTCAAATAGAGATTCCTTGATGTCACTTGCTAGCAATTCAAATCAAAGCTTTCAAGTTTCCACCAATCATAATTCAATGGGCAAACCAAATAGATGAATCAGATCCTCTGTGAAGAACTGAAAATTCATCAAGCCATGACCAAGATTGACCAAATACCTCAGAAATCACAGACAGTGTCAATGAAGTTCCCAATACTTTATAAAGAGATTGTGTGTTCTGTGAAATTTCCCGCAACAATCCCACTCCAAGTTCTGGAAAGCCCACTAGCCCTTGAGTTACCATCCTGTAACTTCACAAATTTAATAAAATTTGCCTCACAAGGGAAGGTTCTATGGCCTGCAGCAGTTGAGCATCAGTCCCAACTTCCTTCTACACTATCCGCAAAACTACTCCACACTAAGAAAGACACTCCGTAAGCTAAAACACAATTAAGTAATTGTCATAAACAAGACGGACTCACAAACAAGCTCCCCACTTGAACTTTTCCTATTAAGGTCTCCAAGTTGCTTAAGCAAGCTAATACTCTCAAAATCAGAATGATACTATACGCCTATTAATCTGGTTATTTGATTGTTTTATACCCCAATATTGATAATTCCATTGATACCCCCAATTTTTGGTCCATTAAATGTTCCCTTTTTATATACAACTCAAAAAACTACTCCAAAAAGAGATAAAACAACAAAAGAATGAATTTTAATTCTAACCACCTCCATGCATTCCACAATGATTCTTCTCACAATTATTCCAATCCCCTAGCTGATCCATTTGTTCAAAATAGATTTGGTGATTATGTTCCCCAATCTCCCTAACAGTTTAGTTGCGCCAATACATTACTAACAACAGGTCCCTGTCAATCTTCCTTAGCAGATCTCTCCCAATTCCAAATGCAACCTAACTAACAGATCCCCAGCAATCTGCATTCCGCCTCCTCAGCTTGAGTTTTGATTGTCCCACAATCCCGCAACCTCAGTGCATACCCCATAGTCAGGCCTTGTTATTCTACTACATAGCTTTGATCACTTGCTTCCACACTTGTAAATCCATAGTCGCAGAGGGGAATTCATGTTCAACCACATCCCTTGTCTGCAAAAGGCAAAACTCTGTCCTATACTTGCTATTTTGTTGCAAAAACAGACGCTGCACCAATTCTGAGCCTTGAATTTTCTTCTCCTTATTAGAAATTTCACCAACATGCTTTTCCAAGCCTATTGTGCTGCGGACTTCCATCCACTTCTGAGCTGCTTTTGATCAAATTTCAACTGCTAAGCCTACTTGCCTCTGTTTCTAGAAATAACCACCACATCCCCCCACAACTTGAATTCTGTCCCCAGGATTTCCGCGCTCCACAGCGCTAGACATCCATCCTTCCCAAATATCCATTTCCCACAACTCCTAAAAGTACAACCAAGATCTTCCCAAAAAGAAGTTCTTCACCATGGAATGGTGCAAGTACTATACAAAAACGCCAAGGGCTTGACCCGCACTGCTGTTTGCCTGGCCTGCAATGCGTGCCTTCTAGGCCACTGCAGGTTTTTTTTGTTACCTCAACCCCTGGATCATTGAAGAATCATTGTCCGCCTTGTCCCTGTTCAACCTCTGGTCCCCACCGCAAGCTTTGCTGTCATGGCACAATGGCCAATTTTGTGGTTAATGATGATGATCAGATTGAGATGGAAAAATAGACTCCGGAGCTGGATTTCTCTGCTTCTCTTTCACCCATTGCAGAAACCACAGACCTTATTTCTCCCCTGCCTCAATGCGCGGATTATGCTACCTCCGCTGCCTGGGGCTTTTTCCATGACTTGAATTTTGGACTTGGCAAAGTACTGTAGGGAGCTGACACGGCTCCCATCTTTGTTTTTGTGGCTACGCTGTGGAGACTCTTTTGGGATTGGGTAAAGTTTAGCAAATAGCTTGCTGGCAGTCACTTGAAGGGGAATTTAGTAATATAACTACTGATAAGATAGAGGAATACTAAGGGTGTTTTTGAATTTCCTGCCCCTCTAAGTACTATAGTAGTCTCACAAAAATAAAAGAAAAGAGATTGGTGGCTTATTTTCAAATAGATTTGCTACTATAGTAGTCTCTGCCAGACCTAGGATCAATGTATTCAATCTTGATAGAGAAGAAATGGTGGAAATGATAGTGACTTGGAGGAATGAAGCTGAGTAAGGGAAGAATCCTTTATTTAGTCTTATCCTTTATATATATATTTTTTTGGTTTTATTTGTTACTGATTGATACTCCTTTGATGATACAGGTGATGATTTGAATAAAGGTTGTAATGGTTGAGCCTATATTTGATAAATGAGGGTGATGGAGGTGGATGATGATAGGTGATGATGATGGTTGATGATGGTCAAGGTAGGTGGTGATGATGGATGATGATGTTCAAGGTAGTTGATGATGATTGATGATGATGATGACAATTTATGATGATGATGATTATTGATGAGGTAGGTGATGATTATTGATGGTGATGGTGATTGATGCTGGTCAAGGTATGTGGTGATTTTTGGTGATTTTCAAGTTATGGGGACATGTTGATGATGATGGTGATTGTATGGGGTATGGGATTGGTGATTGATGGTGATGATGATTGATGCTGGTCAAGGTATGTGGTGATGTTTGCTGATGTTCAAGTTATGGGGAAATGGTGATGATGTTCAAAGTTATGGGGTATTGAGTAAATAATGGTGGTGGTGGATGGTCAAAAGTATGGGTTACTGGCTTGGGTCATGGTTAAAAGTATGTGTTGATGATGGTGAATGGTCCAGGGTGATGGTGGTGGTTGATGATGGTGATGATGGTGATGGTGATGGTGATTGTATGGGGTATGGGATTGGTGATGGTCACAGTATGTGTTATGGGATAAGGGTTGAGAATGGTAAGATTATGGGTTAAGGGTGCCTAGGAGGCATGGTGATTCCTGGAGGGGAGGATGGGGGTATCTTCTGGGAGAGAGAGGCCCTCTATTTATAGAGAATCATGCCCTCAGCTCTGCCCCTGAGGGTCTCCCTGGTACAGTGAGTACATTTCATGAGGCATTTTGGCTGGTCATAGGAGGAGGCTGTGCTGGATCCACATGCATTTACACCCTTGCA
Organism: Puccinia polysora; assembly: GCA_025617555.3. Taxonomy (NCBI): domain Eukaryota; kingdom Fungi; phylum Basidiomycota; class Pucciniomycetes; order Pucciniales; family Pucciniaceae; genus Puccinia; species Puccinia polysora. The sequence goes on along the minus strand of CM062632.1, from coordinate 23,534,570 downwards.
TGCCTTGCTGTGCTGCATTGCTACAGGTGTCCCCTGCATAGATTTCTTCTGTATAGTGGTGGTTGGTTATTTTTTTGGTTATTCATGCATTTCCTTGCATATATTGCTGTGTGGTGATTTTTTTGGTGCTGTATTAATTGCTTCTTTACTGCATGTGCCTGCTTGCATATATTTCTGTGTGGTGATTTTTTTGGAGCTGTATTAATCTCTTCTTTACTGCATGTGCCTTCTTGCATATATTGCTCTGTACAGATGAGGTGATTTGTTTGGTGCTGTATTAATTGCTTCTGTATAGGCTGGTGATGATGTTGGGTGGTTTGTGGGTTTAATTTATGTTTTATTTACTTGAAGTCTTCCATAGTATGTCCATATGTTGTTTCCTGAGATGTGACACCTGATAGGGGTATTGGTAGGCCAGGGTTGGTTTGAGCTTGTCTCTTCTAAACCATGAGAGATAGAGGGGTACTTTGGCTGGGTGACTATAGGTTATTATTAATGTAGAATCTATTTTTGAATTCTTTTTTGATTATTGGAGCTGTCCTTATATGAGAAAAGTGAGTCTGACGCTATAGGTTAAGTTTTGGAGCACCAAAACGCCTCCAATAACTCCTCTGGCTGCACCCAGTGTCCCTCTTTTGAGGCCTCCATCTCTTACTCCTCCAGTGCCTACTACTCTGCTTGCAGAGGGTGAGTCCCCCTGCTCATTGATTGTGATTATCTCTGATTTTCTGCCAATACCACGTAAGTTTTTTTTTTTTACTAACTCTGAAAAACTCCTAACAGCTCCTGCACCCACCGCGGTGTCACTGTTACCCCTGTCACCGGTCCAAAGATCTCTGTGTTGTCTTTCATTAATCTGTACTCTTTTGCCTCAATTGTCTCTCCAATCCCCCAACTCTTGTCCATCTTGGTCCACCCAATTCCACCTGGTTTCTCCATGCCATGGGGCCATCCAAAGCAACAATAAACAATGAGGCCAAGGAATTGGGGAAGCCAAACTTGACCAGTACCTCTGCAAATTGGATGAGCAAATACCGGCCATCCTCTGAAAATCAGTGGGGATCCCAGCTGCGGAGCGCCTCAAGCTCCTCTGTGAGCATAATTGTGCTGGTGGTGAGCCCTTCCGCGCCATCTTCCTTCCTTATATATCCCCTGACTAATCTATATAAAAAAATAAAATATTTATATAAATAGAAAAATACAACAAGACTTCACCTAAAAAAAAATTTAAATTTTTTTCCATGCTCCTTATATCTTTTATATAGTTCTTGAAATGAATATGATGCCTGGCCCTCCCCAGAAATTTATCCGCTTGATTCCCCGCACCATCCTACAAAAAGAGACACACACATACACAAAAAGGGAAAAAAAGACTCCGCAACCTATAGTGAGAATTCCTTTGTATCTGAGAGTAAGATAAAAAACTGAGACAGAACTCTGGAACAAAGACTCCATAATACTAAAAGAAAAACAATCATGCTAAACATACTCCTCAAAATAAGCTAAGAAAAAAGACTCCATAATGTTGCAAATAACATGTAACCTAAGGGACCTGGACCAACCAAGATAAAGGCCTCTAGAAAGTAGACCTTCCTTGCTTCTCCGGTGATCTGAGCTTCCCCATCCCATTATCCTCCCACAACCTGAATGTTGACCACAATTGTTAATTCCTACCAGGAATCTTCATCCAAAAACTCCTTCTCCTCCTCAGCCAGTTCCTCCAAATCAGACATCTCCTGGTCTTCATTTCCCAAACCAGCATTTTTTTTGAAATACCTAGTGCCCTGCACATGGAAGTTCTTTACATGAGCCGCCACTACATTCCATTTAAGCGGAGTACCATCCAATTCCTTCAACTGAAAAATTCTTCCAGGAAACTGGCTCACAATGAAATAAGGGCCATTCCAGCAATCCACAAATAGCTTACCCTACTGCACATCCAAATTCAAACTGTAAAGTAGAACAAGATTGCCCTTCCGCAACAGGTCCCACAAGCATTTGGAACACCGCTTGTCCCAGTACCAGACTGACTTTGCTTGACTTTCCTGCATCCTCTTTGCTGCCTTTGCTACCATCTCCTTCCTCAGAAAAATTTTTTCTGCCCTAAGGCAGAAAATCCTTAAGCCAAAACACAATGAAGTAATAGTAATAAATAAGACAGAGTCCCCAAAAACCTCTACACTTGAAATATTCCATTTAAAGTCTCTGAGTTACTTAAGCAAGCTAATACTCTTGAAAGCAGAATGATACTATATACCTCTTGATCTGGTAGTTTGATTTTTCTATACCCCAACATTGATACTTCCATTTTCACCCCCCATTTCAGGTCCAGGAAATGTTCCCTTTTATATATACAACTCAAAACACTACTCCAAAAAGATATAAAACAACAAAGAAAAAAATTTTACTTCAAACCACCTCTGTGCATTCTGCATTGATTCTTCTCACCATTAGTCTGATCCCCTAGCTGATCTGTTTGTTTACAATAGATTTGGTGATTATGTTCCCCAATCTCCCTAACAGTTGAGTCAGGCCAATGTATTACTAACAACAGATCCCCATCAATCTTGCTTAGCGGATCTCACCCAATCCCGCATGCGACTTAACTAATAGATCCCCAGCAATCCAAATGCTTCCTCCTCAGCATGAGTGTTGATTGTCCCACAATCCCGCAACCTCAGTGCATACCCCATAGTCAGGCCTTGTTCTTCTAATACGTAGCTTTGATCAATTTCTTCTGCACTTTTAAATACATAGTTGCAGAGGGGAATTTATGTTCAACCACTTCCATTGTCTGCAAAAGGCAAAACTCAGGCCCATCCTTGCTATTGTGTTGTGGAAACCCACGCTGCACAAATGCTGAGCCTTGACTTTTCTGCTCCTGATTAGACACTCCGCCAAATTGCTTTCTCAAGCCTATTGTGCTGCAGACTTCCACCAACTGTTGAGCCGCTTTTATTAAAATTTCAACTGCTGAGACTACTTGCCTCAGTGTCTATACATAACCACCACAAAGCTCTCATTCATTTGTTGACAACAATATTGATTAAGTACATGGCATTCTAATATCCATGGAAGTTTCAATGCCTTCTCATGGTTAAAATTGCTATTTAATTTCTCTGTTTCCTTGTTTTTGTTTCATTCATCTCTTTCAATTCTCCCCAACTTCATTTTCTTGTTGTAAAAATCCTGTCACCCACTAAGTGTTTCTCTTTTCTGTGTTCACCTTTCTATAGGTAAATCAGTTGTTTCTTTTCCATGATCACTTGTTCCATCCCAACTGCAATCTCATACTTTCTATATTATACACAATTTTACATATTTACAGTCCCACTTACTTTTGAAACCAGAATAGAAAGGTGGACCCAATTCACTGAAACATGGCCAACAAAGATGTCTCAAAAAAATTTCCTTCATTCTGGTTCTTTATGGAACCAACTTCATTGTATGAAAGGGAAGGATAAAGATTCATCTTTGATCTAAAGATCTTCTCAATGTCTGCAAAAAGGAACCATCCAAATATGCCAATTCCACCACAGTTAATAAGTGGAATAGAGCAAGCTATGAGGCCATTGGGATACTCACTAGTAGGATTATTCAGAGGTTGTTCATAGAAGTCATGGATGCAACCGCCAAAGGCAATGCCTGTCAGCTGCGGTCCAAGATCAAGTCCCAATATGCATCCACCACATTGCTCAACAGAAGAGGTGTCTGGATAGAATGGGAAGCTCTTACTTATGATGGGGATCTCCAAGGCTTTATTCACAAGTTTTGCAAGACATTTCTGGATGTGGTATCTGTCAACATTAGAATTGCTGATGAAATCCTTTCCTACTGAATTTTGGGAAATTTATGTAAGAACACTCATCTCTTTCATCTTATCAATGGACTATCAAAGGATAAAACTGCAGTCAGAAATACAAATAATACTTTAATGCCTCTTCAAAGCTATTTCAACCATTTAAGATCCAAAGACAGATCAAAGGAAACACCCACAACAAATTCTACTGCTCTCCATACCCTGGTGGGCAACAAATATCCATCCAAAACTTTTTACTATTGTTTGAATTGAAAACATAATCTGTTGGTTACCTCTCATAATGCCGCAAATTATTGGATTGAATTTCCCCATTTAAGGCCGGAAAAAAAAAAACCAATGAATCAAAGGCCTCAGCTCACATAAATATTTCTGGCGCTTATTGCTCCAATGGAATGACTGGTTTTAATCTCTCCACCAGCACAGAAGACAACCCTTGTTCCTTAAGTTCCATCATCAACTGTGGGGAAACACACCATATGTTCTCAAACTCCACTAACTTTTTCAAGTCCAAAACGTCCACACCTTGGAAAATAACAACTGGGGATGAATGGAGCAAGTTCATGGCATAAGGGAGCGGTGATGTTGTCATCACCATTGGAAATTTCACTCATCAACTTGTAGAATTTTTGTATGTTCCATGTCTTAAACAGAATCTTATTTCTCTTCTTCCTCTCATCAAGAAACAAATCTCAATCAAAAAGGATAGAAATGAGTTTCAAATAATGGAAGATGAAAAGGTATTTTTGCTTAGGGATATTTTAGAAAGGCTAATGATGGTCAAGTTCACTTTTCCAAAGCTCTTCCTTGCAAATTCCGAGTCAGAAATTTGGCACTACCAGTTGGTTCATCCAAATGACAAGACACTGCATTTGATGGGCTTTGCAATAACCAACTCATTTGATTTTACAACGTGCAGGATTTCAAAATCAACTGGTAAGCCCTAAACCAGCCTATTTCAGCAGGTAAATGCTCCTTGTGACTGCCTACACCTTGAATTAGTCAGCCCAATAAATCTTTGGAGTGTGTTGGGTTACAAATAGTTCATAAGAGTCATTGACCAATAATCCTCCTTTGAGTTTTTCCCATTCCTCAAAGCCTAATCCAAGGCCTTCCAACAGTTTTTCATCCTCAAGAATCTGGTTGAAAACTTCCTAGATTGACAAGTGAAGAAAGATGTATTGGAAAAAGGAGGGGAATTGGTTAATGGCAACTTCTGGGAATTGGAAGGGGAGTGTGTATTTTTTCACCTTTTCTCCCCTCTGGAAACCCCAAACCACAATGCATTTTCCAAAAGATCAAAATAAAAAATCCTTGACAAGGCTTTCTTTCTTCTCCAAGGATCACACCTCCCCAATGATTACTAGGGTGAAGCAGTTAATACTGCATTTTTCCTGTGATATCTCACCCTGTCAGCTTCACAAAAAAATTTTTTGCCCTACTCTCTCTGGAACAATAACGCACCTAAAATTAAGAATCTGAAATTCTTTGGTTCAAAATCTTACATTGCATTCCCAAAAAATTGACAAAGTGGGAAACTTTGTGCAACCAGGGACAAGGGAATACTGTTGGGGTATGAGAATGAAACTGCCTTGTACTGGATTCTCCAAATTAATGACACAAAGGTTTTAATCACCAGCAATGTTGATTTTGACAAGGAAACATCTCCATCTCTGCAAACAGAAGGTGCTGACCCCTCCTCTGGAAACAGGTGGAACAATTTTGAGCTGGAGGATGATGATGTTTTCTTTGATTTTGAATAAACAATGCCCACTGTCAATGCTGTCCTAACCAATGGTTCAGTACAGCAAATTAGACAATTGAAATCTGCGCCGGCAGAGGAACAAATGAACAACTCTGAAGAAACTTAAGGTTCCACTGTGGAAACTCCACAAAGGCGCATAAAGGTGATTGGCCCAAGGAATCCAACCCACATCAATAGCAACATCTCTCCCACAAATATTATCCCTTACTCAAGAAGGCCAGCTGCGCATGTCACAACCTTGCAAATGGAAAACGTAAATAGGATCTACAAAGAAGAAATGGAGTCACCAGAACAAGAAAATTGGATAGCAGCAATTGAGAAGGAAATTGGTTCGATGGAAAAGCTGAAGGTATGGTCAAAGGTGGAAAAGCAAGGGCAACTAACAGTAGGCATGGTATGGGTATTCAGAAAAAAGAAGGTTAATACAGGAGGGTCTTGGAATACAAAGCTTGACTTTGTGCGCAAGGATTCACTCAAAATTGTGGTAAAGATTAATCAAAAACATTTGGGCCAATTGGTTGACTCAACTGCCTACAATCACTGATTGCACATGCATTGGAAAATAATTTAAAATTTCATCAGATGGATGTGAAGTCCGCATTCCTTAATGCACCCTTGGAAGAGGTTGTTCACATTTCCCCCCCCCCAAGGATTTGCAATGGAACTGGAGTATTTTTTGCGCTTGAACAAAGCCCTTTAGGGACTTAAGCAGGCACCGCTTGCCTGGTATAACAAGTTTTCCAAATGGCTGAAATGTATGGGTTTTGCCTGCTCAGTGTCAGACACCTGCATCTTTCAACAAGGGGGGGCATTTCCAATCTGGCTGTTTATACGTGTAAAAATATTGCAATCTTTGGTACTGAGGTGGAAACTTTTCAGGAGGAAATAAAAAGGGAGTTTTAAATGAAAGACCTGGGGGAAGCTGAATTATTATGTTACTAGGTATGAAATTTACTCAGAAAAATGGTAGAATTGAACTCTCACAAGCCCTCTATGCCAAATCCATACTTCAAAATTATGGTATGACAGACTGCAGATCAGTAGCAGCACCAATGGTACCCAACACACATCTCAAACCACCCACTGATGATGAGTTGACTCAACTCACCAAACTAAATGTGAATTATAAGAGTGACGTAGGCTTGCTTAGCTATCTTAGTATGGCCACCAGGCCAGATCTTTCCTTTGTAGTTAGTACCTTGTTGCAAAGCCTCAAATGGCCAGGAATTTGACACTGGAAAGCTTTCTTACATACATTAAAGTACATTTGTTGCTCTCTCAACCTCACCCTAACCTGCACAAAAGGCATCCTTTCTGCCATAATAGCTTACTCTGATGCCAACTGGGGAAATTATTATGCTACGCAGAGGTCAGTTTCCAGTTATCTGGCAATGTTCCATGGGTGCCTCATACTTTGGAGGTCATGTAAACAGCCATACATCTCCCCATAAACGGCCAAAGCAGAATAACAATCCCTTACCAACCTGACTAGCAAACTGCTGTGGCTCAAAAAATTTTTAACTGAAAACAAACTGCTTGAACACAACTCAGCACCAATAAATGGGTCTGAAGACAATAAAGCATGTATTCATACAGCAAAAAACAACTGTAACTCCAACCATTGAATTATGAAACATGTCAAAATCCAACTACATTTTATAAGAGATATTCTTACAAGATCCATATTAAGGTTGAAGTGCATTGAGAGTGAAAACATGTTGGCTGATTTGTTAAACAAGCCTATTTGTAGACCATCACTTCACAGAACTGTCAAGCCTCTTGGACTTCTCAATCTTAAAATCACAGGGGGTGTGAAGGACTGACAATTCTTCAAGCTATGACAAAGATTGACCAAATATGTCAGAACTCACAGACAGTTTCAATGAAGGTCCCAACGCTTGCAGAAACTTGTTGACAACAAGATTGATTATTTCCGTGGCATTCTAATATCCGCGGAACTGTCAGTGACTTTTCATGGTTCAAATTTCTATTAATTAATGTCTCTGTTTCCTTTTTGTTGTTGTGTCCCTTGGATAGCTTTGAAGAATCATTTCCTAACATCTATTCATATCAAATCATATCAATTTTCATCTCATTTGTTCATTCATCTCATTCAATTCTCCCCAACTTCATTTCCTTGTCATAAAACTCCTGTTGCCCACCAAGTGTTGCTCCTTTCTGTGTTCACCTTTCTATAGGTAAATTGGTTGTTTCTTTTCCATGATCATTTGTTTCATCACAACTGCAATCTCATACTTTCTATAGTCTGAAAAACTTTACATCTTCTAGTACTATCTTCAAATGTATGTCAACTACCAAGACAATTGGACAAACTGACTTCCGCTAGCCATGGGTTTTCTGAAAATCAAACTAGAAAAATCAGAAACCAGAAACAAAGCAAAAATCAACAAACCCAAAAATCCAGAGGGGAAACAAAAACAAGAGTATCTCACAAAAACGCTGATCAAATCACACAAAAGGAAAAAACACATCAAACACAGGCAAGAAACACTGGTTTATTTATTTTTTTTCTTTTTGAGGAAGTGCTGAGACATTGATTTTTTTGGGTTTGATTGAATGGAAATATGTTTTTTCCATACTTTCCAATTTTTTAGTTCACTTGAAAATCAAGGTAAAAAACCCAGGATTCTCGATTTTTTTGTTTTCCCATCACCGCCTTCAATCCTTCAATCGATAGTACTCATATCGATCTGAATGAGATGTTCGCGTTCCGAAGGTGTATATCATTTTCTGCCAAAATCTTATATCATTTTCGAAGTGTGACGTAAATAGATGCTTTGCTGTGTCTTTGTACCAACGACCTACCAAGGCAAGAGCAACTTGAAAAGTTCTTGAGGGGCCGTTTTGACCAAAAATATAATCAACCAAATAGTATTGAAATTCATCAAGATTTGAAAGCCTATCGGTTTTGCTATCATCCGTCTTCTTCCAACCAAAAATTGGAGTTCTATTATCTGCCTGATTGAATAAAAGGTCCTCGAACCATTGAAAGAATGCATCCCCGTCGTCTTCAAAGCCTGTTGAGATGCCTCTCGGTAATAGATGACGGATGACGGTTTGTTGACATAAATTCAAAATCACTGTAAGAAACTTGAGTCTGTTTTTCGCAGATTTCACGTGTAGCTTCGTGGAGAATGGTGAGATCACCCTAGTATCATCAGGTAGCTTTCGGTTTCCCTCGATTTGATTAGATTCGTAAGCTGATCCCTTGGAATGTAATCTTTGATAAATTAACTGTCGCACTTGAGCTGAGCAGTCAGTGGTTTGTAATTTTTTCACCTTTTCAATGATCCTTCCTCCCCAATTGAAATGTAATAAATCACCAGACATACGCGACCGGCACGTTTCAGGCTTCATATGATTGGGAAAAAAATTTAGTGTTGGAACCATAAGATTTCCGAGTTCGACTTCTGTTTGGAATTGCTTGGCCTCTATAATCATCTTCGATTCGATCCAAAACTGATCACTCATACTACCGTCGGGCAAGCCATCACCATTGAAAAGTTCATTCACGTCTTCCTTCGTGCTATGCTCTGAGGTATTGCGCATGAGCTTCAACCGAATCTCTTGTCCTTCGACGGCCTCCCTGCGTTGTCCACGGATTCTGCTCGCGCTGGGAGAATCACTCGACCTGCTCCTAAAACGATGGCCAGGAGAATTCAGGTGTTCTGCCACAAAATTTTCACCATACGGAATGTGAAGGCCTGACGTTGATGGAGTGCCTGACTCGAAGTCCCCCAGCCAGTCAGGTTGTCGGAGTACATCTTGGGGGGAAGTTGGAACTTGCTGATGAAAGGGGACATCCGCAAGGGGAACGTCATAGGTGAATTGTGGTGGAGGGTGTTGTTCATGCCAAATGTGTGCATCATCCCATGTAGTCCAGCCGGGAGATTCTAACTGCCGTGCATCAAAAGTTTGAACGTCGGTTGAACCCGTGTTATGTCTTGACGAAGAGGCAACTGCGATAGACTCGGGCCCTGATACCGACAATGAGGATTGATCGGTAAGTGCGAAATGTTGCAACTGCGGTTGACCAACATGAATTTGCTGGTCATGGTGCCACGAGGATAATGGATCATTGCCAAAGAATGAGAACCCCGAGATTGGCGCATCGGAACGTTCATGCGTCCTGTCGAGCCAGACTGGTTCGTTTGAGTCAAACGACGCCATTACGTCTGCATGAACAGATTCCAGCAGTGATGTTAAAATCTAGGGACGTCAACTAATTATCCAGGCCACATGAGTTTCATGGCGTGGATAAGACCTTGAGTCCTCACCTTCCCTCCTCAGCATGTTACGCGTCGCTGGACTCTCGCGAGAAACCATGCTCGAACCTGGAGCGAAGCTCGGATATGATTGAAAATCGTCTGGAATCTCGCGCAACGTCGTTGACGTCGGTTGACCAACATCATCCAGCATCATTGCAGCTTGGAATATCATGTGAGATCGTTTTGGAAGGCATGATCAGTCCAACGTTACAGACGCGTTCGTGGAATCAGCCACTAACAGAAATAGTCAGGAGCAAGTTGAAGCTCAGCAGGATGAGTAGCCATCGCCGAGAGGCTTGGAGGTTGTGACCCGTGGAGCGCAACCGACAATGCCATTGCGTCTTCTGCGTCGTTCGAACTGTGATACCGTGGGCTAACATCCCAATAGTCTTGAATGGAATACGACAGGTCATGCCCTTCGGCGAAGCTTGGCGGTAAGGGTGGAAGATGTGGTCGAGCCAGCACCCCCAAACCAAAGTTGCAAGCTACGATTGGAAGGATATGAGTGCATAGAATTGGAAAGTCCGGGAGACAATTACCAGGGCTCATTGGGAGACCCTGAGCTGGGTGTGGTTGATGTTGGCTTTGAAAAAAAGGCGGAACGAAGAATGTTCTGTCTGGCCTCCTCAAATACAAATTACTCAGCGGCTTCGAGTCAATCTTCCTGAGGTCTTCCGCCCTATTCTATGAAAACAGAAATGCTGAACAACCAAGCTGTCAGTGGTGAAACCATTACTAAGCCCAAACCAACTCTCATCTAGATGTATGCGAGCTAGCAACTAATCCTTCTCGAAACAAATCTTCCATCTGTGTCAGGAACCACTGTTGTCAGTATAATGGAATAATCAGATATTGCTACTTTCCAACAGACTATGTTAACTGTGAACTTTCATACCTTTTTTGTTCCACTAGTTATGGGATGCAGTAATGATTTGTTTCAGCTAATTCTAGTGCGACCGGAGTTGCAGGGCTAAATATGAGTGAGGTAGTTATGAATGTGTATGTTTCAACCTTGGGTGCAACTTATAGCTGGCTATTGTACAATGTCACAACTTACCATCCACCACCGTCGGCCGTTAGGTTCCGTGTTTGGCCATCCCGGGATCCATATCTCGGTTTTATATTGCATAAATTGGTGCTTACCTTATCATCAACCACCGTCGGCCGTTAGGTTCCGGGTTTGGCCATCCCGGGATCCATATCTCGGTTTTATATTGCATAAATTGGTGCTTACCTTATCATCCACCACCGTCGGCCGTTAGGTTCCGTGTTTGGCCATCCCGGGATCCATATCTCGGTGAGGAGAGAGGATGATCCCGGGGCGGGTGGATGTTGGGGTATTATAGCTATTTACAAAGTTTGTGACATATGGGATATTTGTGAAATGTGATGGGAATTGGTCTGTGACATAATTGTGTCTTACCTTGTATTCCAACACCCCCTCCCACAATTTAGTCACTATACCACCCCTATAGCAGTCGTTCCGTTGGTGTGTTTGGTAGCGCCCAACGCTTTGGTCATGATGTCGGCTAACTGCGTCGCAGAGCTTGTCCATTGCAAGCTGATACCATCCCGCCTGATGAGGTCATTAACAAAGTAGAATGCATGGTCTAAATATTTGGTCCGCTTCCTCAAGCCATTGCTGGTTGCAATTAGAATGGCTGCTTTGCTATTGCAGTGAATGGTGGATCCACATTCAAAGTTGAGGTCAGCTAGGGTCAGCCGCAGATGAGCTAGTAATTGTGAGCCCTCCAACAAGGCCACATATTTGGCTGCACAGGCAGATAGCGCTACAACTGTCTGTTGTCTTGCCCCCCATGCCACCTTATTGCCATTGTACTTGATGACATAGCCACTTGTAGATTGTTTGTGTTTGCCACCAAAGCTTGTATCTACCCACATAGAGAGACCATCAATTACACTTTGGGTGAATCTGAGGCTTTTGGCTGAGGTGCCCTTCAAGTAACCCACAAGGTGGTTGAGTTCTTTCCAGTGTGCTGATGATGGCAATGAACTGAACCTTGCAAGGAGGTTGACCGCGTATGTGATGTCAGGGCGCATCCCACATGCCAGGTACATGAGGGAGCCAACTATGGACTGATACTCCACCATTTGCATGGGATCTTCATTGTTTGTAGCAACCAGACTGCCTGACAGCGGGGCCTTTCTGGAAAATATTTGTTGCAGGTAGTTGTCAACAATCTCCTGGGCAAAAAGCTCCTGGTCCAAGGTCATACTCCCCCCGTCCATCTTTACCCTGATGCCTACCATCTTGTCTACCAATTGTTTCCACTTGACCTTCAGCTTGCCCTCCACCCCTTTTTGGAATTGCCACAACATCCAGTCCGAGGACGCCATTACCACCCCATTGTCCATATGCAACCATACCACCACAAAATTGTTGCCGTCCCTGCACATGTACAGGGAGTCTTCAAGCTCACTTGCCTTGAGTCCAACCTGCTCCACCACAGACAAGAAATGTTTCCACCAACATCTGGCCACCTGCTGTGTGCCATACATGGACCTCTTCAGCTTCATGATATACCCTTTCCATTGCGGATGGACCAGGACTGGCGGTTGAATGTAGACCTCTTCCTTGATTGGTCCATAAAGGTAAGCAGCGCTGACATCAAAGCTTGCCAGCGGGTACTTCCCATGGTGGGCTATTGCAAGGAGCATTTGGACAGTGTTGAGGGAAGCTGTTGGTGCATAAATTTCTTATACATTGACCCCCAATTTCTGGCTACAGCCCTTTGCCACGTAATGGGACTTTTGCTGAATCAAATTACCATCTGTGCCTTGTTTGTGTGCCAGTACAAATTTGGCACCCAGGACCTTCATGCCCTTGTGCGGCCAAACCGGTTCCCAAACATCCATATTGTCAAATTGTTGAATCTTGTCCTCACCGCTCTTCAGCCATTCTGCTGCCCACTGCTCTTTCAGGGCTTTGGGCATTGATCTGGGAATGGCCCGCTCAACAATCCTTGTGAGGTTGTCAATTGCTAGCTGCTCCGCCTCTGCCATCTTGTCCGTTGCCACTTTGCCCAGCCGCAACTGACTGATGATATCCACTTGCAACTCCTTTATTGGTTGAACCGGTAGGCTCTGGAAAAAAGGAAACATTGCAGACGTGGAGTTGATGAAGCGCCTCTTGTTTTCCAACCAAAAAAGCCACCTGGCCCCCCTGGAGGGAAAGCCCAAGAGACAGCAGCGTTGGCCTCTCTCATCTAGCTTAGTGCCCCGTTTGGAGGGTACGTGCAGGATTGCTTCAGCCCCAAAAGGGTACAGTATAGCCGGATTTGGCTTCACCCCCAACAGCAGCTCTAACGGAGTTTTCCCTCCGGTCTGTGAGTTTGGTAGGCGGTTGATAATGTAAGCTGCAACCTGGTAAGAAAACGACCTAAACTTGCTGGGCATTCTGCTCTCATTCAGCATAGTATGTGCCATATCTCCCAGAGTCCTTTTGACCCTCTCAGCCTTGCCATTTTGCTCTGGGTGGTAGGGTGGAATAGCCACCATCTGTATCCCCAAAGGTTCTAGCTTGCGCCTCAGCAGTCTGGTTTATTCTGCCGCGTTGTTGCTTTGTATGAAATTTGGGTATCTGCCCTTTGAGTTGCAGATGTTCTCAAGCCAGCCCAAAATCTTGGTTTCCACCTTGGACCTTGATTTCAGTATGGCAATAAAGATGTAAGTAGATGTGTGATCCCTGAACGTCAATAGGAACCTTGCCCCTATCAGTTTGTCCTTGAAAGGGCCCGCAACATTGGTTAGAAACAGGTTCAGGGGTTCACCTCTTTTGATGCCCAACACAACTTCTGCGGGCTTCTTGTCCAGGCTTTTTGAAATAGCACATCTCTCACAGAAGAAAGACCGCCACAGGCCACTCATCTCATCCCAGTAATGAGTTCTCAGGAACTGTTGCACCACTGCCTTGGATGCCAGGCCCAGGCGCACATGCCATTTAAAAGGATTGAAGGACGGCTTGGAAGTAACTTTCATTGCTAGTCTGCACGGCATAACAGTGGGGATTTTCCAACAATAATTACGGAAGGAAGTATCATACACATTCCCAAAGGGGTACTTCAGGACTGCCTTCAATCCCTTGTAAGTTAGGTTCCACCCATCCCTCAGCTAGTAGTCTCCCCTTCAATAGAATGATCCCACTAAAACCGGGACATAAGTAGACTTCACTGATTGTCATTGTCCCTGTCCTTGTTGGCATAGTAAGGCTACCAACCGTGAACGCAATCACATGGTGCCCGTCAGCAGCCAGAAAGAATTTTCTTAGTTGAACCAGCATATGCAACGCAAGAAAATACTTGGAGGGGCCACTCATGTGTGCCCTGGCCCTGGAGTCCAACAGAATCTTGCCCCCATCAATATCCCGCATGTTGACAACCCTAATACAATCCCCCTTATGATTCTTGCGGGGTGGTCACGGAGGCGGTAGGTAACAAGATAGGTGATTTGAGTAATTTGCTGGGTGGAAGGAATCTTTCCCATTCTGACATTGGCCCAGAAGACACCACATTTGGCATACCAATGGCCTTCATCTCCGCAGTACCTGCATGTGCATCCGTAAGCATCTAGTAGCGCCTCCGTCTTGTGTTTCTGAGGGTAGAAAGAAGCTTGATCAATGGAAAAGCCTGGCTTTGTTGGTGGGGGTCAATTTCCAGGTTGGTGTTGTGGAGGGACATAGCGCTCCCTGACTGCTTGGATTTAATCCAGATCCATGTGGTCCATTGCCCCGGACGCCTTTGGATGTAGTTTCCCACTAGTGCTTTGAAGAACATTGGGTACGTCAAGCAATTGAGGTATGGATTTCTTGTTTTTTAGCTGCTGAGAGACAAAGTAGTTGTATTTTTTTGCGTCAATCCCCGGCGGCGCAGTGGCAACGGTTTGCACAAGAAGGCCAATAAACTTGTTGCGAGAAATTTTAAGGCGGTTCAAATCCACTATTATTTTGTGGAGAGGAATGATCCATGTCATGTTGGCAACAGGCTTGGTGAGAAATTCCATCATCTTCTCTGCCACCGCTAGCTTGTGGCGTCTATCTGAACGTTTGCAGATGTCTACCAATGTTTTGTAGTTGGCCCTAGCCAACTCCATCTGTGATGCCTCTATAATGGCGTAGAGCTCATTGTCAACCAATTTGCGCTGCAGGTTGAAAACAGCCCTGTTCTCCAAATCAACCAAATTCTCAAAGTTTCAATGGTTGCCAAGGAAAGTCTGGTCCCTATAAAATGCTTGCCAAAGAGTGCAATTGACTTCTCCCTTCCATAGGCTGAAGTTGGATCTGTCAAATGCAAGTATTGGCTTCTTTGTGTTGATCTTCCAGTTAAACAACATTGGTTCATTCACAAAATTCAAGTCCTGGGAGTTTCGGGTCAGCTGCAAGGGGTTCTTAATATGTGGTGGTATTGGCCAATCCTGGTTCTCCTGTTGACTTGCCATCCTCCCCTTGGCCGCCTCAAGGCATTGGAATTGTTGGGTGAGGGTTGTTTCAAGTGTCTCAAACCACAATTCAAACTTGGTTTTGGACATAAAGGATATCTGAGTTTCCTGATCCACCATTGCGTTGCTGCCAGTGATGGATTCCTCTTTGGTGGTGTTCTTCTTAGTCCAATCCTCTTTTTTCTCCTGGTATCATTTACCCATGAAATCAAATCTGCCAGTTAGTAGCATTCCGCCAGCTTTTGACCTGTACAATGTAACAAATTATTATCTACCACCCTTGGCCATTAGGTTCTGTGTTTGGCCATCCTGGGATCCAAATCTTGGTTTTATATTGCATAAATTGGTGCTTACCTTATCATCCACCACCATTGGCCTTTATGTTCCATGTTTGGCCATCCCAGGATTCATATCTTGGTGAGGAGAGAGGATGATCCCAGGGAGGGTGGATGTTGGGGTATTATAGCTATTTACAAAGTATGTGACATAAGGGATATTTGTGAAATGTGATGGGAATTGGTCTGTGACATAATTGTGTCTTACCTCATATTCCAACAGCTATAGCCTATTAGCTGGTGAGTGGCTGGGGGTCTGATGGTAGAGTGAGCGGATTAGGGCCAATGTGAGCCTGAGCGGGCACATTGGTAGTTGTGAAGACAGAGAGTCACAAGGGGACTTGGGGGGGGGACAGTGGTACTTCTGGGCTAGGGCTGGATCCCGGGAGAAAGCTTTTGGGTAAAAACAAGTACCTGCCCCAACCAAGTTGGTTATTGGGTCCTATGATTGCTGTTGGGTATGGGTTGGGTAGAACTTGGGTTGGGACTTGGCCAACTCACTTGAGGCCCTGGGTATTGGGTATTTTACAAATTAGCACCAGGGGGGTTTGAGGACAAGTTTTTCTTGTTTTTTAATTTCAATTCATCAGTAGACTCCGAAAAATACATTTTTACCAGTCCTAGTCAAAAAATTAAGAAAAGAAATGAAAAACGATAATGGAAATTGTTGAGATTCTCCAACTCTCATCTCTCGCCGGGCCTCTGTGTGTGGGTGCTCACTGAGTCTAGGACGGGGACCCCAAAGTGTTCCTCTCATTCACACTCAGTCTCACCCCTTCTCACGCATCTCAAGATGATCAACCTCTTGTTCTATCTTCTTCTTCTCACCTTCTATCTTCCCTTCTATCTTGCTCTTCTTTTCTTTACTTTTTCCTTTCTGTCTTTCTCATCCGCCTTGATTTCTATTCTTCTTTTTAATCTCCTCTACGACCAACATTCCTCCATTTAATAACTGCTTGACTCAAATACAAAAATCTATGACCGGTAAGATGATGATCTCTCCAACAAGACCTCATTGTACTCAATCTGACTTTATACATTAAATATCCCTTCTCCATCTTTACTCAAACCCTATCTCTTTCTTCTCTTCCTTGTCTATCCTTCCAAAGATCTCCCTCAACTCAAAGCTGTCTCCTTAAGCAACACACATTGATCAACGCTGTAGGACTTTACACTCTTATTTTCTTATCTATTTATCTTTCTTTGAAGTCTCCTTCTGATGCGCTTTCTTTTTGACTCTCTTTGATTTCTCAGCCTGCTGGTTCTAAGTTCTCAAGAAATTCAATTTATTCTTATTACGGTTAAAAGCCAAAGGACCTACCTACAAACCTAATTGATCAAGAAATGAACAAACCAGCTGGAGCAAACAACTATTTCCATCAAGTTGCTCTCCAAGCATCAGTCAAAGCTATACCGCCTTTGAACAAAGAGAATTACTCTATCTGGCGAGACAAGATGCTCATGTTGTTTGAACTCAAGGATATCAAGGACGCTACCACTTTTAATTCTGGCCCCCTTTCATCAAAAAAAGATAGAGAAATCAGGGCAATACTGCTATCCAAAATAGACAGCACCACTCACGCAAATGTCATCAACTCTACAAACATCTCATCTTCTAAGCTTTTATGGGCCAAAATTACAAGAAGATTTGCCTCCTCAGAGACAGCTAATCAAGCAAGAGTATTTAATCACTTCCTCCATTCTGTCTTCCAAGAAAATGCCATCAAGAGTTTCCTCACCAAAATGAGAAAAGCTATCACAAGAATGACAGATGTCGGGATTGAACTACCTAATGATATCTTAGCGTACCTCCTACTGTTTAAATTCCCTCCAACACTTGAAAACCTCAAACAGCAAATTATGCACGTAGAAAAGAACTTGACAATGGAAGTGGTGTTCAACCACCTTATCCAATATCACAACAAGAGAAAGGCACAATTCAATCTGAATAAGCCATCCACCAACGTCTCATTAGTCTTGACAAAGACAAGGAATTTTAAGGACAAGGAGAAAATCAAGATGAGATGCCATGAGGGGTACCATGATCCCAATGCGCCTCACGCTGAGTCTTTATGCTTCCATCTCCACCCCAAAGTTGCTCACAAATGGTGGATCAAACAACAAAACAAGTGGAAAAATAAGCTTAAGAAGAATCCTACAATCAATTACCATGCATTACTGACTCTCTGGATCAATTTGGATAACAATCCTAATCTACTCCTGGACTCTGGTGCTAATTTCCACATTTTTAATGATTTGAAGTTTTTCTCATCTATAGAACTACAAGACGAGTCTGAAGAAATAAAGACGGGAAAATTGGAGGCCAATCTTAAAATACAAGGAATTGGGACAGTCAAACTAGAGTGGAATAGCTCCGTGATCACGCTTGAAGATTGCGTTTACGTGCCAGACATTGTTGTCAATCTGATCAGTCCTGGAATCCTTGCAAAAAAGGGCTGTAACCTTCATCAAAATTGCAATACATTCAAGGTGACTTGCGGAGATCATATTGTACTGAAGGGATTAATAAGGGACAACTTTTTTGTCATTGAAAAACCCCAATTGACTGGCCAAAAAAATTCTGCAAATATTTCCAATCAATCCTCCAACACCTTCAATACTCTATCAGATTTACACAAAATGTACAGCCACACATCTATCTCCACTCTCAAACCCTTTCTGATGGATTGCTTCTCCAATGACAAACTCCAGAATTTTCAATGAGATAGCTGCATCAAGAGCAAGATTACCAGATCCCCCTTCTCCAGTATTTCCACTCCCGCTGGCAAACCTTTAGAACAAATTCATCTTGACTTGGTCAGCCCAATTAATCCTCAATCAAAGGCTGGCCACCAATATCTGCTCACTCTGGTCAACGATTATACTGGCTACCTTGCAGGCTTTCCTCTAACCTCTAAAGATCAGACTCCCAAAATAATCATCAATATCCTTGAGAAAAAATAGAAACGCTTGAATTACTATCCCTTTGAGATATTTTCAGATAAAGGAATGGAATTCACAAATTCTACCCCAAAAGACTTTGCCAAAAAGAACTTCATTAAACTCCGCACTTCTGAATCTTACCATCCTCAACACAACAGAGGAGTTGAAAGAGCTAATAGGAAAATCATTGAATCCGCCCGGTCCACCTTCTCCTCATCCCGTCTAGCCAAGAACTACTGGCATATAGTAACACATAGTTGTTGCTTTATGTTAAATCAGATCCCTCAAGAAGGTAACCAATCATCTCCTTGGGAAATTATGTTTGGTAAGACCCTCCCAGCTAATTACTTACAACCCGTAGGTTCTTCTGTGATCTATCTTGCCAATCATCTGCGAAAAGGAAGAAAGTTTGAAAAAAAAGGTCTCAAAGGAGTCCTAGTTGGTTTCAACCCCACATTCCACTCCTACTTAATTCTAAACTTGCTTGGAGCTGTTTTAGAAAATAAACAAGTTAATTTCCTCAAGAATCAACTCAAAAATTTCCTTTCTTCAAATTGCCAGGCTTAGATATCTTTTCTCAAACGGACTCAAATGCCTATGAGAACAATTTCTCCACAAATGCAAAGCAATATTCAATTAGAGAACCTGTCTTGGAACACTCTGACTTGGAATCTGATCAAGAAGGTTCTCTCCATTGCAAACCTCAATACCCGCCTCTTCCTTCCCACTCTGATCTGGAACCTACTCAGCAACAACCCAATCTACGTCCCAGACCTGAACTTCAGAGACCCCAAGGATACAGCTTCCACCATTATTATGAACCTCCCTCTTACAAGGCCTCCCAAAGATGTTCTGAATGGCCTAGGTGGCAAGCAGCTTCCAAAGAAGAACTCAATTCAATTGAAACCCAGGAATTCTGGGAAGAATATTATGGCAAACCCAACAATATACTAAACACAACATGGGTATTCAAAGTGAAAGAGAATTGTCACGGAGAGCCTGTGAAGTACAAAGCATGGTTATGCCTACAAGGGTTTGACAAAGTTCAAGGTGTAGAATTTGAAGAGACTTGGGCTCCAACGGGGAAACTTGGATCCCTTTGTCTCGCGCTAATCTATGGCTTGAAGAATCAAATGACATTCACGCAGTTTGATGTAAAAGGAGCTTTCCTCCACGCTCCCTTGAACAAAAATTTAATAATCAAAACCCCTGAAGGATCAAATAAAAAATCCCCCTATCTCAAATTGAAGAAGTCACTCTACGGTTTATGTCAGTCACCCAAGTATTGCTACAAGACACTTACTGCGTGTATCAAGTCTCAAGGATTCCAAGAATCCACCAGCAACCCATGCCTGTACCTGAATTGTAAGTCAGGGGAAGTCCTTTACTTCCATTTTGACGATCTGATTCTGGCAGGGAAATCTGATTTATTTGCAATCAATTTCTTGAAAAGATTCTTGAATTGTTCCTGTCACTCGCCAAATACAATTCTTGGGATGTTAATGCAATTTTACAGGGACAGCATATTTCTGAGACAACCAAAACACATCAAAAGAGGCCTGGAAGAATTGGGTCTCACCAACTGCAAGAACATCAACACACCTCTCACCCAAAACTTCCATCTCAAACCAGCCTTGGAAAAAGACCATGCTCAGTTCTGCCAACTCCATATCAACTACTGATCTAGGATTGGACTCCTGAATCATCTCTCAAAATACACTCTTCCGGATATTGCCTTTGCTGTTTCCAGTCTTGCACGATTCAATGCAAAACCCGGACTCACCCACTGGAAAGAAGTATGCAAGGTGTGGAAATACCTCAAAACCACTAAGGAATTCAAGTTGACCCTGAAATATGACTCATCCCAAGATAACATCTTGTGCTACAGTGATGCTACGTGGGGCAACAACCCCACTTCTTGCAAGTCTCAAACACGGTATATAATACTACACTACAGCAGTCCCGTCCTCTGGAATTACTCAAGACAGCGGAATGTTACATATTCCTCTATCAAATCTGAACTCAACGCCCTACTCGACTTTTACCTCAAATTGAAATGGATTATTCACCTCGTAGATGAAATCAATGGCTCCTCCTCTAATAAACCAGCAATATATATAGATAATAAAGGATTGGACGATAAAATAAAAAAATTTGGGTCACACTCCAAGTCATGGCACATTGACATCAAAGCTAAAGGTCTACGTGAAGACTTTTCCCGTACTAAGTTTGATCTCCATCTTCTTCCCACCGATGAAATGATAGCAGATCCTCTGACTAAAGCCACCTCTTTCGGAGCTCTTCAACTTCTTCAAAAATCAATTTTCCATCATCAAACTAATCAGCCCCAAATCAATATCATCTTAGCAGTCACAAGGGGTGTTGAGATTCTCCCGCTCTCATCTTTTGCTGTGCCTCTGTGCGCGGGTGCGCACTGAGTCTAGGATGGGTACCCCAACGTGTTCCTCTCATTCACACTTGGTCTCACCCCTTCTCACGCATCTCAAGATGATCAACCTCTTGTTCTATCTTCTTCTTCTCACCTTCTAT
The DNA here is from genome assembly GCA_025617555.3 of Puccinia polysora. NCBI lineage: Eukaryota > Fungi > Basidiomycota > Pucciniomycetes > Pucciniales > Pucciniaceae > Puccinia > Puccinia polysora. Next base: position 23,513,417 of record CM062632.1, on the reverse strand, counting down.
CTTCCCTTCTATCTTGCTCTTCTTTTCTTTACTTTCTCCTTTCTGTCTTTCTCATCCCCCTTGATTTCTATTCTCCTTTTTAATCACCTCTACAACCAACATTCCTCCATCAAATAACTGCTTGAATCAAATACAACAATCTATGACCGGTAAGATGATGATCTCTCCAACAAGACCTCATCATACTCAATCTGACTTTATACATTAAATAGCCCTTCTCCATCTTTACTCAAACCCTATCTCTTTCTGATCTTCCTTGTCTATCCGTCCAAAGATCTCCATCAACTTGAAGCCGTCTCCTTAAGCAACACACATTGATCAACGCTGTAGGACTTTACACACTTATTTTCTTATCCATTTATCTTTCTTTGAAGTCTCCTTCTGATGCGCTTTCTTTTTGACTTTCTTTGATTTCTCAGCCTGCTGGTTCTAAGTTCTCAAGAAATTCAATTTATTCTTATTAGAAATCACAATATAAACAAAAAATAAGACCAAAGAAACAACAGAAAACTACCATGAAACCTTTCCAAAACTGTGATACAACTCTTTTAAATATAATAAACACTCAATGGAGTCAGATTATAAGGACACACATGGGGTCCCAATATTAGCCTTTGATTTTGAAAAGATCCTTTCCAATGGCGAACTTGTTGCCAGAATGGAAAGAAAATGTTGAGCCATCCTAGAGAGGTTGGGGTACAATGAACCCCTTGAACTCCAATAATGAAGCACATTAGCTTCTTTGGGCTCCTAAAGTTCAGAGATTTACTGGAGGATCTTGCATTCAATGTAACCTCTGCCTTGGGATGATTGAAAAACTTTGCTTTCAAGTTGAATGGCAATCCTTCCTTTTTGATTGTTGCTTGATCCTTTGGCAGAGTCAGAAAACAATTGAGTTGTTTGAAACTTGTGTGATTCTTTTCTAAATTTGGTAAGAAAAGTTGTGGGACTGATCTTTATGTTGAGGTGTTCAAGGATCATCTAATGATTATTTTCAAAGCATGATAAATTGATTTGGGGGTCAAGTATCATTGCACATGTTGGAGCAATTTTTTCCAAAGACAAGGATAGATATTTTTAGAGTTTCCAAATTGTATCCCATTCCACTGGAACCAGTTGAGCCAAATCATATTTGTTCTTGATTTCAATCATATCACCTGCCAGGGAAATGAATATTGGAAGGGCATAGCTCAGATTTGGGTACTGGGTAGAGAAGAGCAGCTTGGTTGCACCATTGAGTGCTTCAAGGAAGCTTATCATCTGCTCAACTTTCTCCCACTCTAATTGATTTATCTTAAACTTTTTGTGTCCAGTTGCTCACAAAGAAGTTTGCATGCATTCTTGAGTTTTTGAGCCCTTTTCAACATGAGTTAAGTTGAATTCCATTGGATCTTGAATTCAAGGATCAACATATTGGCAGAGATTTTCAAATTTTTGTTGGAATCATCACATATTTTCAGACATGTTTGTGATTGTTCTTGGTTCTGGGGTGATGACCAAGCCCAGGTGGAAAGTCCATGTATCCTTTGCAGAACATTTCCATGATTAACTTCTGCTCCATCTGGCTTGTCAACAAGGATTGAAATTGAGAGAGGGTTTGTATTGAAAATGAGATTACTTTTGGGCTCTACCTTGTATGCAGTTCCAAAAACCTTGATGGCTTCTCTTGCAGCAAGGTTAATTGTATGAGCCATGAAGCCTCAAAGGTCCATCTTGTAATTGAAGTTGTGATTTTTGAGTGCTGAAATGTTCTTGGCTATTTTGATATTGTTCAAAGAATTGTCAGCTATGATGAACAACAGTTTTTTGAGCAAATGCATTTTTTGTAGGGCAGCACAGAGGAATTTGGCTAGATTAACACCAGTGTGTGAGCCTTGAAAATGGGGAATAATATGAGTTTGATATTTTTATCATCCCATTTTGCATCTTCAGTTTATTTGAAGAAGACTTACCTGATATAGCTGGAATTCCAATGGCAATTTTGCTAATTTTCTAATTTTTATCAATCACATGTGCTGTTATACCCAAAAATGCCAAATATTTGACAAATCGCAAGCATCCACAGTAAAAGAAATGGCCATAATACCCTCACAAAAAGTCTTGATGTGTTCAAAATGGTCTATATTTAAATTTCAAACCTTATTGAAAACAGCCTTTTGTCTTGGTATCATTGGTGGTGTTTGGGCATTCATCATTGTGAGTAGACCAATAAACAATAGACACTCCGCAATTGAAAAGGGAAGTTTGGCATCTGCAATGAAGTACACAATCATTTTTTTCCACAAGTTTGGGTTGAGTTCCATCTGAAGATACAAAAAAACAAAACTTATTAAATGGAATAAGAATAAGAGGGAAATAACTTACATTCTTTTCTGTGACCAAGCCTTTGAAGAAGCCATTAATCTTAGATTGATTTTTGGACGCCTTCTGGGGATTGAAAAGCTTGTGGATTCACAAAAGATGCTCACCCATTGACTTTTTCCTCTTTTACTTATTGAAAAGGAGGATTTTCCCACATTACCCCGCATTTGAAAGTGGAACAATGCATGTGACTTGCAAGTTGTTACCTTTGTTGAAAAAGTATGACAATGCCCAACTTTTTGAGATATTACTGCTTGGGATCACTTGGGTATTTTTGGTGCTGGTTGATGATTCAACATCATCAGTTTACAGGTTACTCAGAGTTTGGACCTTTTTTGGGCAAAAAAGAGGTTCAACTTGAGAAGACAGGATTTTTGCGCTATCATTTGACTCAGAATTGCAGTCAATGCTAATTTGATGCTGGGAGGGGATGGAAATTTTTTGGTGGCAGTTAGAGGGGTGGGGTTGGTAGTTTTTGGTTTGGCAATGGGCAGCTTTAAAGGGAGGCGGTCTAATTTAGTTTCAAGGACATACTGGATACCTGCAAATGTGAAAAAAGTGCAGAGGGAGAAAAATGGAGATATATTAACACAAGGGCATAGGGTTGGATTTGTGAGGCCAAAGAGATAATGAACATGGAATATTGGAACACTTACAGTCACCATCAAACCATATGGAAATGGTTACCAGATCAATATGAGGCGACTAGGTTGGTGTGTGGAATTAAAGCAGTGGCCAGTGAGTCAAACCTATTCAAATATGAAGAACTTAATATTGGGATACTAAAATACATTGTGATGGATGGGACTGGAGGATATAATTTATTAAAAGAAAGGATCCATCCAGCAGCGGGGGGGAGAGGGGGAAGTAGGGGTGTGGTCAATGGATGACTGGGTAGAGGGGTAGATGAGTCATGAGGGAAAAGGGGATAGAAGTAAGGGTGGAAAATGAGAAGGGGAAAAGGGTATTATATGTGAATAACATGGAAACAAGGTCCAAAGGTCATTTGGGCATTGGGCCTTGGGTATATACCCAATACCTGCATTTATTGTTTCAGGCCATCAAAAAATGATACCAAACCAACAGGTATACCTGCAGGATGGGCATTGGAACTGGTTTTTGGGGTTGGTTATGCCTTGGGGTCCTGCTCTATGCTGGGCTCATACCTCAAGTACAGGGCCAATTTATGTTTCAAATTTCTCTGTGCAACATATTTATGGAAGATTGCCTTCCATACCACTGCCTCACCAACCAACCCCCAAAACACCCAAACTCCTTTTCTCATTTTTTGTAACACCAAAATAAAGAAGCTGACCCTCCTCCTCCTCCTCTCTCACATAGTTCGAATGGTCCCTCTCTGCCCCCCTGACCCTCCAAGAACCAAGAGAATAATTGAAAATAGAGTGAAAATTGAGAAGAAAGTTTTGGAGACTCCCCTGGACAATAATGGGACCAGTGGAGTAGCTATACTCATGTTTTGCTTGATGGAAAATAAGGACAACTATAATGCCAATGGTTAACCTGTTATCAAGAAAATCGTGTTGGAGCTATTCAGAGTTTTGATTCAATCAGAAAGGAACTGTGCACAGGCTGACAAACAACAGAACAAGAGGGTTCAAATGATGATGAAATAACTTGATAACTTGTCAACCCTACAAATTCTGGCTCACATGACTAATGATTTCCAGCAACCAAAGTTTCTTCTGCTGGAACCAACATATTCTGAAAAAGCAGCGCCAAAAGCTCATTTGAATTCTAACAGACTGAACACAGGGCCCCCTACTAAGGATGATATGAGATTTTATGAGCCAGGTAGAGCTTTTATGCACTCAAACCCTTTCAATCATCAAATTTCCAAACTACTTTGAGTTCATTGTTTCAAGGGAGCAAGCAAAGCCCTTGAAAAAATGAATGCAAGAGTCTGGGACAAGTTGTTTACTGTTACAGGGGTGCATGTCATGAACTCAGGAGATGTAGTATTTTACAAAAAGAAAAAATTCCACCAGAAGTGTTCATAGACCATAAAAACTCCTGGTCCAAGGAAGTTCATGTGGACCTTGAAGCAACACCTAGCACCTTTCTGGTCTTGGCACATGGGATTCCCAAGGATTTTGACCTGAATTTGGATTACAGCAAATCAAAACTGGAAATGAAAAACCATTTTAAGAAGGAGGAACTAGCACAGATGCGGTTCTTATCAGACAACATGAATACCACCAAAAAAGCAGGATCAATTGTTTGACCTTCCACCAGTAAGGAACTTCTGGCCAAGTTACTTACACAGGAATTTTTCTAGAATTTCATTATCACCGGGTCACTGCCTTCGAATCATACCCTTCCCAGTGCTTTCAGTGCCTCAAGATGGGCCACTTTGGCAAGGATGTGGAAGATAAAATGGAGATCACATGACAAAAGAATTCCAAGAAGGCTCATCTTAAATCACCAAGTACGTAAAATGCAAGGAAGGCCTTAGAAATAAAACCAATGGAGCTGAGGAAATCCACCATTCATTATTCATAATACTTTTCCTTTAAATAGGTCTTGGTAACAGGCTAAGTAATCCCGCTACATCGCACTTCAATGATAAAGACACCCTTCCCTATAAAATGCTCTGATATACTAGCTTTTTGTGCTCCTTCCAAACTCAACTCCAGTAGCCTTGGCACACCTGTAAAAAATAAAGAGACCTCAAGCTCTAATGAGATGAAAGGATTAAAGAATGAGTGAAAGGGGCTTGTGACGTCAAGCGTAACGGACCTGAGATCAGGAGGAAAAGGACAATCTGGTTAATGTGTTGGCTGAACAGATGATGAATTCCACTTGAGGGCACTGGTGTTTATATAGACTAAATACACTATAGGCTGACAAGTGGTTGAGTACAAAATGAATAAGGTAAAATTAGCATAAGCAGTTTAAGTGACATGGTAAGTGAAATGCTATGACTAAAGAGTCTGATAGCCATTACTAAACAGTCTGATAATCAAAATACTAAAACACAGCCCAGTTACATTTTACCTGTTGTTTTAGTACTTGAAGGTTAACAATAATAAGATCAAATCAATCCAATCAATGGTACTCTGAACTCCAGAAAAAGTCACATAAATGAAAACTCAAACTCTAACACACCCACTTGACTTGCACTGGAGGAAGTTACTGTCCTAAAAAGGAATCTAACTCTTTTTCTTCAATTAACATAATGTTCTACTAACTGTTGGAATAATTCTACATACAGGTTAGTGACTGATTAATAAGATGAGCCAAATGACTGGTAAACTTCCTAGGGCATATTTGATTCTAACTGCTATCTTAATGATTTCTATTATTTGCTGGAAATTCTTCAGTTCAAATGGTGAATTACTTGTAAGATGTGTTGAATTTGTTCAAGTTTGGGTTTAATTGTGTGGAACAGACTTGTTTGAGTTGGTTGATTTTCGGAGTTGAGTAGTGAAATGATGGTGAAAAATTGATGGTTGATTGACAAAAAAAATAAAGTGTAGGTAGAGTATGAACGCAGCAGGCAAACTATAGTCCAATCCTCCCAGGACAAATTGGCAAGATATTGAGATCAATGGTGATCAGGTTGAGTTTTTGGGCTGTAGACCGATCCTCCCAAGTCAAGTCAGTAGTGAGATGTCAATGATGTTGGTGATCACGACGAGTTGGCAAAGAGAGGAGTGCTGGTGACTGGATGAAGGTGATGAGATGGTAAAGTCGCTTGACCAGATGAATTGGATGATGAAGAGTATCGTGGTGGTCGGTCTGATCATCAATCGACGGCCTTGTCATCATCGACTTGTTGATCATCATTGGCTTAAGGATGCCAAAGAGTATCGTGGTGGTCGGTCTGATCGTCAATTGACGGTGTCGTCATCATCGAATTGTTGATCATCATTGGCTTAAGTGTCAATCGCTTGGTATTAATCATCTTGAGCCTGGTCCTGACAGTGTTCATGTAATCTATCCAATTCGGAGTGCTCAACGACAACTTGAGCTGGTCTACCTGCTTGACCGGCTTGGAATGATTAAACCAACAAAGGGCGCTAATTCTAGGACGGACAGTTAATAACTTCTTTCTCTTCTTATCCGACCAATAATGAGCCCATATTCCATTAGCCTCGGGGGCCCCAACGCAACTTTTATCCAAATTCTTTCTGTTCTTATTTGTTTCCGTTCCTTCTAGGTTACAGCCTTTCTGGATCAAACCAAACAGACAATGGAATTTCTCGTTCTCATGATGATGCCCCTTGGGAGCAAATGTAGTACTTGATCTCCTCTCACTCAAAGTTGACTTTTGATCAGCTCCGTTTTGGTTTGAGCCGTGAAGGACTTATCAGTGACAAAATCAAAGGGTAGCTTGAGGCCGAGCGTATTGGGAGTGCATCGAAGTGCAAGGTTCTTCTGGGTCAGCCTGCTGAAATGTAAAACAAAAGGGTTATCCACATTGAGGTCACGTTGCCATTGACCTTGTAGTCGTCCAACAAGCAATTTTCAAACAATACTTGGTTGCTAGGTTTGTCTTCATTATCAACATTTATTGCAAGCAAGTTTTCAATCAAAAGCTTCTTGCCAAACCGTTGTATATTTGGTGTTCTGTAGACAGTGCGTTGAGTTGGAACTCAATTGTAGACGGTGCCCTCCGCTTCTTCTTGTCGCTGGGTTATCTGGATTGTTCAATTGAAGTTGATGGCTGATGCCTAGCATCGAAGAGAATGGATGGGATGAGCTTAATAGTCAATGAAAAGGCTCATCCCCATCTCACCCCCTTGCCAAGAGAGTTGAAGACAAATTTCCGGATGAGACTATTGAAGGCAGACAAGTTAAATGAGAGACCATTGGCTCTGGTTGAGCATAGGCTTTTAACCGTGTAAAAAATAAAGAGACCTCAAGCTCTAATGAGATGAAAGGATTAAAGAATGAGTGAAAGGGGCTTGTAACTTCAAGCGTAACAGACCTGAGATCAGGAGGAAAAGGACACTCCGGTTAATGTGTTGGCTGAAAAGATGATGAATTCCACTTGAGGGCACTGGTTTTTATATAGACTAAATACACTATAGGCTGACAAGTGGTTGAGTACAAAATGAATAAGGTAAAATTAGCATAAGCAGTTTAAGTGACATAGTAAGTGAAATTCTATGACTAAAGAGTCTGATAGATATGACTAAACAGTCTGATAATCACAATACTAAAACACAGCCCAGTTACATTTTACCTGTTGTTTTAGTACTTGAAGGTTAACAATAATAAGATCAAATCAATCCAATCAATGGTACTCTGAACTCCAGAAAAATTCACATAAATGAAAACTCAAACTCTAACAACACCTCCCCTACTAGAATTACCAACTTCACACATGGACACCATTCCTTTTTCACATCTCAACTGTCACATATCCAATGAAATCAAACTAAACCTCCTTCACCACTTCCCAATTGTGCCCATTCTCATTCTCCAGGCAAAATAGGTAAACTTGTAAATTCTCCTCCCCCAACTCATGTTTACTGGCACAAAGTAATCAGCTATAATCACTGCCTGTCTAACTGGTGCAACCACCACAAATACTGCACTTATTTGCATAAATAAATAACCTCCAAGGCCATAGTGAAATTACCTGGTGGCTCCAGACATTTTACAGGTGTTCAGATACAAGATATGGATGGCTGATTGACTACATTGGTAAATGTAGAAAATACTCCCAGAACAAATGTGGGTCTAAAGGGCCTATTGCATTGGTTTCCAGAAAATCACAATAGAAAAACCTCCATGTGAATCTTCATGGATGCAAACCTTCATCATTGGATGCAGAATCCAATATTTTATCACTCATCTCCCAAGGAAGAGGCTGATTTAATCCAGTTATGCGGAAAGAATGTTTTTTGGTTAGTGTTTCCACAGCATTTTCCCACTTCTTCTTCATCCAAAGAAAAAGGGACCATGATTGATTTTATCTGGGCTAACTACAGGGCCTCTCAAATGATATCTTATATACAAGTGTCCAAGGAAACCTATGGTTCTGGCCATCAAGAACTAAAGGGGCTCCTCACTATGAAGGGCTAAAAGCAGCCCAAGCAATTGGCACTGCCACCCTCAAAGAATCTTAATCAGCCCTGGGTCTGAAGAAACTTTGAAAAAATACTTGCTACCTCCTCATCAACCCAAGAGGTGAATGCTACAGCTGAGGCCCTGTTGGATGCTCTTTATACCATGAAATTTAAGCTGGGCTTCATGGTTCAAAATGATGAGACCTGCATAAAGTCCTGTAGAATCCTGCTGTTTTTGATCCTATCCTGAAAAAAGGAACCATACATGCCAATGGATGTTTCTTACCAAATTAGACATTTCCTTCAGATGTTTTAACAATTATAATGATTGTTTACAACTAGTTTTCCAAGATGAAAAACAGACTGACTGGAGGAAGCAATTGCAAAAAGCAGGAAGAAATTTCTTTGGAGCAATAAGGTGTATAAAGACAACAGAAAATGGGCGGATTGTCCGCAGAAATGATTTTTGTGGGCACATCAATAGTCACAACTACCATTTACATCTCTGATGTTACAAAATGCCACCCAGCTTCTTATGTTGAGGTCACCAACAATGAGTTCATCAAGGCCATTAATAAACTGGAAGTTGGTAAGTCTCCAGGCCCAGATAAGGTAAGAAAAAAAATATTAAAATTAGCCTGCCCAGCACTTCATGGGAAACTAGTCCAGCTGCACTAATTGATCCTGAGACATGGCACATATCCATTGTGGTGGAAGAATGCCACAACAGAAATCATCTAGAAAGCAAACAAGGTGGAATGAACCAAATCAGGTGCCTACTGCCCAAAAGCCTACTTAATACCCTTTGGAATACTCTGGAGCTAATACTAGCTAGACACCTGGCAGAATGGGCTACTTGGTCTAAAGCCCTGACCAACCAGCACTACAGGGGCTGTAAGGTAGTTGGTACAGAAGAAAAATTTATTAGAATGGATACCTGGATAAGAGATTTAATACTAGAAAGAGAGTTTGTTGTTGCACTATTCCTAGAAATTCAATCTTCATGACCTACAGTCCATACTGAAAGGCTTGTACAAATCCTGACAAGCTGGTAAACATCCTGAATAACAAAGGCTGCCCAGGATAACTGTGGATTACCATCAGGGATTTCCTGCCAGGGAGAAGAACAACTATTCACCTAGATGATTATACATATCCCCCCAAGATGCTACCATTAAAACTCCTGCAAGGATATCCATTTTTGATTATCTTATACATTATTTAAACCCTTAATTTACTCTTCTTGACCAATCAGCCAACCTCAAAAATCACATGTATAGTCTATGTGGAAAATTTGGTACATCCAACATCTGGAAAAACCCTACAAAGGGCCTTGGATTTAATGGAGATAGTGGCGACTGACTCACTCAGATGGGGTGCTTGACATTCTGCCATGTTTGAAAATAAGAAGCTTTAAATTATGGTTCTATCTAATGCCAGGACTCCCCCAGAACTTCTTCCCAAATTCTCTTTTTGGGGAACTTTCATTGATTATTATTCCACAGCCATCTGGATAGGCATCTTTATCAATCATTGGTTATCCTATCATCAGCAAATCAGGAATTTGTTGAACAAAGGGCAGTTAATAATTATAACCCTAGGTCAGTTAGGAAACTTGCAGTGGGGCCTCTCTGAGAAGAACCAATCCAGAATATTGAACTCAGTGTTCCTACCAAGAATAACTCACAAAGAACATGTATGGGAAGACAAAAAAATCTTAAACCAATTACTTGCCCTGGCAGGGAAACAAGACAAGGAGTGTGCCATTTGGTCCAAGGGAATTTTCAGGACCACCAATATGAAATGGGTAGAACAGAAAATCAGCCATAGGCCAGTTTTTGATGCTATTAATAAAACAGCATTTTCCTTTTTCACCACAAAAATCATGCAGACTTACTTCCCCCTGAGTTCACAATCCGAATTAATAGATCAGATATCCAATGTAGTAAAATTGGGCACATTGGCCATCAACAACAATAAAGATGTGTTGATGACCTTCCTTACCTCCAATTTAGAGACAATTATGCTTCAATTAAATTATAAGATAACCCCTCTGTCAAGCAGAATATGGTATTGGAACATGAAATTTCCAAACCAGGAGGAACTTGCTTCCACTTGCACTTTCATAGACCAAGCTTCCAATAGCGACACACTTGTTTTCAAAGATGGATTGTATGATGAAGATAGAGGAGGGGGGAGGAAGCAGTTGTGCTCAACACAGGCATCCACCTTCCATATTGCATGTCACGCCTTGCACTTAGGAATTTTTGTCTTCATCACTTTGAAATTTCCTCTCCTCAGTACCATCTACCTCAGTCTATAAGCATGACAAAAATAAAGCACAACATCAATGGTGCAATCCGCTAATTCCTCTGGCTTGCGTTGACCTTCCAATCTTGGCAACCAAATCAGTATATACTGGCAAACTTTGCGGTTAACTCCATACTGGTTGGCCATCCATTACAGGATCCAATCTCCTTCCATGGCCCATCAATGGCCTTGGACTTCCATCTTTGGTCACGCACTGTTTGTTAGTTCGCATCTACATCTAACTAAGCCATCATTACTGTACAGTTTGCAATTGGAATAGTCCTTACCCTGCATACACTATTACTTCTCACTTGCATTACCTTCAACATCATTTGCTCCTGTCCCAATTCATCATACATTTGTATGCTCAGATTCTATTGTCTTGCACTTACGCCATTGCCTTGGATATGATTTTACTATTGCTTTATTTCCTATCCCATTCCTGTCACTCATTGCCTCACCGCCTTCAACTGTAGATAGCTCCCCACCAGGTTGTACGTAGTCACTTTGGATTACCTTATAAGGGCTACCCCCTTGCCTGATGATTGTCTCCTCAGTTAGTTAATTTCATACGTTCTTGAATTTTGGTACAACCTAGTTATCACTGTTAGAATTTGAGTTTTTATATATGTGACTTTCACTGGAGTTTGAAGTATCTTTGATTGAATTGAATTGATTTTTATTATTGTTTTTATTGAAGTATTAAAATAATGGGTAAAATATAACTAGGCTGTGTTTTCTGTATTTTGATTTTCAGACTGTCCAATCATAAGCATTTCACATACCATGTCACTTAAACTGCTTATGTTAATTTTTCCTTATTCATTTTGTACTCAACCACTTGTTAGCCAATCATTTATTTAGTCTATATAAACCATGGTGCTCTCCAGTGGAATTCAATAATCTGTTCTTTCACCAAGTCAACCGGAGTTTCCTTTTTCCTCCTGATCCCAGGTCTGTTACGCTTGACGTTACAAGCCTCTTTCACTCATTTATTATTAATCTTTTACTTCATTCAAGCTTAAGCTCTTTATTTTTTTACACAGTTAAAAGCTCTGCTCAACCTGAGCCAACCATACTCAATGCAAACTGTCCGCCTTCAATAGTCTCATTCCGAAAATTGATCTTTGACTCTTTTGGCGAGGGGGTGAGATGAGGATGAGCCTTGTCATTGACAATTAAGCTCATCCCATCCATTCACTTCAATGCTCTGCAACAACCATCAACAAAACTAGGCAATATGGGTTGTTCCAATGGAAGCTAAATTCAACAACATGAACGCACTGGACATTGTGACTGGTAGGATTTCCAAGGATCAAGCAGAAGGAGCCAAAGAAAAGAGTGAATTTCTAAAGCAAACAGAAAGGCCTACACCCTTATTGTGCAGAATCTTGACCAATCAAACCTGGCATTGGTAAGCACAACCCTATCAAACAACAAAAAATTCAATGGACAAGCTGTTTGGAATCTCCTTCGCACAAAATATGCCGGAAACAACCTTGCTGCTTGATCTGCCTCCTTTGATCACTTTCTGGACTTGGAATTCCATTCCATCAAACCTGGACTTGACCAAAACCGACAATTACTACATCATCTGGATCATCCACACCTCAAGATTCCAATTGTTCACGTTGCTGGTACAAACGGGAAAGGTTTGGTGTGTGCATTCCAAGCAGAGATCTTGAGGGCTGCAGGTTATAGCGTTGGCCAATTTATGAGTCCGTTCCTAATTGATCCATTGGATTCAATCCAACTCAATGGAAATGATGTTGACTGGGAGATGTTTGAAGACACTCAATCTTACGTTTGGAAGCCTCAATTCGAATTGGATCTCGCTGTTGTTGAAGTTGGTCTTGGCGGTGAGATGGATGCAAGGAACGATTTTGGCTCTCCCGATCATCTCATTTGTTTCTTCACTTGACTCCCTTGGATTTGATCTGGAGAAAAATCTTGAGAAAATTTGTTGGACCTTGGATCTATTGTTCCCATCTAGCTCCAACCACCAACATTGATCCTGATCTCAAGCACAAGATCACCTCAAGTTGATTGATCCTTGATTGTCAGCTTGCTACTATTGCAGAGCAAGCTGCAAAAGTAACTAAAATAACATAAAAATAATAATAATACAACTAACCTAAAAAGTAGTAGGAAGACCATAAATATTATTACAGAAATGGATTCTCCACACAAAATTAGGTAGGGTCACTTGCTGACCCCATCCTTGAAATCCAACTCCTTATATTTTTAAATAATTAAGGAAAAAAGAACCAAAATACTACGGCTCCAGTATTGAGCTTTTTGGCCAATTAAATATTTCACACACATTTTCACGTATAGGTTTCACACCTAAAATTCAGTCAGAATTGAGGTGTTGTGTATATTTTGGGAGTTACGGGCGGAAATGTGTTTTGTCACAATTCCCGCACGCAGCCGCAGTGTGTAAAGAATAAGGGTTTTACCCCTATAATTGTCGCAAGGTTTGGAAGTTAACGGCTCCCTGCGTTTGAAAGGAGATGAGGATGCCTGAAGTTGCACTTGAATGAGAAATAGAAATAAGGAGATAAGAGATAAAGAAAAGTAGAGAGAGAGTGAAATTGCCAATCCTTCAATCCTAAGAACTTTCCACCTGGATGTGTATCCGGTATGAGTTCCTTTAATCTCTTGGTGAGATGATTGATCCAATCCAATGATGTGATGGTCTGATTCCCTCCTCCTCCTCCCTCCCAACCCGGAGTTGAGAGTGAGGATAAGTCCTCCCTCTCAACCCTAACCTCAGTACACGCGCAAATAACAGTATGAAAAAGAAACAGAAAACAATCCCAAAACAGAAACCCTAGCCTCCTCTCCCCACCTCCGTACCAAACTCCCCCCAACGTCCGTACGCCGTTCCGTCCATCCGGTTTGTCCTTCTCATGACGTGTTCCTTGCACCGCGCCCTACTTGGAGCCCCCCACGCCTGTCCGTATCCTTTTGTCTGCGCCCGTCGTGGATGTCCGGTATTATTCAGCGTGATCCACGCGCTTGCACGCGCGCTCCGTCCGTTCCTTTATAGCCCGCGGATTGCTCCGCCCCTACGTATCCAAACCAGCGCACCCCCAAACCTAGTTGAGCGCACTACCTTCCAAATCCGATCTCCGGGGCAGATTGCGCCCACCCCGCATTTGATGCTGAGCATGACCCGTCCACTAGGTGCGGAGCCAAACAGCGGCTGCTGCTGATCCAGCAGCTGCCGCTGCTGAGCACTCCGCATACCCTAATGCTGAGCCCGCTTGCCTCCAATGCTGAGTGCGCAGCCGCGAAGCAGTTCCCAATCCGCGTCTATAAATTGACACCACAGCGTCAGCCAAAGCACCCGCGCGCAGCTGAGATACAGCCGTGTCAACCTGTTGAGGTTGTGTACGCAGCCCTGGGACTCTGACAAGTACGCAGCCGCGGGAGTACGGGCTGACAGAGTGACAGGCGTCTCAGGTACCGCGTAAATAGGCTACAACATACACGGGAACTTGTTACATATGTAATAAAGGTTCCTGTGGATAGTAGACTGTCTAAATATACATAATATTATATAAAAATACAAAAATAATCCTTAAATGTATTTTTTATTTAATATAATGCAAAGTACCAAGAATGTCAAAAATAAGACAATGAAAACTTCAAAAAATACATTAAAATACTTGAATATACTTTTATGAGAATTGCCATACATCAATATCTTTGTGACATACTAAGGAAGATAATGGTGTAATAATATTACATGAATTCTCATGAATTATATTTTTAAGTAATTATCTCAAGAAATCAACTGGAACTCGAAAATAAAGAGTAAAATAAATATTATGACTTTTACTCCAGTTATATAATACATAATGAGAACTTACCTGACATCAAAATGTCTGTAGAGATGTCTAATAATATAAATATTAAATTACTGGGAACATATACTAAGGATAATTAATTAGATAATACATAAATAGGACAGATTAGTGTTATTCACACGTCCTAATGTCCATTATAAGGTAGAATAATTCCCATACCCTAAGGAATTAGATGCTAACCGGGCTATAGCACCAAGAACAAATGACAGGCTACCCCCGGTTACCCTGCTAGCCTTAGTGTCCGTCCCTTTGAGCACCTACAACCCTCAGAAGGACCATATTGGGACTCCAAAAAACTATAAATACAGAGCTCTTTTGAGGATGTTGATGGGCAGAGACCCAGTAATATTCATATCCAGACGCCATACCAAGATAATCAAATACTTATAAGAGATACGTCAGTGATTTATGGCAATTTCTGATCAGTAATATCCGTCTTCAAACCTCTTTTTATCAAATAAAACTGCTGAACAACCTTATAACCCCAGTATACAGGTTTAACCCATCAGTACATGTCCCAAACAGATACCCAAAGGATTTAATAATATACCAGTGAGTCTTATTATCCTTTCTCTGTCGTGGTAGCTTGGCTACAAGGCCCTACCACTCCATTGTGTATTTTATATACATATTATCTTTGGGTATAATAATCTTTAAACTAAAGAACCCAAAGTAACCAGGACTACGTGTTTTCATACTGAAATCCCTGAAGAGAGGTGTTAAAGATCCCCAATATAATTGTGGCCCCTCTATAAATATTTAATAATCAATCTTGATTCAAAACAATAAACAATAACCAAAGCATTTAACCTTGCAATAAGCTTAATTCAAGTATTCTACGGATTTTTGCTGCATTTATTAAATAATATATTTATTATTTACTCTATCACCTCTGGTAGCTAAAGGATAGCAAGGGTCTTGGCATCCAGAAGGCTGAAAATTGGTGTTCTGGCCGGGAAATATTCCATTTTATTATATTTAATACCTTGGACCAGACATTTTCACAAAAAAATAAAATCAAAGATAAATTTATCTGACTTTATAACCATGATTCATCATTAAATTATTTTGCAGTGGATTTAAAAACCAATGCAGAATTAATGATCTATTATTTAAATCTTTCAAGGATAAGAAAAGAAGAATACATTAAAAATTATAAACCTACTGGTTGGAAAGCTTTAACTCAAGCTGAGCAACTTAATATTTCTTCTGCACGCTAAAACTTAGATAAACTCCTTGAACAAGAAGATCTTGAAAGGCGTATCAACTTTCAGGCTCTATTAAGAAAACATAAAGCTTGGAAAAAATACCGTATAAATTACTTTTTGAAATATAAAAGTAAGTACACAACTGGCATTACCATATTATTCTTAAAGAAAATAATATTAACATATTTTATTAAACCAATAAAATACACTTTTTTTACCAGTGAACCCTTCTGTACCAGAAACAACCGCCACTGAAGTGGATCTACTAGATCAGGAAGTCCCAGACATCTCTGGACGCCCTGAAAATATTGATTGGATGGGTGAAGACCTCATTGGAACCCACCAAGACCCCGTAGGATTACCTACTAGGGATCAATTCAACCCCAATAAAGTGTTAGTACCTCTGAATATCAATTTAAGTGAGTTTTGAAATAAAACTTATTTTTATGGATTTTTTCTGTAAAACACTTATAAAAATATTATTCTGAAAATGATTAGACATAACACGAGAGCCTCAGGAAGAATTCCCTCCTATGGATCTATGCCAACAGCTCCCAGTAACCGTGAGACCACCAGTAAGGACAACAATGAAGGGACTAGAACCCGTGAACCAAATGTTGATGAACAAGGAACAGCACCAACCACTTCTGCCCTCTCCCAACCTAGAGCCGGAGAAAGTAGCAGAATCAACCAACCCTCCTTTACAAGAAGATTCCCTGCAGCCACCCCAGCAGAATCTGGCCAAGGATTCCAGGATCAAAGACCTATTCAGAGAGCACGTGAAATATTGGGAAGAATTCAAAGAAGCCCAAGCCAAGGAGGACATGGTATCCATGAAAAAGATAATCTCCCAGGCAAAAGCCACCAAGATAGCTCTTCAGAAAATGATTCCAAGGAAAGAGGTAGAATCCTACGTAGACAAGTGGAATCTGTGGGATCGATTAGCCCAACTGAAAGGCAAAGGATCAGGAAAGAAGAGATCCTCTTCCAATCCCTAGCCAAAGGGAAAGAAAGACTGGGACCAGATAATATCACTAGCTCAAAAGTGGAAAAAGGTTTACAACAATTAGCCTCCAACTCTGAGCCCAAACAGACCTCTGATGTAATTACTTCCTTTTCTAATGATATGTGTCATAATTTCAAAATTGTTTGTGAAAATTTGGACGGGGTTTACACCCAAATGGATAAATTAATCTCAGTAGTAGCCAAATTAATTGATAACCAAACAAAGACCGTAGGAATGGAAGAGATTAAAGAACACACAGAACAGTTATTGGAGAAAATCAATCAAGGTAGGATCAAACAGACTCAAACAATTGAGAATATGTTATCTGGAATACAAGAAGATTTTATTATGTCTTTCCACCCCTTAAAAGAAGAATTGGCAACCACCACTAACAGTTCTATTCTATCCCTTAGTGAAAAATTGGATGTGCTCAATAAAAAAGTGGACCTGCAACTTAACCTGATGAAAAATGATCTTAGAGACTTAAAAGTCCGTCTGACCATCCCCTTGGGGAGTACTACAGAGGAACCAAAGCCTCCCAGACAAACCACTACTCCTTATGCACCACCCTTATTAGGAATGCATAGGAGTGACACCTTTAGGCCTAGTCCTACTCCTGAGATGGAGAAAGCTCTCAAACTGTTACCACCTATCTCTGAATGGCCCAAGTTCTCCGGAGAAGGAGAATAAAATCATATAAATTTTATTAAATTTATTGATTAAACCATTAACTCTTACGACCTAACAGAAGCTATAGCTGTAGTCCGGTTACCCAGAATATTTGAAGGAGTATCATTGGACTGGTTTATCAGTAAGAGAGAAGAAGTAGGATCCTTACCATGGAATTCTTGGAAAATTCTGATCAAAGAAAAATTTGGTTCTAGAATGTGGAAAAGGAAAATGATGAAAAATTTTGAAAATTCCTCATTTGACCCCTCCAAGGACAAACCTCACAAATGGTGCTTGGAACAGAAGAAAAGATTGTATTGCTTCTATCCAGATGCTGATAAAGAGGAAGTAAATGAAAGACTCCTCAACCTGTGTCCTGGCAATCTTAACCATAGCGTAAGATGTAGGATGAGCATGGATGCGGACTTGCCTACTCTAATCAATGTGTTTGAAGAAGTAATAGACATGAATGGGTTGGACAAGAAAGCCCCTTCCAGACCCAAAGAGAACTATACCATCATCAAAACCAGAGAACAACCTCCTCTGATAAATGCCTCTGACAATAAGAAACCTAATTAGAATAGGGAGAAAGAGAGGACGCCTGCAACTTGTTGGAATTGTAACAAGACTGGGCATATGAGACAAGACTGTCCATTACCAAGAAGGAAGACAGCAGTCTTGGAAGGAGAACAGGAGGTTGAAGAGAATCAGAACTATGAAGACATAGCTGATACTGAAGGTTCTCTTTCTGAATTTGAATTGATCTTGACCAACCCTGTTAATGTTATAGAAGAAGATATAGGTACTTCTGAAGAGATCAATAACATTCATGGGGATTCTAGCCTACCCCAACAATGGGATCCTACTTTAATTCCTAGACACATTATGGATGTCAAACCATTAAAAGTTAAACCTATGAGTGGGAAAAGTTATACCACTGGTCAAACGTGCTATGCAACTGGGTTGTATAAAAACAGACCCATAAGGTTATTACTGGATAGTGGAGCCTTTTGCT
This sequence comes from Puccinia polysora, assembly GCA_025617555.3. Taxonomy (NCBI): domain Eukaryota; kingdom Fungi; phylum Basidiomycota; class Pucciniomycetes; order Pucciniales; family Pucciniaceae; genus Puccinia; species Puccinia polysora. The sequence continues at coordinate 23,494,935 of CM062632.1, read as the reverse complement.
CATGTGTCTGTGCGGAATTCTTGAACAAATGGGACCCCAATTGGAGAGAACACCTTTTACCTGTCCCAAAAGCCAAGTTCAGTTATTGCAACTCTACTATGAATGCTATTGGAGTATGGACTGCTCCTATAATATTACCTCACACTAAAGGATCCCTGAGAATACAAGTGGAGTTTGTAGTACTGCTCAACGAACTGTGTGACTACCTGATACTGGGTAATGATGCCTTATGTCTATATGGTATAGACGTGTTCCAGAGTAGAGGAAGATACTTCACAGTAGGAGGTAATTGGGATAAGAAGTTTAAGATATGCACTATTCAGTCTAACTTCCCCTTCTCTACTTACCAGAAGCATTTAGAAGACTTTGATCAAGAATATTTCTCTCAAGAAGCTCTTAATACAAAACTTTCTGAGGAACAGAAAAAAGATATACTAACAGTCTGCTTTGAGAACCAGAATGCTTTCTGTACTAAAGATCATCCTATTGATGATATTAAAGGACATGATATGGTATTAAAATTGACCATTAAGCCTCCTTATCCTCCTAAATTAAGAAGGCCAGCCTATCCATCTATTCCTAAGTCTAGAAACGCTCTTGAGGAACATATCCAAGAACTGATAGACTTACAAGTATTAAGGAAAGTAGGGCATAATGAACAGGTAGATGTGACCACACCTGTAATCATAGCTTGGCATAATGACAAGTCAAGAATGGTAGGAGACTTCAGAATTCTCAACAATTACACTCAAGAAGATTATTATCATATACCCCGATTGATCATGCTCTGCATAACTTGTCCAAGGCTAAGTACATCACTAATATGGATATGCTTAAAGGTTTCCACCAGATACCAATAAGTCCTGAAAGCCGGAAGTTTATGAGAATAATCTGTCATTTGGGAATATATGAATATCTTAGGATGCCTTTTGGAATAAAGAATGCTCCATCAAAATTTCAGAGAACAATGGATACAGTTCTAGGTACTTACATCAGACAAGGATGGATGATGGTATACATAGATGATGTTATCATATACTCTGATGACTGGGATACTCAAATTAACCAAGTGAGATTAGTACTCCAGACTATCTCCAAAGCAGGACTAAAGGTTTCCATGAAGAAATGCAACTTTGGTTTTGGAGAATTGAAAGCCTTAGGACATATATTCTCTGGTCTAACTCTAGCTGCTGATCAAAATAAGATAGCTGCTGTCATGAATAGACCTAGGCCTCAAAACAAGACAGAATTACCGTCTTTCATCAGTTTCTGCAGTTATTAAAGAAAATATATACCAAAGTTTGCTATGCTAACTAAAAGTCTGTATGAGGTATGCAACAAAAATACACTATTTGAAATGACTCATGAGAGACTAAAGAACTATGAGGAATTAAAAATAGCTATGACCTCTAATCCTCTACTTATCCAACCAGATTACTCTAAGCCCTTCAAACTATACATTGACGCTTGCATGGAAGGGCTAGGAGCTGCTTTACATCTGGAAAGGATAGAAGAAGACAAACCAGTAGAAAAATTCATACTCTTCATATCTAGAAAGATCAAAGATACTGAGAAGAGATATGGGGCCAGTCAGTTGGAATGTTTGGCACTAGTATGGGCTTTAGAGAAGCTGCACTATTACTTAGAAGGCACCAATTTTCAAGTAATCACGGATTGCAATGCTTTAAGTGTTATAATTATGGCCAGCAATTAGCTTAGGCAAATGAGCAGTATTTAAAGCAAAAGAAATGCTGGACACTGTGTGTCAATAAAGGCTAATGGGGCTCTCACAATGGGGCAATATGTTGGATGAATTCGATTGGATGATGAATGAATGATGGAAAACAGCAGGGAGAAGAGCTCCTTAAGTACAAAAGATTGGCCTCTTGTGAGCCCATGATACAACAAGCCAAAAGGCAAATTTTCCGCCCCAAAAGAGCTCTACAGGCTCTACAAGCCTTGTTACTTGGTTTGGACTACATCAGCCCACATGGCATCAGTCCCTGAACCCTTACGACCAGCCTATTCCGGTCCATTCTGGTGTTTCCACCGTTACGGGGCTGAACCAGCCCCTTTGCTGTTCAATCCCCTGGCTGGTTGTCTATTACAACCGGCCCTGATGGCCTTATTACCTCTGTTACGGGCTGGTTGCCTCATGCATCCAGCCCCTGGCCCCTCAAATGGGCCAGGTGGGACCCAGGGCTCACCTGGGTCCGGTTTCAACCTCACATGGGGGGGGGGTGTAGCCGGCGGACATGCCGCCCCCCCCCCTCTTTCTCTCAATTCCCTGGTGGGGGCGGTCAAGTCCCCTCACCAGGGGCCCTGGGGGTCGATACCCCCAGGGCGTCGTCAAGGTAAGGATGGCTGGGGGGTGGTCAGATCCCCCCTGGCCCGTCGCTCCTCCCCCTCGTTAAAGGGGGGGGGAGAGCGCCCCTCGTCACCTCTTCGCTACAAGGTGGGAGGGTGATCAAATCCCCCCACCGTCCGGTCGCTACACTCGCGGCCGGCGCCGCCACCTCCCTGGGCAAGGGGGTGGTCAGGTCCCCCCTGCCCTGACCGACCGCGTCATCGCGGCCGGTCGCTGGCTGGTTCAACCCAGCCAGCCTGCCCCCTCCCCCTCGCGACGGCGAGCGAGGGGAGGGGGAGCGAGCCGGGGCCGCGAGCCCCGGCTCCGCGGCGCTGGTCGCCGGTCGCGACCAGCCGGGCCCGCGCGGCATCGCACCGCGCGGGATCCCTCGGCCGCGCAACAGCCCCGCGCGGGCCGTCGGGCCCCGCGTGGGCCGTGCCGAGGAACACAGGCGGCCCCGAACGGGCCGCGACGCGAGCAGCGGCCCCGAGCGGGCCGCAACACGGGCGGCAACCCTAATGGGCCGCCCCAAGCCCGAATTATGAGAAAAGACTACTTTTGCGGGCCAGCCCGTCTGGCCAAGTATGTCCAAAATAAACCTTGGGCCCAATTATGCCCATACAAGCCCATCTGGCCGTATTTGCCCATATACCCCATCGGGCCCGTTAGGGCCCGTGTACCAATGGGTCTATTTCACGCGTTTTTGAGGCCAGTTTCCCCAAATCTATAACATCCACATGGGCCCGTATGGTCCGTGTGTGTGTCCAATGGGCCTTAGAGGCCCATTTGTGCATCCCATTTGGATTACACTTATACGTAGCACCCGCGTAAGTGCGTACGTATTTTAACATTAAGAACTCTTATGAACATGAAAACCCCCAGCAGACATATGCTCAGGTGGCAAATTGCTATACAACAATATAGAAGACAGATGACTATAGTGCATAAAGCTGGAGCTAAACATCAAAATGCTGATAGTGTAAGTAGGAATGCATTGCCTAATGACTCTAACAATCCAGAATATGACCCCAAAGACCAAGATATCTTTCCTATCTTGAATATCAATCTTTTTGCATTGAGTGCTCCAATAATGGGAATCCACTTATGTGAATTAAACACTGCTTTCTTCAACCTAGTAAGGGATAGCTACTCTCCTGAGATCAAGCTGCTGATTACCATTATGGAATGTGCATCCCCAGAAGCAGCTATGATAAATAGCCTGCCTGCTTCACTACTTAAACCCTATAAAGCAGGAAGGTTTACCTTTTGGGATGGTATCCTTTACTATAGACACCAACATTACAGATTATTAGCACTGAGCAACAAAGAGCATATACAACATATACTCCAGGAATGCCATACAAACTGTTCATCAGGACATTTATCCACAGAAAGAACCTTGGAGAAAGTGAAACAAACTGCCTGGTGGATAGACTGGAAAGAAGTCACTACAGAATATGTTACCAGCTGTGAAAACTGCCAGAAATCTAATAAGACTACTGGAAAAAGGTTTGGAATCCTACAGAAGACATCTGAACCTGCAACCAGGTTGGAAATTATCAACATGGATTTTGTCACTGGCCTCCCCCCTGGAGGTACTCATTCTTATAACTCTGTCCTAATTATAGTTGACAGATATTCCAAAAAGGCCAAATTCTTACCTAACCACAAGGAAGATAGTTCTATGGATGTAGCCTTACTATTCTGGAATAGTATTATAGCTGATGTGGGTATACCCAAGATTATAATCAGTGACAGAGACCCCAAATTAACATCTGAATTTTGGAGGAATCTACATGATATACTGGGTACTACTCTAGCATTTTCTACAGCATACCATCCCCAAACTGATGGATTAGCTGAAAGCATGATACAGACCCTAGAAGACATGCTAAGAAGGTTCTGTAGCTTTGGTCTAGAATATAAAAACTCAGATGGTTATTTCCATGATTGGGTCAGCCTACTCCCAGCCCCAGAAATGGCTTATAACAGCAGTAAACATTCTACTACCAAAGAAGCTCCTTACATACTAGAAAGAGGATGGATTCCAAAACTCCCTAGGAATAACTTGAACTATAACTTAGCCACTATTCATACAACATCTCTTGACTTTAAGAAGATGATAGATGTGGCAAATAACCATGCTCAGAAATGTGTGGAAGAAGTTGTTGAATACAACAAAAAAAGATGGGACAAATCCCATAAAGAACCTAACTTTAAGATAGGAGACCAGATCTTGATATCTACAACTAACTTCAACAACCTGGCAGGCAACAGGAAACTGAAACCAGCCTTTGTTGGACCATTTGTTATCAAGAAGATGCATGGCAAAAATGCTGTGGAAGTAATCTTGAGTGAAGAATTATCAAGAAAACATCTGGTATTTCCTGTTAGCCTAGTCAAAAACTTTAAACCACGAGAAGGCAGAAACCTCCCTCCAGCAATAATCCCAATAGAACCTGACCCTGTAAAAGAAAAAGGAAAATTCAGCAGGATATTGAGAGATAAGAAAGAGAGGGTACAAGGCAAAGACATCAGACTATACTTAGTAAGATATAAAGGGGAATCTGCAGACAAAGATGAATGGTTACCAGAAAATAATATACCTGACGGACCAATACATCTCAGAAATTACAGATCCAGTAAAAGGCACTGAAGTACCTATGCAGTTAATTTTTTTCTCCCAACATCCTCCAGATTTTTTCAGATATGACCATATCTTGGAGTGGGGGAATTTCAGCTTGCTACTATTGTAGAGCAAGCTGCAAAAGTAACTAAAATAACATAAAAATAATAACAATACAACTAACCTAAGAAGGAGTAGGAAAACCATAAATATTATTACAGAAAGAGATTCTCCACCCAAAATTAAGTAGGGGCACTCACTGACCCCACCCTTGAAATCCAACTCCTTATATTTTAAAATGATTAAGTAAAAAAGAACCCAAATACTACGGCTCCAGTATTGAGCTTTTTGGCCAATTAAATATTTCACAAACATTGTCACGTATAGGTTTCACACCTAAAATTCAGTCAGAATTGAGGTGTTGTGTATATTTGAGGAATTACGGGTGGAAATGTGTTTTGTCACAATTCCCGCACGCAGCCACGGCAGCCAAAGCAGCCGCGCGCAGCTGAGATACAGCCGTTTCAACCTGTTGAGGTTGTGTACGCAGCCCTGGGACTCTGACAAGTACGCAGCCGCGGGACTACGGGCTGAAAGAGTGACAGGTGGCTCAGGTACCGCGTAAATAGGCTACAACATACACAGGAACTTGTTAAATATGTAATAAAGGTTCCTGTGGATAGTAGACTGTCTTAATTTACATAATATTATATAAAAATACATAAATAATCCTTACACGTATTTTTTATTTAATATAATGCAAATTACCAAGAATGTCAAAAATAAGACAATGACAACTTCAAAATATATATTAAAATATTTGAATATACTTTTATGAGAATCGCTATACATTAATATCTTTGTGAAATACAAAGAAAGATAATGATGTAATAATGTTACATGAATTCTCATGACTTATATTTTTAAGTAATTATCTTAACAAATCAACTGGAACTCGAAAATAAAGAGTAAAATCAATATTATGACTTTTACTCCAGTTATATAATACATAATGAGATCTTACCTGACATCAAAATTTCCATAGAGATGTCTAATAATATAATTATTAAATTACTGGGAACATATACTAAGGATAATTAATTAAATAATACATAAATAGGACAGATTAGTGTTATTCACACGTCCTAATGTCCATTATAAGGTAGAGTAATTCCCATACCCTAAGGAATTAGATGCTAAATGGGCTATAGCACCAAGAACACATAACAGGCTACCCCTGGTTACCCTGCTAGCCTTAGTGTCCGTCCCTTTGAGCACCTACAACCCTCAGAAGGACCATATTGGGACTCCAAAAAACTATAAATACAGAGCTCTTTTGAGGATGTTGATGGGCAGAGACCCAATAATATTCATATGCAGACGCCGTGCCAAGAAAATCAAATACGTATAAGATATAAGTAAGTGATTTATGGCAATGTCTGATCAGTAATATCCGTCTTCAAACCTCTTTTTATCAAATAAAACTTCTGAACAACGTTATAAGCCCAGTATACAGGTTCAACCCATAAGTAAACGTCCCAAACAGATACCCAAAGGATTTAATAATATACCAGTGAGTCTTATTATCCTTTCTCTGTTTTGGTAGCTTGGCTACAAGGCCCTACCACTCCATTGTGTATTTTATATACATATTATCTTTGGGTATAATAATCTTTAAACTAAAGAACCCAAAGTAACCAGGACTACGTGTTTTCATACTGAAATCCCTGAAGAGAGGTGTTAAAGATCCCCAATATAATTTTGGCCCCTCTATAAATATTTAATAATCAATCTTGATTCAAAAAAATAAACAATAACCAAACCATTTAACCTTGCAATAACTTAATCCAAGTATTCTACAGATTTTTGCTGCATTTATTAAATAATATATTTATTATTTACTCTATCACCTCTGGTAGCTAAAGGATAGCAAGGGTCTTGGCATCCAGGAGGCTGACATTGGCTCTCAATCCTATTTGGTAGGTTGAGCTGCGGTCCTTTTGATCATCATCCTATCATCACCATCACTAAAGGTTAATGATCATCCAATTCAATCCATCGACCCTCTTCAAACTCGACTTATGATTCAATTCAATCAACTCATCCATTTAGGAACGTGAGCAATAGTATCTTGGATCAACAAATCCTTTGATCAAGCTAGCATCGCTTCCGTTTCCAACGCCCCATTGGGTGATCAATCAATGCATCAACCAATTAAGATTGGCAGGAATCAGTCAACCTAAGGCTCACTACCTCTTTGACCTCATCACCATTGATCTTGTTATTGCGTCCATTAAAACTGGGAGGATTGGTCTGTAGTTTGCATGCTGCTTTCACACTCCACCTACATTTTTTTTATCAATCATCCATCAATCTTTTTACTCTCATTTGAGTACTCAACTCACAAAATCATCCAACTCAATTTTGTCTATTTGATTCAATCAAATCCCACCTTGAACAATTCAATGCATCTTACAAGTAATTCACCATTTGAAATGAAGAATATTCCAGCACATAGTAGATATTATTAAGATAGCAGTTAGAATCAAATATGCCCCAGGGAGTTTACAAGTTATTCAGCTCATCTTATTAATCAGTCACTAACCTGTATGTAGAATTATTCCAACAGTTTGCAGAACATTATATTAATTGAAGGAAAAGAGTTAGATTCCTTTTTAGGACAGTAACTTCCTCCAGTGCAAGTCAAGCGGGTGTGTTAGAATTTGAGTTTTAATATATGTGACTTTCACTGGAGTTTGAAGTATCTCTGATTGAATTGATTTGATTTTTATTATTGTTTTTATTGAAGTATTAAAATAATGGGTAAAATATAACTAGGCTGTGTTTTCTGTATTGTGATTTTCAGACTGTCCAATCATAAGCATTTCACATACCATGTCACTTAAACTGCTTATGTTAATTTTCCCTTATTCATTTTGTACTCAACCACTTGTTAGCCAATCATGTATTTAGTCTATATAAACCATGGTGCTCTCAAGTGGAATTCAATAATCTGTTCTTTCACCAAGTCAACCGGAGTTTCCTTTTTCCTCCTGATCCCAGGTCCGTTATGCTTGATGTTACAAGCCTCTTTCACTCATTTCTTATTAATATTTTACTTCATTTGAGCTTAAGCTCTTTATTTTTTTACAATCACATTGGACTCAGGTTGAGTTTCCCTCCTCCGAACACACTCCATTCCTCTCGCTGTTTGTTGAGTGGCATAACTAAGTTTGCACTTTGCAACTGCGCCTTGCTATTTGCACTGGCCCTTGCACTCAGCATTCCTCCACGCTCACAATCATCTAAGAATTGCCCTATAGTAAGTGGGGTGGTCGTGTGACAGTAAATTAACTAACTCAACTCATCTATTGTAGCTTGCCAACCTATAGTAGACTTCTTCTTCTCAATGTCACGTACTCACTCAACCCGGAACGCTTCCCTCACCCCTTAAAATGATGATATCCATTGGGTAGGGAGAACCAGCGCTCCTTGGGCCCAAAAACCCTTAGATCCCGTTCCTCCTTCTAAATCACCATCTTTTGAACCCCTTGACGATCCTCGGACTCCTCCATAGAATTTTCCGACGGACCCTCTTGCGGAATTTGCAGATTCCGACCATTCTTCCAATGAAACCTCAACTTGTGGTAGACCAGGGGTTTGCACTACTGCTCCCAAGCCCGATGCTTTGACCCTGCTTTTGACATTGATCCAGGCCCTCACTCATGGTGCCATGCAATCTAGTCCGAGTACTCCTAGCTTTCGCATCCCGGGCATGAAGCAACCCAATCACTTTACGGGAGAACACCCTCATAAGCTTAGATCCTACCTACAGTCTTGTAAAATCATCTTTTCAAAAGACTCCAACAATTTACCTTCCAATAGGCATAAATTTATGTATGCTTCGTCCTTCTTAGGAGGTAGAGCCTTGCAGTGGTTTGAACCGTACCTCAAACTTTTGTCCAGAAACAGTCCCACGTGTATTCTCAACAACTGGGACAGGTTTGAGCAACAACTTTTCACCCTGTTTGGCGACCCCAATGAAGTTCAAAGCGCCAAATACAAACTTAATAGTCTAGTTATGAAGGAAAATAGTAGAGATTCTGTTTATATTTCTCACTTTGAAACCTTGCAGTCTTGCATCCAATGGAACGAGGCCGCTCTTCTATTCCATTTCCAAAAGGGTATACCGGCACGCTTAATTGAACAGCTTGCAGTTGGGGGGCATAAGACAACCTTGCTCCAGCAGCTAATTGATTGAGTGATTGAGCTTGATAATGGCTACCACGACAAGAATCACTCTCAACAAAACAACCATGAACCGTCCACCTCGGCTCCAAGGGTGAACAAATCCTCAAAGCAAAACGCAAGGAACCCAAAAGCATCCAAACCAACCCTGACTTTGAACTCCAACTCAAAAGGGAAACCCGTCACCAAAACTCCAAAGTTTTTGGACAAAGAAACCCGGATGCTAGGGAACAAGGAACGGCTACGGAGGGAGAAGAATGAGCTGTGTATGAATTTTGGAGGAAAACATGATTTCAACAGTTGTGCAAAGCGGTTAGCGCGTGAAGCGGCTAAGCAGTCAAAAAATTAGCTTGTAGTTTTTCTGATACTTGCAAGGAAAACTACACATTATCTAAATCACCGCGAGTAAATCTTTGCACTTGCAAGTCACTAGGTGCTCCTAGTTTGAGATTTATCCTATTCCATTCCAACAACACCCCTTATCAAGTCTTACTTGACTCTGGCGCTAATGTTTCCTTCATCAGTGAATCTTTTGCCACTTCCAAAAATCTTACGCGTTCCAAGATAGATAAATTTCCTATCTATTTAGTAAGTAGTGCAACTGAACCGTCTTATTGGGTCTCCCAAAAGGCAAAATGGACCTTTGCATTCTCCAATTTCCCCAGCTTTGAATGGGATTTATTTGTCTTGGGTATACCCGGAATGGATGATACCATTCTAGGCCATGATTTCCTAGTTTACTGGAATCGGATGTGAATTGGCAAGAACAAGTAATTAAACTTCGAACCTCACACCCCCAGAAAGCTAATCTTTCCATCAAAAAGGAATTAAACAGCCTACCTGACACTTTTATTGAGTTGGATGACACTTTTCCGCCAGGAGATTTGCAATATCCTGACCTCCATTCCCAAGTTCCCTCTTCAGATTTAGGAGTCATTGCTTACCTATCCAGCTTACCTCTTTCCTTTTCCTTCAAAGAGAAACAGACACCAACCAAACGGTGTATCTTGAGCTCCCTAATCCTCTCGCACCATGCAAGCACCTCAAATACGGTGCTCAAAGATGACAAGATTGAATATTTAGAAATCATTTGAGATTCTTTACCTTTAGTTTATCATGACTTTGCTGACATCTTCTCAGCTGCAAGAGCAGATAAACTACCTCCATTCTGTTCTTACAATCACAAAATCAAACTTACTGGCCCACCTCTGACACCAGGACCAGTCTACTCTCTCTCAAAGCAAGAATCAATTGGGCTTCAAGACTACATTGCGGAAAATGTAGCAAAAGGATTTCTTCAACCAAGCAATTCAAATACCAGCTCACCTGTCCTATTTGTTCCAAAAAGGGACGGTGGACTTTGCCTTTGTGTTGACTACAAGAAACTGAACCAGGTAACGCGGAAGAATGCCTATCCAGTACCGCCTATGTCACATCTCCTCACCCTCTTCCATGGAGCTGCTTATTTCTCAAATCGAGACCTTCAAGGTGCCTATAACCTAATTTGCATTATGAAAGGTCATGAGTATTTGACCGCGATGAGAACCCGGATTGGCAGTTATGAGTATACTGTAATGCCTTTTGGCCTCTGTAACGCTCCTTCCACTTTTCAACATTTTGTCAATGACATTTTCTCCGACCTCGTAGGTAAATACCTTGTGGTATATCAAGATAATATACTAGTTTACTTGAGGAACCTTGAAGATCACATCGCACATGTGCAAGAGGTGCTGAAGCAACTTTGCAAGAATGACCTGTTTGCAAAAGCCTCTAAGTGCAAATTCCATTCCTCTTCCCTTTGGTTTCTAGGTGTCGTAGTCTTGCAGCAAGGACTATTGATGGACCCAGCCAAGAGCAAACGTATATTGGACTGGCCCCCACCTTCTTCCATTAAATCCCTTCAAGTTTTCCTTTGTTTCAGTAATTTTTTTAGGAGGTTCATTGAGCGTTACGCCGAAAAAACCGTGAATCTTACTAACCTTCTTCAAAAAGACACTCCTTTTGTTTTTACCAAACAAGCTGCTTTGGAGTTTGAAGCTCTGAAGAAAGAGTTCACCACTTCTCCAATACTTGCTCACTTCAACAAACTCGCTTGCACTATTGTTGAAGCAGACGCAAGCGACTATGCAATTGCAGGAGTAATCTTGCAGTTCTCTTCCTCCACTTCCCTCTTTCATCCCGTAGCTTTTGAGTCTCGCAAGTTGCTTGCTGCAGAGCTTAACTATGAGATTCATGACAAGGAACTTCTTGCAATTTTTTATTGCTACAACAAATGGCGTTCATACCTTTCGAGCCTTAGAGAATCCTTTGAGGTTTTAACTCATCATAATTCTTTAAGTATTTCATGAGCTCAAAAGTCCTCACACGTAGACAGGCACAATGGGCCGAATACCTCTCCGAGTTCCACTTTACAATCAAGTACCTCCCTGGGAAATAAGCAGTAGTCCCTGATGCTTTGTCACATTGGGACAACGTTTACCCAGGGGGGGGAGCACCTTTGCCAAAAACAACCCTGAAAACGTTAGGACACTCTCCTCAACCCAATCTGCCCAACTCAGTTCAATCATTGCTCACTTACAAGATTTGGCTTCCAAACTCCAACAATCTCAACGCGTCAATCCCAAGTGCATCAAACTTTGCAAGAGTTCAAACTTATTAGATAGTAGTTACAGTATTGATGATAATGACTTCTTAGTCTATGATAATTGTATAGTAGTACCAGATAATTCTTGCATTAAGTTATATATCTTCAAGTCACGGCACGATTCTCTGCTTGCTGGTCATCATGGGCAGGATAAAACCTACCAATTGATTGCACAAGACTTCTACTGGCCTGGTATGACCAAATAAGTAAACGACTATGTTAGCGCGTGCTATGATTGCAATTGTAACAAGTCCTCAAATCACCAGAAGTATGGGCTGCTCCAGCCACTTCCAATTCCGCCTTGTCCTTGGAACTCACTTTCTATGGATTTCATCTCTCAATTACCTTCTTCTAGTGAATATGATGCTATTCTAGTAGTAGTAGATTGCTTCTCAAAGATGGCTTTGTTTCTGCGCAGTAATGTGAAGGCCTCTTCAGAAGACTTAGCTAACTTGTTGATAGAATATGTATTTTCAAAACATGGTCTCCCTGATAATATATTTAGTGATTGTGGATCTCTGTTTGTCTCAAGCTTCTGGACCTTGCTATGCCAACATTTGAAGATCACTCGCAATTTATCAACGGCGTACCACCCGGAAATGGATGGGAAAACCAAGCGAGTTAATCAGATTCTTGAACAATATCTTTGAATGTATGTTGCCTATCAACAAGACGACTGGTCGCAATGGCTCCCACTACCCGAGTTTGCCTACAACAAGTCCACTCATTCCTCCACCAAACAGTTGCCCTTCCAAACTCTTTATGGTAGAAACCCAACTTTCTCTTCCCTTCACGTAGAAAATTCTCAACCTGCTACTGATTACCTTGAACAAATTCAATCCCTTCAATCGCAACTTTGAACCAACCTCAAAGAAGCAAACCAGCGCTATAAGGAGCAAGCAGACCAATCTTGCACTACGGCTCCAACCTTTGCAGTAGGAGATCAAGTGTGGCTCAATGCTTGCAATATTCACAGCACTTTCCCAACTCGCAAACTCTCAGAAAGAAAGCTTGGCCCCTTTAAAGTAGAATCAGTCATCTCCCCTAATGCCTTTAAACTTACTTTACCTGCAAAATGGAAAGGTATCCACCCAGTCTTTCATGTGTCTCTCCTAGAGCCAGATCAAGTCCTATACCCAGGCAAGACTCATCCCCCTCCCAAACCGGTCACTGTCCTTGATCATCAAGAGTGGGAAGTAATCCATATTCTGGATTCCAGGTTACGCAAAGTAAAACTTCAATACCTTGTTGAAGGGTCTGGCTTCCAGTCCAACAAAGATCGCACCTTGTGGGAACCAGCCCATCACCTTTGCAACTCTCCCAATCTGATTCAAGATTTCCATGCGAGCTACCCTTGCAAACCTCAACAATCATGATTCCATCCCATCCAATCCCATTTCATTCCACATTCCATCCCATCCCATTTCATTCCACATTCCATCCCATCCAATCCCATTCCATTCCACATTCCATCTCATCCAATCCCATTCCATTCCGCATTCCATCTCATCCAACCCCATTCCATTCCACATCATCATTCCATCAATCAACCCCTTCATCTCACCGTGTTATTCCTTCTTCTCATTCCCCTCTCATTCCTACCAAATAAAATTCCATTCCTTATATACAAAAAAAAAATTGAATTAAATAATAATAATAAATATATATATATATATATATATATATATATATATATTTATAATAATAGTTACAAAGTTTCCTTCACTTCTTTCTCTGCTCTTCCCAATTAGCAGTCAACTGCAAAACCATGGATTGAAAGGTATCAAGGTATTCATCATTTATCAGTGAGGAAATCCTTTGAAGAACCAGCACCTCCGTTACAATGTGCCTCTTGAATATCTCCTTGCACCTTGCAATTTGAGCTTGCTTTGGCCAAGCATTCCATCCACCTTCCTCCAAGAGTTCTTTGTATGCTCTTTTCCTTTGGCCTCCAAAAAAACCTTCCCCAACATTGCCCGTCAATAGCCTTGCATCAGTCTTGATGGGCCCTACAACTCGCAACGGATTTGCTTTGCTTTGGCCCTCCATTCCTTCCATTCCATCCATTCCATCCCTTCCATCTCCTCCATTCCCTTCTCCCAATTCTTCCATTACAGCCTCTTCTTGCTCCGTTTCCTCTCTTCCTCCATTTCTGTTTCCATCTTTTCCATTTCCCAATTCTCTTTCCGCTTTGTTCCTTCCTTCCTCCCTTGCTTCCTTGGCTATGACCCCAACCGGTTCCGCACCGGGAACTTCCTCTTGCACCTCGGCATTCATCTGGGCCCCCGTAAATTCAGTTGGCAGACCCCAATAAGGTGGTGGTGGTGGTGGTGTGTTTGTGGTATATCTCCGGAAACGGGGCAACACTAGCAAGACAAGTGAAATTTAGTTACTACCTTTATTATTACTAGTCAGTCCCAATTAGTACTCACCAGGAACTTGAGTACCCAAAAATTTGATCTCCGGCAACGGTGGTATCTTGTAATTAACCCTTGGCGCAGACCTACGACTGCGCATCTCCCTCAATGACTCCACTGGAGCATCAACAGTCAAATTGCTATTTATAGGGAAATTACAGGCAACCTTGCAAGGACAACATTGCTCACACTTGCCTCAAAGACCTCTGACAGCAGTACTAGGGATACACCGCTTGTTTTGACAAATACAATTTTTGCAATGGCGGGATGACAATGATGACATTTTATGTAACTTATAATTCTAACAAGTAATGAATTAAATAATAGTAAAGGGTATACAGTTATTATCAACGACTTGAAATTGATGGGAAAATTTATCTGAAAGCTTGTAGGAGCTTGCATCTTTGTACCCGGGCAACTGTCACGCCTTGCACTTAGGAATTATTGTCTTCATCACTTTGACATTTCCTCTCCTCAGTACCATCTACCTCAGTCTATAAGCGTGACACAAATAAAGCACAAAATCAATGGTGCAATCCGCTACTTCCTCTGGCTCGCATTGACCTTCCAATCTTGGCAACCAACCCAGTATATACTTGCAAACTTTGCAGTTAACTCCATACTGGTCGGCCATCCATTACAGGATACAATCTCCTTCCCTGGCCCATCAACAGCCTTGGACTTCCATCTTTGGTCACGCACTGTTTGTTATTTCGCATCTACGTCTAACTAAGCCATCATTACTGTACAGTTTGAAATTGGACTAGTCCTTACCCTGCATACACTATTACTTCTCACTTGCATTACCTTCAACGTCATTTGCTCCTGTCCCAATTCATCATACATTTGTACGCTCAGATTCTATTGTCTTGCACTTACGCCATGTACTCCAATATTATTGTACTATTGCTTTATTTCCTATCCCATTCCTGTCACTCATTGCCTCACCGCCTTCAACTGTAGTGAGCTCCCCACCAGGTTGTATCTAGTCACTTTGGATTACCTTATAAGGGCTACCCCCTTGCCTGATGATTTTCTCCTCAGTTAGTTAATTTCATACATTCTTGCATTTTGCTACAACCTAGTTATCACATCAGATTCAGGTTGAGTTTCCCTCCTCGGGACACACTCCATTTCTCTTGCCGTTTGTCAAGTGGCATAACTAAGTTCGCACTTTGCAACTGAGCCTTGCTATTCGCACTTGCCCTTTCACTCAGCATTCCTCCGTGCTCACAATCATCTAAGAATTGCCCTATAGTATGTGGGGCGGTCGTGTGACATTGCACTGGAAAAGAGGTTAGACACTCTAAGCATGAATTTGAAGCACTTGGTTGTTGGCTGCATTGCAGCTCATTTCCACCCTGGATGGGGGGGACCTATGATTGCTTCAAGATCTTTACTGAAAATAAGGGGGTCTTCCTCAGTACAATGAAACCCCTTGCAGAAAAGGCCAGCCAGTATTTCTTCAATGAACTGATGAACCTTTTTTCTTGTGTAAAAGAAGACCTGCATATCTCCTTTCTCTGGTGCCTGGGCCATGCAGGTATAAATGGGAACAAATTGACAGATAGATGGGACAAAAATTCAGTAATTTCTGGGGAGCCAGCATCTCTTACCCTCTTCAGCAACCCCACAAAGGTTAGAAGGAACATCTTAGATAAATGAATCCTGATGGATAGGACCCTGGCCAAAGGGCTTCCTAGCCTAGGGATAAAATCATCAGAAATTCTGAGTTAATTTAAAACTTTTTCATTGTGGTTCCCTCTCGACAGCCTCTCCTACATTAACTCTAGCTGCTTCATCTCTCTTCTGCCTTATTCTACCCTTGTTTCTTTTCTTTATTGTTCCTCTGTTACTCTCTCCTTTTCTAGTGAGTTCTATTTTAATCCAGCTGTCAACTCACAGGGCCAGCCTGTTGAGGCCCAAACCAACCTTGTAATATCTGATGAAATTAGCATTGGGTACCAAGACCAGGCTGAAATGCATTTAAACAAAATTGTAAAGATAAGTGTGAAATATTGACAAAGATATGAAAAACAAAACAACCAACAAGATAGCACTGGTTGAGAGTCTGATGAGATTAGGAATTTAGATGTAAGTTGAGACTCAAGAAATAAAGGCCAGTGCGACAAGTGACTACGCCAGTTGAGATGTTGCAATAGATGAGACAAGGAGCCTTGAATAACTATTGCCTAGAATAGTGAGTGTGATGAGCAAGAAGTTGAGAATGATTGCTCTGAACCTCTTACTGATTAAGCTGGCTGCCTGACTTGAACGCGTGATTGAAGGCGATTGTTGGTTTTGGTGTTTGATGTGTTGGTTGGAAATATTGAGTTGTTTGGGTTGATTGGCTTGAGATTTGAAATTGAGCGGTTTGAGTTGGTTGGATTTGGAATGAGCCTGTCGTCAGTGTCAAGGTGAGAGTGGGGTCAAGACTTGAGGATGATGACTGGAAGTAGAGTATCTACAGTCACCCAGACTACAGAAGATCAAGTGCTTTTGAGATGCTATGCGTGGTCGCAGAGCAGATAAATGAAAATAAGAAAAAAAGAATGAAAGTATAGAAAAAAAACAAGGAAAAACATGAAAACAGACAAAGAACAGCATGAAATGTTCAGAGCAACACAACAGTTAGGTACCAGAATTAAACACGCCCCCACAACTTTGCGGTCAGTGAACAATGGAACTGAATGTATTTATCAGCCTAATGTTTGAGGTTTTGTTGACTGCTTTGGTCAGTGCATCTGCACTCTTGGAGGGAGACGGGATCAATTTGACATCTATGAGACTGGCTTTGAAGTCATTTCTAAGACTCTTGGTTTTAATGTCTATGTGTTTGGCCTTTGAGCATGAGCCAAATTTCTTGATTTTTTTGTCAAGGCCTTTGTTGTCAATTAAGTGAAGAGGACATTTGAAGTTAAGGCGGTAGATGTCTTTGATCAGTATCTGTAGCCAGAGGGATTCTAGATGACAGTTAGAAAGAGAGACGCATTTGGACTCAGTCAATGAATGTGTGATAGATAGCTGATGTTTGCTGGTCCAGTAAAATGGACTCCCTTTGAAGGTGCAAATGAATCCGCTTTGCAAGATATGAGTTTCAGGATCATTGACCCACGTGGAATTGCTAAAACATACAAGTCAATCTGTGATTGACCGAGGACCAATTGTTAGAGTCAGGTTTTTAGTGCCAGATAGATAGCGCCAAACCTGCACAATTTCTTGCCAGTGACTCAGACCAGGTTGTTTGGAATGTCTTGCTAGGCTAGAGATGGCAAAGCTGATATCTCGATGTGCCAGGCAGGCAATGAAGTTCAGTCTCCCTATTGGAGAGCAATAATTTGTATTCAGAGCCAGGAAGTTGGCATGATTGTCATTGCCGGAAGTCTTGAGATGAAGTCCCGGTGTGAGAGGTGTTGAGACCGGCTTGCAGTCGATTAGGTTCATTTGTTCAAGCCCTTTTTCAATATGCAGGGGTAAGGATAAATGAATTAGGCCATCGCTTTGCACTACCTTCATACCAAGGAGTGTGTTGGGTGGATGAGCAGACAAATTTTTGAACCTACCAAGAAAGTTTTCTTCAAATTGTTTAGTGTTTCCCGTCATAATCAGATCATCTACGTGAAAAAATACAACGGTTGTCTGGTCCTCTCCCACCTAAAGGCACGGATCACAGTTGAATTCTTTGAAACCTTGATTTTTTATCCACTCTCTTAGCATTATGTACCAGTTCCTTGGAGATTTTTTGAGACCGTTGTAAGACTCC
Source organism: Puccinia polysora (assembly GCA_025617555.3). Taxonomy (NCBI): domain Eukaryota; kingdom Fungi; phylum Basidiomycota; class Pucciniomycetes; order Pucciniales; family Pucciniaceae; genus Puccinia; species Puccinia polysora. The sequence goes on along the minus strand of CM062632.1, from coordinate 23,476,890 downwards.
AAACGGTGCTAGGCCGTGGAAGTTCTGTGGAGGGGAAAGGTGCTGTTTAGACTGCCCTCCTGAGTGTTACAAAAATATTTAAATGTAACCGAGATCAAGGTCCAGAACCTGGTAAATGAGGAATCAAGGAGTAGAGGATAAAGATGATAATAGTTTGGTAGCAACGGAACAGCACTATCTGAGACAAGATTATGCAGGGAAAAACTTGAACAAAAGAAGTTAAAGTCACCTTAGAGTTCAAAGAACAAAAGCTGTTGTATGTAAATAACGCCCACACGCTAATAACTCTGGTTGTCAGCAGAAGATTGGGAATGATCAACTCAGACCCAAGCAACCTCCAGGTTCTCAATGAACCTGCCCAACTCTCCGCAATCAAGCGCTGGAAGGGTACCAGATAACTGAGGGTGGCTGTAAAAGGAAAAGCACAATGTATAAGAAGCTCTAAAACAAACCGTAACTGATTTGAAGCAAGGATAACCTCAAAACTTCTCAAGGGACTCAAGAGTAGGCTGGCAGAATGCAACTCCAAAGAAGCTATGGGGAGGTATAACACTCCAGGTCTTAAGCTCAATAAGACCTTTTCAATCAATAGTGATTGGCTCCAGAAAGGTGATCAGGGATCAGGACCAGTATGGTCAGAGAAAGCAATCAAGGAGTGGTATAACACACTCAAAAATTCCAACAGACAGAATCTTTCTTCAACCAGCAAGGCTATTGGTTGGTGATAAGGATCAGGGATCAAGGGTTGAGTATGGACGCTCAAGGATCAAAGGTGTGCTGATTTCATGCTGGATGATTCCATGCTCCAATGCTTGATCAAAAAGGCAGGGGAGAGCCCCTCCTTATATGGGCAGGAGGCCCTGTTAGACTATGTACAACGGATTCTACAAATAGAGCAAAAAAAAAGAAAAGGAAATCATGTGGTCACTCGCGTCCGTCCGTGGATGGGCGCATGCAACAATACCAGAATCACCCACCCCTTGTCCAAAGGCAGACGGGGTGGGAAAGAGAAATGAACCAAACTGCCGCGGATGTCGGCGGGTGGTAGTTGGCACTCTTCACCCCTTGTCCGAAGGCCGAAGTGGGTGGGAGAGCCCCAGGAAAGGTGACGGATGAAGTCCGTGAGAGCGCAGATGGGCGGATAGGAGATTGGCTTGAAACGGTTGAGTAAATCCTGACAGGCTTGGGATTCACGACTGATAGATCAAGTGAGATGGGAGATTTGACAGATCCAAGGATTTGCCAAATTCTTGGGGGTGCGGTTGGGATGGATTTGGTAAATCATGGATGAGCCCCGCGCAACGGTAGCAATGAGGAGATTGGGACACACAACAACAAAGATAAGGACGCGCAATGACAACGGGGGAGATGACAAGCAACGCGCAACGGCAAGGATGATGAGCAACGCAGATGAAGGATGCGCAACGCGCGCGGATAAAGGAAGCGCAGCGCGCAGGGAGCGGCGCGCGACGCGCGCGGATAAAGGAAGGTTTGGCTGAGCCTGAGGATAAGTTGGTTTTTTTTTTTTTTTTTTTGATGCCGGACGGTACGTTTGCGCACCAGTTTATGGCTTGAGGTCTTAAGGCGGCCAGGGTGTCCAGGATGGGGCACCACACCGTACAATGATTTATTGAGTTTTAAGTACTTTGACTTTCTACTGCATACGTATGGCATTCTGATAAAGACCTGTTCATCAAGTTTGGAATGAAGAAAGGCACCCTTTACATCCATTTGAAGGATTTCAAGTTTCTTATCCCCTGCATAGGTCAGAAGGCCCCTTAGAGAGGCAACTTTGCCTGTTGGAGAATATGTATCAAGATAGTCAAGGCCATACCTCTGGTTAAACCCTTGAACGCACAGCCGAGTCTTTAGGATTGGTGCTTCGCCATGAGCCTTGGTTTTGATCTTGAAAACAGGTACTGTTTTGAGAGGATTAGTGAAGGCACTCTTGTCCGCGTCCTCCCAAACACCCTGATCCTCTATTGTTCTGAATTCCTTCAGAGCCAATTCCTTCCATTTGGGAATTTTCATTGCCTCCTCAAGCAAAGTTGGTAAATTGTCAGCCAAGAAACCGTATCTTTTTGGGTTTTTCCAAAGTTTGTCTGTCTCTCAAATTTGGTCAAAGAAGCTCCTTCAATGCCTCATTAGTGTTGGATTCTGTCTCAAATTTGGACTTGTCTTTCACAGTTGCAGGAGGCTTGAATTTGACGGTTGTTGGAACATTGATTGGAGGATTTGTTGGATTTATTGATTTGGAAAAGTTTGGCTCAATGATGTTTGAGTTGAACTTGACTGTTTTGATTGAAACCTTGAAGGGCTTCTGTGAGTTGAAGATGAAATGTTTAGTGTTGAAAATTTTACCGGTGGCCTTCAAAATCTTGTAGGATAGGAGTGTTGGATTGAATCCAACCAGAATCCCCAGCGCGCCTTTCTTGTCAAACTTTGACTTAATGTTGGTGGAGTTGAGTCCATAGGTGACCTGGGTCCCAATTGGTTGGATGTAGCCAGGTGGCAGATCCTTCTTTTGCATTAGTAACCAGGGTGATAATTGGTCCTTCTACTTTGGTATTTGGTTGAGCATGAGACATGAGCTGCGTACAACTTCATGCCACAATGAATTTGGCAAACCGGCGTTGGAGATGATTGCTCTGGCTGACTCAATGACGGTTCTGTTTTCCCTCTCTATTCTTCCGTTGTGTTGGGAGTGATAAGGCTCACTTACAATTTGATTAATGTTTTGCAATCAGTAGAAGTTCTGAAGTTTGGCGTTGAAAAATTCTCCACCACCATCAGAGCAGACTTTGGCAGGGTAGGAGCCGGTTTTTCTGTGTTGATTTTTGATGATGAAGATGATAGTTTCCGCAGCATCGTTCTTGACGCGTAGAGGAAAACAAGCTATGTAGCCTGAGTGCAAGTCAATCAGATTGAGAATATAACAAAACCCTCCTTTTGACATTGGATTTATTGGTCCCATCAAGTCAACGTGAATCCTTTCAAAGCATCAATTTGCTGGTTGTTGTTGGCTGTTGAAGGGTTTGCGGGTGAGTTTTGACTTATCGCATCTAAGACACTTGAATTCACGCTTTTGGCTGGCAGGAATTGTCAGCTTGAGGTATTGTTCCATCCGATTGATGTTCGCGTGACTGAGAGTCTTATGGATTTGAAGGAGTTTGGAGTCAGAGTAGTACAATTGCTTTGATTTGGTTGACATGTTGATCACAAATAAGTTGTTGATGATTCAACCTGAGATAATAACCTTCCCTTGTGATGATAGGTAAAACATGCTGGGTTGCTGTTTTGAGTCAACTGACAGGCAAGCCCCTTCAATAATCAGAGCACCAAGTGATATCAGATTGATATTTGATTTGGGAACCCAGTCGGCGTTTGATAGTATCAGGTTTGGGTCTTTTGGACAAGGCAGCCTTGCCTGTTCCTTCAATTAGCAGAGCCGCATTCTTTCTGCCTGTCTGGATTTGCTTGTTCCAATTGCTGACTGACAGATCAATGAATGATTGCGGGTGGAAAATCATGTGCACTGAGCACCCAGAGTCTAGGATGAAGCGCTGAGATGGCTGTTCATTGTTGATCAACCTTCCATTGCAGAAAAAAAAAATAGAAGTGAGCTTTGTTAGTGGTTTTTGATTTTCCCTTCTTCACTTGATTGTGTGCGTTTGCAGGCTTTAGATTGGGAAATTCAAACCAGCATGAACTGGCAGGGTGCGAGGTGACTGCAGGGTTGTTGTTAGAATTATGGCCAGCAATTAGCTTAGGCAAATGAGCAGTATTAAAAGCAAAAGAAATGCTGGACACTGGGTGTCAATATTGTCTAATGGGGCTCTCACAATGGGGCAATATCTTGGATGAATTTGATTGGAATGATGAATGAATGGATAGAAAACAGCAGGGATAAGGGCTCCTTAAGTACAAACAATTGGCCTCTTGTGAGCCCATGATACAACAAGCCAAAAGAAAATTTTCCGCCCCAAAAAAGCTCTACAGGCTCTACTGGCCTTGTTACTTGGTTAGGACTACATCAGCCCACATGGCATCAGTCCCTGTACCCTTACAACCAGCCTATTCCAGTTATTTCTGGTGTTTCCACCTCAATGGGGATGAACCAGCCCCTTAACTGTTCAATCCCCTTGGCTGGTTGTCCTTTACAACCAGCCATGATGACCTTTATTGCCTTGTTTACGGGCTGGTTGCCTCATGCAGCCAGCCCCTGGCCCCTCAAATGGGCCAGGTGGGGCCCAGGACACACCTGGGTCCGGTCTCAGACTCACATGGGGGGGGGGGTGTGACCAGCGGACATGCTGTCCCCCCCTCTTTCTCTCAAATCCCTGGTGGGGGCGGTCAAATCCCCTCACCAGGGGCCCTGGGGGTTGATACCCCCAGGGCGTTGTCAAGTAAATTGGCCTGGGAGGTGATCAGGTCTCCCCAGGCCCATTGCTCCTCCCCCTTGGTAAAGGGGGGGGGAGAGCGCCCCTATCCTGTTTGGTTGCATTAACCAATTGATGGTGGGTAGGTGATAAAATCCACCCCACCTGCCGTTTGCTACTCTTGCGGCCGGCGCCGCCACCTCCTTGGCCAAGGGGGTGTTCAGGTCCCCCCTGCCCTGACCGACCGCGCTGTTGCGGTTGGTTGCTGGCTGGTTCAACCCAGCCAGCCTGCCCCCATCCCCTTTGCAACGGCAAGCAAGGGGAGAGGGAGCAAGCTGGGGCTGCGAGCCCCGGATCCGTGGCGCTGGTTGCCTAGCACGACCAGCCGGGCCCGCGCGGGATCCCTTGGCCGCGTAACAGCCCCGCGGCGGGCCGTTGGGCCCCGCGTGGGCCACACCGAGGAAAACAGGCAGCCCCAAACGGGCCGCAACGCGGGCAGCGGCCCCAAGTAGGCCGCAACACGGGCAGTGGCCCCTAGCGGGCAGCAACATGGGCGGCGGCCCCTAGCGGGCGGCAACAGGGGTGGCAGCCCCAATGGGCCGCCCCAAGCCCAAATTGTGAGAATTACATACTTTGGCGGGCCAGCCTGTCTGGCCAAGTATGTTCATAATAAAGCTTGGGCCCTTTTATGCCCAAATAAGCCCATCTGGCTTGGGTGGCCCATCCACCCTGGCGGGCCCGTGAGGGCCCGTGTCCCAAAAAACCATAAAAACATGTTTTGGCGCCCAAATGCCCAAAACCAATAACACCCACATAGGCCCATGTGGCCCACGTGATTTCCAATGGGCCGTGGAGGCCCATTTTTGTATCCCATTTGGATTACACACTCCAATGCACATTACCTGAGTGCATCCGCATTTTAACGGTTGTGTTTTCTGTTTTCGCACCTCAGGCCTCTGTACAGGGCTATGTTTGTTGGTTTGACATTCTTGGCTTGGGCCATTGCCTTGTTTTTATGTTGAATAAGGTGGTTAAGTACCATATCAATCTTCATATTGGAGGTTGAAAGCATTATCTGAGACTTCATGGCTTGCATGCTTGAGGGAAACTTGAAGAGGACTAGATATGCCACGATGTCTGATGGCAAGTCAATCCCCACTTTGGAAATTTTCTTCAGATACACCTTTACGGCAGTGACAAACACTTCAATGTCAGTGTCCATTGAAAGATGAATAAACCCGTTGAACACCCTGGCTCTGTTTGCAGACTGAGAGGAAGAAAATTGGGCCTGAGTTGATAACCAGATGAGCTTAGCATTGTCCTTCTTGACATCATCTATAACATTATTTTATGTATTTGAGTCAAGCTTGGCAATGATGTGCGCAACAAATTCCTGATTCATGTCTTTTTCAAGTTGCCTTAGATTGTTGGGATCACTCATTACCTTGAAAATTCCGTGTAGCTTGAATAATTTTTCAAGCTTCTTTTGCCACATGCTATAATTGTTGGCTGTAAGTAGCGGTGTTGACTCTATCAGGGATTGGATGGCTAAAGACTTGTAGTTGGTACTCGATTCCACCCCTGGTCCTGAAGTTGTAGATGGTCCCAGCTGTTCCATATTGATTGGCACAGGCTTTTAAACGTGATTAAATTAGAATTGGGTACCAAGACCAGGCTGAAATTCATTTCAACAAAATTGTAAAGATAAGTGTGAAATCTTGACAAAGATATGAAAAACAAAACAAGCAACAAAATAGCACTGGGGGAGAGTGTGATGAGATTAGGAATTGAGATGTAAGTTGAGACTCAAGAAATAAAGGCCAGTTCAATGAGTGACTACGCCAGTTGAGATGTTGCAATAGATGAGAGAAGGCTCCTTGAATAACTATTGAAGAGAATAGTGAGTGTGATGAGCAAGAAGTTGAGAATGGTTGCTCTGAACCTCTTACTGATTAAGCTGGCTTCCTGACTTGAACGCGTGATTGAAGGCAATTTTCAGTTTTGGTGTTTGATGTGTTGGTTGGAAATATTGAGTCGTTTGGGTTGATTGGCTTGAGATTTGAAGTTGAGCAGTTTGAGTTGGTTGGATTTGGAATGAGCCCGTTGTTGTGTCAAGGTGAGAGCGGGGTCAAGACTTGAGGGTGATGACCGGAAGTAGAGTATCTAAAGTCACCCTGACTACAGCAGATCAAGTGCTTTGAGATTCTATGCCCGGTTGCAGAGCAGATAAATGAAAATAAGAATAAAAGAATGAAAGTATAGAAAACAAACAAGGAACATCATGAAAACAGACAAAGAACAGCATGAAAGGTTCAGAGCAACACAACAGTTAGGTACCAGAATTCAACAATATCCTTCTCCAACTTGTTGTATATTCAAAGTGGTCCATGCATAATGCAAAATCCCAATTAAAAAAATATCTTTTTACAGTGTTTTTATGTATGTACATAAATTGTGTGTATAAAGCCCATTCTGGAACCAGGGAAAGTGAACTTGGCGCAAAGCAAGTGGGTCAGATTTCAAGTTGCTTATTGGGTTGGGAAAACAAATTTTTGGTGAGCCCAAAACAGGGCTGTGCATGGGAGGGCTTTGACAGTGTGATGGAATTTTATAGCCATGGGATTGGGAAATGTGTTTTGGGTTTCACGCTCAGCATAAGGTGCAGATGGGATCAGCATTTTCTGCTGCGGGCTCAGCATCCTTATGCAGCCAGGCTCAGCATCTGGGGGTGCTGCAGATCCATGATCTGCTCCAAGGAAGTTGATCAAGAAACAAAGCATATATGGTTGGATTTAGAAAAGCAGGAGCAGGACAGTCATGCAGGGCTATCCGGGGAGGAACCCAAACATGGGTGCATTGGGCAGATGAACACAGGTGGAGGGGGGCTCTAAGTAGGGGGTTGGGAAGGCTGTGTCATGAGAAGGACAAAACTGGATGGATGTAATTGCAGGTGGCTTCAGGGTGCCAGCTTGCTACTTGTAAAGAGAAAAAAATCAAAGTATGATCAAAATAGAAATAGATTATAAATAAAGGAAGAAGTGAGAAATCCTAAAATATTATTAAAGTTTTGGATTACTCACCTAGAATAAGGTAGGGTCACTTACTGACCCCACCCTTGAAATCTAATTCCTCAACATTTCAAATAAATTAAAAGTAAAATGAACAAAACGCCACGGCACCACTATGGCACTTTTTTGGCCATTTTAAAATTTTGAATTTAATTTCATGTATAATTTTCACACCTAAAATTCACTCAGAATTGAGGTGATGTGTATATTTTAGGAGTTAAAGTAGGATTTGTGTTCTGTCACAATTCCTGCACGCAGGCCCGCATTCATACAGCAAGGGAACACACGCCTGGCACTCAAGATTGGAGATGGATGACAAGAAAACTGCATGAAATATGCTTCTTTCCAGGGATATCTGATTCAAGCAAGCAGCTGTCAAGAGTGCATTGTGGAAATCAGAAGAGGAATTCTCCAATAATGGTTCCCAAGTTTGGAATTTATTGATCCCTTGCATGTGTAAACCCTGAGTGCAACTGTTCACCCTAAGACTGAGAGACAGAGAGGTAGAGAATAAGAGAGATGAGTGTAAAGAACCTTCCAACCTGAAGTGTTGATCTCATGTCCTCCTTGCTGCAATCCAGGTTGAGGGTGCAGTTTAAGTAGCCTTCTCCTCAACCCTAACCTAAGTACAACCGCAAGTAAGCAAGAATGATGAATTGAAACCCCTAAGTACATAACCCTAGCCCAAACTCTATCCTTCCATCCCCATCCCATGATTCATATCCAATATCCCATCTGTATTGCCTGCCTGCCATTTTTCCACCTGGTTTGTCCTTCTCATGATGCAGTGTAAGACTTCAAACAGTGCTAATCTGCAGACAGTTCTTTGGAGGGGAAAGGTGCTGGTTAGGATGCCCTCCTAATAGTTAGAATAATATTTAAATGTAACCAGAATTGAGGTCCAGGAACTTTTAAATAAGGAATCAATGTAAGGGATGAGTTTGGGAATAGTTGTTAGCAATGGAAACAACCCTATCTGAGGCCAGATGGTGCAGGGAAAGTCTTGAAAAAAAATAAGTTAAAGTTTTGTTGAGAGTTCAATGGAGAAAGGCAGTTGTAAGTAACAACACCCACAAGCTAATAATTCTGGTTGTTGGCAGAAGATTAGAAAAGATCAACTCAATACCAACCAACCTCCAATTTCTCAATGAACCTGCCCAACTCTCTGCAATCAAGCGCTTGAATGGTACCAGATAACTGTGGGTGGCCAAACAAAACAAAAGAAATTTGCTTTTGAAGCTCTAGAAGCAAGGCAATAACAGATTCAAACAAGAGTAACCCAAAAATTCTCAAGGAACTCTAGAGTAGCGTGGAGGAATTTAACTTTAAAAGAATAAAGGGAGCTATAACACTCCAGGTTTCAAGCTTAAAGAAACCTCTCAGTCAAATGTGACGGGATCCAGAAAGATGATCAGGGAAGGATCAGATCAGTATGGTCAGAAAAAGGGATCAAGAGTGGTATAAAACACTCAAGAATTCCAGCAGACAGAATTCTCTTCAACCAGCTACGCTATGGTTGGTTATAAGGATCAGGGTCACAGATGGATGGATCAAAATTGAGTATGGAGGCTCAAAGGATCAGGGGCAATCAAAAGATATACCCAGAAAAAATGTTCCAGATGAAGGGAAAGAGGCCCTATGGAATTATTAGATTAATGATTGATATATGACATGGATGATTCAAAAAGGCAGGGGAGAGCCCCTCCTTTTATAGAAAAGAGGCCTGTAGACTATTTACAAGAGATAATTACAAATCAGTGCTGAATTTTTTTTTTGCAGAAATGAAGATTGGCAACAGGAAGCGCCTGACATGGGAGAGGGAGGAAAAAGACAATGTATGGAAGTGGAAACCTGCTTGCATTGAGGAAAGCGGGTTGCTACTGGCTGCAACTGTGGTTGGTCAAGTGAGGATTGAGGTCACGTGCGCAATTGAGATGTTTGCACGCAACCGTTGAAGGTTGGGGCAAGGGTTCCAACCACCGCAAACAAAAATTTTGGCTTGCGGGCATCAGAGATGGATCAGGCAGAGCCAATTTGTCTGGATTGTTGGGGCTAATTGGTCAAAGCCAGGATTGAGCAAGTAGGATGAAGGGTGAGGAGCAATGAGAGAAGCGACCAACCAATTTAGAAAGATTGCACAGCGGTGATGATGGTGGGAAAGGGCATTGGTTGGAGAGTCTTCCTGGATGGGGATGGAGGTGAGATTGGTCATGGGAATTTCCAGATGGGTCAGGTGGTGCAGATTGTTCCCACGACCAATCTTACACAGGTGATCAGATTGATGATGTGGGGGCTGGTCATGAGGTCAATGACAAGGGTGATAGCCTCCCAAGGGTCAGTGAAGCCATTGGTGGTGATGAATATGACAAAGAGGACAGCAATGATGAGGAAGCCAAGGTCTTGGAGGAAGTAGTGATGAGGTACCTTGAAGGGTCTGATGATTGAAATGGAACCAACGACAAGGGATAAAATCAGGGAACCAGTGCCAATCAATTTGACAATTGCAAGGGAAGTTGTATCAGCCTTTGTGGCAGCATAGGTTGAGAAGACATTGGTAGCACCATTACCAAAATCAGATACTTAAGGATAGGAGGATAAAGGCACGGCTGATTGGATGGTGGTGACAATTTGAGGAGGGGATGGCTGCCCGGGCGTGCTTGGCCAAAAAATTCAGAGTAACGCGCGTTGTGGTGCCCCATCCTGGACACCCTGGCCAGTGCGGAGACTTTAATTTTTTTTATGACTTTTCCTTATCATCATTCATAGGCATCATTATCAAAAAAAAAAAATCTTTGATCTGGTTTTGGTAATGGTGCTCCCAATGTCTTCTCAACCTATGCCGCCATTAAGGCTGGTACGGCTTCCCTGGCAATTGGCAAATTGATTGGCGCCGGTTCCCTGATCATCTCCCTTGTTGTTGGTTCCATGCCAATCATCAGGCCTCCATCCAACCTATCCTACCCAACCTCTTCATTGGTGATCTCAACGTTGCACGATGCCTCCCAACACTCCAATCTCATAAGATCCGTAACATTGTCTTGGTAATGAAACACTCCTATCCTCATCATCCTCACTTTGGTTACCTCCTTGTACCCGTTGAAGATGACTATCAGACTAACATCTTGGAATGGTTTGATCTCGTCACATGCTGGACTCAAGACCAATTGGACAATCCCAACCCTCACCCTGTACTCATCCACTGTCTTGCGGGTGTCAGCCGCAGCCGTAACCTCCTAGCTGCTTATCTCATGAAGGCTTGTAAGCTGACAGCAGACCAATGATTGACCAAGAACCTCCAAACGTCATTGTTGATGGCCATCAAATTACTCATCATAGCACCCCTTCAGACCAACCAGCTCTGCTCCCACCAACCCATCTGAACCGTCTTCCTCCCCTCCTAGCTCACTGATCTCCCGCGCGTCTTTTCTGTTTCCCGTGCTGGTCTCTTCTGTTGCCAGTGCCCTTCAGACACCTGCTGGCGGTCATCCGCGGTCTCAGCAGTTGCCCGGGCCCATCGGGATGCCGGCGGGCGTCCCACTAGCTACTCTCTTGCCCGTGCCCATCATTGGCACGGGCCAGGGTCTTTATTCAACTATCCTTTTTTTCCTGAGTGTTTGTTTGTTTCTTTTTTTCTTTTGTTTTCTCATGACAATCATCCTCAAAAAAAAAAAAAAAAAAAAAAGAAAATTCTGCTCTATTTGTAAATCTCTCTTGTAAATAGTCTACAGACCTCTTTTCTATAAAACAAGGGGCTCTCCCCTTCCTTTTCCAAAAAATCATCCATGGGAGTGTGTGCTTATTTCCCCCCCTGTTATTATGAAATTAAGATCCTAATCCTTATCCTGGGTATATCTCTGATTGCCCCCTGATCCATTTTTGACCCTTAGTCTTTGCCCCTCTGTGGCCTGATCCTTATCACCAACCAATAGCCTTGCTGGTTGAAGAAAATTCTGTCTGTTGGAATTTTTGAGTGTGTTATACGACTCCTTGATCCCTTTTTCCAACCATACTGGTCCTGATCCCTGATAATCTTTCTGGAGCCAATCACAATTGATTGAAGAGGTCTTATTAAGCTTAAGACCTGGAGTGTTATACCTCCCTTTATTTTCTTTGGAGTTGCATTCCGCCAGCCTACTCTTGAGTCCCTTGAGAAGTTTTAAGGTTATCCTTGCTTCAAATTGGTTAATGTTTGCTTTAGAGCTTCTTAAACATTGTGCTTTGTCTTGTACAGCCACCCTCAGTTATCTGGTACCCTTCAAGCGCTTGATTGTGGAGAGTTGGGCAGGTTCATTGAGAACCTGGAGTTTGGTTGGGTTTGAGTTGATCATCCCCAATCTTCTGCTGAAGACCAGAGTTATTAGCTTGTAGGCGTTGTTTACATACAACAGCTTTTGTTCCTTGAACTCTAAGTAGACTTTAACTTCTTTTGTTCAAGTTTTTCCCTGCATAATCTTGTCTCAGATAGTGCTGCTGCATCGCTACCAAAATATTATCATCTTTATCCTCTACTCCTTGATTCCTCATTTACCAGGCTCTGGACCTTGATCTTGGTTACATCTAAATATTTTTGAAACACTCAGGAGGGCAGCCTAAACAGAACCTTTCCCCTCCACAGAACTGCCACGGCCTAGCACCATTTGGAGTCTTACAGCGTTCAGGGGGGGGGGGAGATTTGAACAGAGGAGGAAGGCATTGGATGACCAAGAAGGCCTTCCTAGACTGCTAGGACAGGGAAGAGCTGGGAGAATGGTAAATGAGTGGGTAACCATAGAAACACAAGAGATAATATTTTTTTTAAAAAAAAATGTATTGATGGATAAGGTGATGTAAAAAAAATTCAAAATTTCCATTTTTCTGTGAGGTTTTCTGAATTGGTCACCACATCTCTCTCCAACTTACAGACTGTCCCTAGAATGCATCTTGAACTTGAAGATGTAAATAGAAGGAGTAATAAAAGGAAATTTAACAGAAGATTGGCCATTTCTTGATCTTGAGAGGGACTGAAGAGTTGGGAAATATATTTATTCATCCAAAATAGCCCTAGAAGTGGCAGAGATAAAACACAGAAGGCATCCCAGGTGCTCATGTATGTGGCATTAAGTAGAGTTTACAACAAAAACGCAGAAAATAAACCTGGTGGTGCACAATTGGGAGGACTTAATTCTGAGTTAAACTTCCTCCAAAACAATGAAACTTCTTAAGTTGATCAGCAGAGAACTTTTTGGCCAGTTGAGTACCATCCAGCATCTCCAAAACATAAGATCCACCTCTAACTTGGCAAACCACCCAATCAGGACTATTCCAACAATTTGAGAAAAGCTTGCCCCACTGGGTCTCCAAAGATTGATTATAAGCTAAAAATAGATCAACAGGGTTCAGGGAGTCCCTGATTCAATTTGGGTTCTTTTCCTCCCAATACTGAACTGATTTTGCTGTGGACTCCATCATCTTCTGGAAAGCTTCATCAAAAACATCTTAACTTTTCTCTGGTTGCTTGGATCTAGCAACTAATAGATCAGTAGTTGAGGACAACTTGTCCCAAGGGATACCTAAAAAAATTCCATTTCCAGATCCAAAGGAAGAACTGCTCTTTGACCAAAGATTATTTCATAAGGTGAGTAGCCAGTAATCCTTTTGGTTGAGATTCAATCAGAGAAGAGAAAAAGAGGAAGGAATTTGCAACAATTCTTGCCACTTTCACCAGCAAGCTTAGCAACTTCAGCCTTAAAAGGAGCATGGACTTGTTCCACCATGCATTGGCCTTCAGGATAATAAGGAGTAGTAAATCTATGTTGTCCAGGAAGATATCAGGTAATTTCAGCAATTTTGCCACCAAATTTGGAGAAACCATCAGTAGAGTAAGATCAAGCCAGGCCATAATGCATTGTCCAGGTCTCATAGAGGAAAGCTGCCACTGATTCAGAGCTAAGATTCTTAAGAAACTTTGCTTCAACCCATCCAGAAAAATCACCTCTAGCCACAATGAGGTTCTTAGCTCCACCTGCCTTAATATGAACCACATCCATAGAAATCCTTCCAAAGACAGTGGACTCCCCAGTAGGATAACAAATTTCAGCTGGAAGCCTAAGATCACGTTTTTGAAAAACTTCACAACTCTTGCACCATTGAGAGACCAATTTCTTCAGAGATGGCCACCAGAATTGTTTGGATAATCTTCAATAAGTTTTTGTTTCCCCATGATGACCAAGACCTTCATTGAGACTTTCCAGGATAGAATATTGTTTAGAAGAGATAGTTACAACAATAAGGGCACAAGTATTTCCTCTTTTCACAAGCCTAGAGCCTTGGACAAAGAAACTAGAGGACTTTCTTTTAAGAGATTGAAATTCTTTAGCAGAGAAATGAGGAGATTTTTGAAGAGTTAAAAGGTACTGCTCTAGTTTAAGCCAGAAAACTTGTTTAAAGCCAGAATAATCTTGAGAAGAGAAGGAGAAGACAGGTTGGATGAAAGGTTTTTCTTCATCAAAATCAGTTCCAACATCAGACAAAGGGGTTGTCAAGATGAACCGTCAGGCATAGTGAAAGATTTCCCAGGCCTGTGAACAATATCAAAAGAAAAAAGATGGATAAAGGCCACCCAACAAGTCATAGGGGCATTGGGGAGGCTGGGAACATTGATCATTTCAATCATGGATTGAGCATCAACTTGCAGTTTGAAATGTTGGCCCCAGAGAACGGTTTGAAGTTTCTTCATCATTCAAGTCACACCCCAATGTTTCAATTTGGGCTGAGAGTACCTAGACTCTACATCTGAAAATAGCACAGGTTCATAAAGAGCAGGACGGTCCCAACCATTTTCATCTTCCTGAGTAAGAAAATCCCAACAGATTGATAACTAGAATCAACAGACAGCTTGATCTTGCCAACCCCAGGTCCATAGGAGATCTTTTTCAAAACTAAGGATTTACAAACCATCATCTTGAGCAACTGAAAAGAATGTTCACAATCTTGGGTACAAATCTATTCAGCATTGTTTCTGGTTAGAGGATGTAAGGGTGCACATATTTTGTATAAGGATGGGATAAATATTCTAACATAAGTGACAAAACCTAGGAAGCCTCTAACTTCAGTGGGGTTGATTGGAGTAGGCCAAGGGATGATCTTGTTGCACAATTTCCAGAGCAGGGACACAAGCAGCCAATTTGGATCCAGAGACAGTAAGGCCAGATTCCCCTATTCAAAACAGAATCCTTTCAAAATTTCAAAAGTAGTAGCATATTCCCAAATAAAACAACAAATTCCTGAATGCCAAGGTAGGAGCTCATTATCATAGTCATAAACTGGACCTTTAATTCCACCATTGTCATAAAGATATCAGCATGATCAGGGATTTCATCCTGGAGGATACACATCATCTGAGCTTGATAGACTGCAACCAAATTGTTGGCACCTTGAGGCAATCGAGTAAAATTAAATTGACCAAGAGGGGTATCAAAAGTAGTGAGAGTGAAAGAAACAGGATGTAAGGATAATTTTTCATAGCCACCCATAATGTCCCCTAGACCATAGCAAGCTCTCCCCAAGAAAGATTCAACAAATTCTTCAGTAGCAGGAGGAATACCAGAGTCTTTAATAGTAACTTTATTAAGAGGTTGGAGATCATGAACTATTCCAAGTTTAACATTACTCTTGAGGAAATAGAATACAGGGCTGGGAAAAATAGAGGTTGACTGCTCATATAGGCCAGTAAAAACTTGTTCTTGGACCAATTTGATAAATTCTTCAACCTTAGCAGCAGGGATGGGGATTTTCTTCTTTTGCCAAGGATGATGGGATGATATAAGTGAGGCCATAGTATTTTTTCAAGAGACCTCTCTCTTCTTCACAGAAAGAAATAAATTTTTCCCTTAGAGATAAGAAATTTTTGATCAAATATAACTCATCAGGAAGAAGCCATCCATCTGGACCAAAGTTGACCACCTTCAGAAGTTTTTCAGTGACCCAACCATTTGGCACAAAGGGACCAATAAGAGATTGAGGAATACCACAGTAAGGATCTCAGGATAAAAGAGGATGCAGAAGAGGAGGATTGAAGTTGAGAGGCATAGGCTGGTTGAATGGTTGGAACTTCTTTGCAACTGGCTTATACTTGGTGGCAACAAGAGAAGTTCTTGTTTCCTCCAAGAGTTGACCAGTGAGACTTGATTATGAAAACTGATTACAAGTTCCAAACTTTTACATTTCCAATGTTCTGGAATATCCTTTAATGGTGCCTTTTCCATAAAGGGAGAACCAGGAGATAATTCATTTCTAAAATGTGTGGCAAAAGGTAGGGTTTCAAGGATGATGGTAGAAGGTTGCCCTGGCAGTGCACAATTGGGAGGACTTACTGGTACCCCAAAATGCCTCCACTGAAGCCCATATTCCTCCATACCAAAACCACCAAGAATAGAAATGAGATCAGGACCTAGTTTAGACTCATTAAAGAGATTTGAACATAAACTGAGAAAAGATTGATCATACCTAAGAGTACAAGGAAAAGAAGACACAAAAGATCCAGAGAAAGAAGGAAAAGAAATATTTTTGGATTTTTCTATTTTGACATGTTTTTGATGTTTAATATTTTCTAGTTTAGATGAAAAAGATGAAAAGAATGAAATATAACCCTGAGGGATGAGATTTGACCCTTGATTTGAATTCTGAGGGTGAAAAGAAATACAACTATAAGTGGGATTAACTATTCCCATAAAAAATGAGAGGAATTGGATTTTTCTTTCTGCTTCCCCTTTAAAGATGATTTAGAAGGATGACCAGGAAAATCTCTTTCCCAATAACCAGAATCCAAAGAACAGAGAGGAACTTCAATTTTTCTACCATCAGCATCAGGGGGGAAGATTCTCTCCCCAACTTGATCATAAAACATAAGAGTAGCACCAAAATGCATGAAGAAAGGTTGTCCCAGATCACAGGTCCTTCTAAACAAGTGATCCAAAAATGACAGGTTCCAACAATATTTCAACCAATCCTGACTGGAAAATATTCAGCAATACCAAACAATTCACAAGATTGATTACCTATCCCATAGACTGGAGAATTGAAGCTGACCCTAGGACTAAGTTTGAGTTTACAGGCCATAGCATCCAAAATTAAGTTGAGCTGAGATCTAGAGTCCACAAGAGGAGAAACAGTTTTAGCTGAGTCACCAAGATAACAGGGGAGAAAACCAAGAGGACAGGAGTAAATATTGGAATCTGAAGAAGGACTAGTTACGCCAGAGTCCTCCATCAAAGTGCCAGAGGAGACCTTGAGTTCTTCAGGACCAATCTCCAAACTTTCACAAGAGACCCATTTCTTCATTCCGTCAGCAACAGATCAAGAGATTTATAGAAGTTCAGACACAGATAGATAAGGAATTTTGAGATCAGAAATTTTCTTTAATACTACTTCCACAGAATTGGGGTGGTCCTTTGAGATTCCCCTTTCAAATCAAACTTTGAGCTGGGTGGAGGGAGGAGGTTCAGGTGAAGCAGGAACTAAGATGGTATCAGAAGTTTGAGGTGACTTGGATGAAGGAGCAGGATATAGGTGATCTGGAAACCTTTCCATGAGTGGCTCCTTTTCCAGCTCCAGGTCTTCCACATCAGAGGAAGGAGGCCCAGGTGAGGATGGAAATTTGACTGGTTTTTGAAGAATTGAAGTTGGCAAGGAAGGGGCTTTGTGAGTTTTAGGTTTGTCATGTTGTTTCCTAGCAGGATCAGATTGATAAGTAGTTCCAGGAAGACTCAAGGAAAAGATAGCTGGAGGGTACCAAGGTTGAAGAGTACCACAGGAAGATCAGAAATAAAAGGAAGAAAGGGAAGCTTTCATTGGAGATGGAGGCTGATAAGAGGCCACCACATGACAAATAGGGAAAGATGAATCAAAAGGGATCAGAGCACAATTAGGAAGAAAGAAATTATTACCCTTCTGTTCCACCAACTTTTCCTTTATATACTTCTGGAGTTCCAAGCATTGTCCAGTTCCATGGTCTTCCCTATGACAGTAGTAACAGAACAGGGTAGATTTTGGGACGGAATTAGAGGGTTTGGGAGTAGCAAGAGAAAAAATCTTTTGATCTATTTTGTTCTCAAAAGCTCAAAGTATCTTGGTGATTTTGTCTAGAGTAGTAGGTTCTTGAGTAAAATTAGGATATGCTTTGGGTCTTTTATATGCCATCATTTTATTCATAATATTTTTTGATTATTTAAAAGAAGGAGCATGGAATGTTTCAGTGGTTCTAGGTTTTTCAAAAGTTAAAGCAGTTTGAACTTTCATAACTTCATCCACAATACTCCTAAGGATAAGGAAAACAGGGAGCTTGAATCTATTATACCTGGTGGTGATCATAGATCCAGATTTGACCAATTTTTCTTTAATCCTTTCCTGCACAGCCAACAAAAAAGATTGGATGAATCATGCTTGAACTTCTTCCACTGAATCAATGTGATTGTTTTGGATAAGATAGTTTTGGATAGGATCCCAAGACTTCCTAAAAGACTGGTAGTCAGAGGCT
Organism: Puccinia polysora; assembly: GCA_025617555.3. Lineage (NCBI taxonomy): Eukaryota > Fungi > Basidiomycota > Pucciniomycetes > Pucciniales > Pucciniaceae > Puccinia > Puccinia polysora. The sequence continues at coordinate 23,458,930 of CM062632.1, read as the reverse complement.
GAAGAGACAACACAATTTCAGATCCATTGAGAAACAAGAGCATTCAAGTACTGCAAAGTAAACCAAGCTAAATCTATTTTACCCCAATATGCCAACATTGCTTCCCTCAGAAACGTCCAGTCATGGGATTCAAATCCTTCAAACAACTCAATTACTTCCATAACTTTATCAGAGGAGATAAAGAATTGTAACTGATAGGCCATGTTGTATTTGCTTGCTCCATCCACTTCAGCAGCCATTTTTTAAAAGTCTTAGAACCATTTGAGATTTACCCCATTGAACCCTAAGTTCTTGGTCTGAGTTTTAATCTTGAAAATCTTTGGTCAAGCAGAGGTGGTTGGGGTGCCAGGAGATGCCATTTTGAATAACAGAATCCCTAGAGGATTCAAAGAGCTGATTTCTAAAGTGGCTCAAAAGTGCGGAAGGAGTAGGGTTTCAAAAAAAATGACAAATACCTTTCCAGGATGGTGCAAAAATTGGGAGGAATTACTTATAGAATAAGTTTCCTCCACAGATCAGATCTGAGAATAGAGATAAACAGAGAAGAAAAGGAAGAAGATCAAATTTCAAAGTTTGATTCCAAATGTTGATGATGATGGGACTGTAAATCCCAAGTTTGCTGGTTTGATCCTGGCCAGGGGGACCAAATGTAAGATTCCAAACAGTGCTAAGCCGCAGGCAGTTCTGTGGAGGGGAAAGGTGATGTTTAGGCTGCCCTCCTAAGAGTTGCAATGATATTTAAATATAACCGGAATCAAGGTCCAGGAACTTTGAAATAAGGATTCAATGTAAGGGATGAGTTTGGGAATAGTTGGTAGCAATGGAAACAACACTATCTGAGGAAAGATGGTGCAGGGAAAGACTTGAACAACATAAGTTAAAGTTTTGTTCAGAGTTCAATGGAACAAGGCAGTTGTAAGTAACAACGCCCACAAGCTAATAACTCTGGTCGTTGGCAGAAGATTAGGAAAGATCAACTCAATACCAACCAACCTCCAGGTTTTCAATGAACCATCCCAACCCTCTGCAATAAAGCGCTTGAAGGGTACCAGATAACTGTGGGTGGCTGAACAAACCAAAAACAATTTTTTTGTGAAGCTCTAGAAGCAAAGAAATAACAGATTCAAACAAGAATAACCCAAAACTTCTCAAGGAACTCAAGAGTAGCGCGGCGGAATTCAAATTTTAAAGAATAAAGGGAGTTCTAAAACTCCAGTTTTAAAGCTTAAAGAAACCTCTCAGTCAAACGTGACTGGATCCGGAAAGATGATCAGGGAAGGATCAGACCAGTATGGTCAGAAACAGGGATCAAGAATTGTATAACACACTCAAGAATTCCAGAAGATGGAATTATCTTCAACCAGCAACACTATGGTTGGTGATAAGGATCAGGGTCACAGATGGACGGATCAAAGATTGAGTATGGAGGCTCAAAGGATCAAGGGAAATCAGAAGATATCCCCAGCAAAAAGGTTTCAGATGAAGGGAAAGAGGCCCTCCGGAATCATTAGATTAATTATTGCTATATGACATGGATGATGCAAAAAGGCAGGGTAGAGCCCCTCCTTTTATAGAGGAGAGGCCTGTAGACTATCTACAAGAGATACTTACAAATGAGTGCTGATTTGTTTTCTTTTTTTGCAGAAATTAAGATTGGCAAAGGGTCTGACATGGGATATGGAGTAAAAAGACAAGGTATCACCACAGAAATTGGCATGTCACTTGCTAGCAAGTGCCATCAAAGAACTTTTGTCCAATGTATGGCCAAGCTCAGGTCAAGCTCCAACCAAGCTCAGGTCAAAATTTATTGACACTCCAATGCACAGTCACTGACTTTGCACAATGCATAGTGACTGTGAACAATGCACAGCAACTGTGCACAATGCACAGCAACTGTGCACAATGCACAGCAACTGTGCACAATGCACAGCAACTGTGCACAATGCACAGCAACTGTGCACAATGCACAGCAACTGTGCACAATGCACAGCAACTGTGCACAATGCACAGCAACTGTGCACAATGCACAGCAACTGTGCACAATGCACAGCAACTGTGCACAATGCACAGCAACTGTGCACAATGCACAGCAACTGTGCACAATGCACAGCAACTGTGCACAATGCACAGCAACTGTGCACCATGCACCGCAACTTTGCACCATGCACAACAACTGTGCATTCTGCACAGTAACTGTGCATTGTGCACATTAATTGTGAGTTTGGCAGTCATTGTGCATTTTGCACAGTTGTTGTGCATTGTGCACAGTTGTGCATGGTGCACAATTGTTGTGCATTGTGCACAGTTGTGCATGGTGCACAATGGTTGTGCATGGTGCACAGTTGCTGTGCATTGTGCACAGTTGTTGTGCATTGTGAATAGTTGCTGTGCATTGTGCACAGTTGCTGTGCATTGTGCACAGTCACTCTGCATTGTGCACAGTTGCTGTGCATTGCGCACAGTCACTGTGAATTGTGCAAAGTAACTCTGCATTGTGCAAAGTTGCTTTGCATTGTGCACGGTCACTCTGCATTGTGCACAGTTGCACTGCATTGTGCACAGTTGCTGTTCATTGGACACAGTCACTGTGCATTGTGCAGTCACTCTACATTGTGCACAGTCACTGTGAACCAAAAACATGTTAGAGAATGAAAATACCTTCAACTAGAGATTGGACATAGCTTCAACCAAAGCTTCCATGATGGCACTTGCTAGCAAGTGGCACTAGTTTTTTTGTAGTGTATGGAGGTGGAAACCTGCCCGCGTTGAGGACAACAGCGGCAGTGGATGACAGGTTGCAACTGGCTGCAACTGCTGTTGGTCAAGGGAGGATTGAGGTCACGCGGGCAATGGAGATGGTTTCCCGCAACCGTTGAAGGTTGGTGCAAGGGTTCTGATGTCCGCAAACAACAAGAATGGTTTGGGGGCGTCAGAGATGGATTGGGTGATGTCAATTGTTCTGTATTGTTGGGGCCAATTGGTCAAAGCCAGGATTGAGCAAGGAGGATGACAGGTGAGGAGCAGTGAGAGCACCAACCAACAAATTGAGAAAGATTGGATGTTGGTGATGATGGTGGGAAAGGGAATCAGTTGGAGAAACCGCCCAGATGAGGATGGAGGTGAGATCAGTCATGGGAATGTCCAATCAGGTCAGGTGACGCGGATTGTTCCCATGACCAATCTTACATGGGTGATCATATGGATGATGGGGGGGCTGGTCATGAGGTCACCAAGGAGGTTGATAGCCTCCCAAGGGTGAGTGAAGCCATTGGTGGTGATGATGATGACAAAGAGGACGGCAACAATGAGGAAGCCAAGGTCAAGGAGGAAGGAGTGATGAGGGATCTTGAAGGGTCTGATGATTGACATGGAACCAACAATGAGGGATACAATCAGGGAAGTGGCACCAATCAATTTGCCAATTGCAAGGGAAGTTGTACCAGCCTTTGTGGGGTCATAGCTTGAGAAGACATTTGGAGAAAAATTACCAAAACCAGATTCTTTAGGATAAGAGGATGAAGGCACGGCTGATTGGATGGTGGTTATGAGTTGAGGAGGGGATGGCCACCCGTGAGCACTTGGCCATAAAATTCAGGGTGAAGCGCGTGCAGGGGGGGGGGGGAGATTTGAACAGAGGAGGAAGGCCTTGGATGATCAAGAAGGCCTTCCTAGACTACTAGGACAGGGAAGAGCTGGGAGAATGATAAATGAGTGGGAAACCATAGAAACACAAGAGATAATATTTTTTTTTTGAAAAAAAAATTATTGATAGATAAGGTGATGCAAAAACAATTCAAAATTTCCATTTTTTTGTGAGGTGTCCTGGATTGATCACCACAGCGGCATTTGCGCTGTGCCCAACTTGGAGCCCCCCATGCATGTTGGCATCTACCCAATGTGCCATTCCAGATATCCAAGGTAAATCCACGCAATCCAATCCGCCCTGCGTCTCCAGATGTTGATCCAAATTCAACTGCTTCTCAGCCCATAGCAGGGCTTGCTGCATGGAAGCCGCACCCATTTCTGAGCTTGCTGCCATTGCTGAGCCAGCCGCTACTGCTGAGTGCGCAGGGTGTAGCCCATTCCAACTTGCGTCTATGAAAGACTGCCACATCCCCCCAAACTTGAGTTCTGTCCCCAGAGATTCACTGCTATCTCACCTAACCACCAGTTATCCCATCCCCTCACCACACCACTACACCAAACCAAGGAAACACCCACCACATCCTATTCCTCACATGTCCTGCACATTCTGCAGTTGGAACAGTCTCACCTGCGGCATCCTTCCGGGTTGGTGCGCCTGCTCTTCCTGCATAGCAGGCCACCGTTGCTGCTTCTTATCCAATGGTATGCCCCACAACCATCCTCAAGGTTGTCTGCCCAAGAGGATGCAACCCAACTTGTTTGTGGTCTTGAGCAACAAGGAAACCTTAACCAGTGAATGGACCCCCCCTGGCTCACCATGCAAAGCGCTCATTAATGCAAATTCCATGACTTGTGGTTGCCATTCTGTTGGGATGCACCACTGCGGCGCAAGGACTTCCCCAATTTTGCGGTTTATTGGAACACCACTCTTGAGTGGGCTGCACGGGTTTGGATGAACAAACCAGAAATGGTCCCGCGGATCTTCAACCAACCAACCATGCCACCCCCACTGCCACTGCTTCTTCCCACTACTGCGCAACCTGCTCCTCCAACTCCTACTCCACCACCACAACCTCCATCACCAGAACCAACGCGCGCGCCAACTCCTGTGGTCATCAAGTAATTGCTGGAACCCGCGGCGGCTCCTAATCCCAAGCAAATCCCATCACCCGCTCCTGCTGTAACTCCTCCAGTTGCCACTCCCAAAAATCTGGAGACCCCTCTTATTCTAGAAATTTCATTTGCAGGGTTTGACGCGGAAATACTACTCCAATGCTTCCTAGAGGTTCCTCACGCTCATACTACCTGTGTGCCACGCAAAATTCTAGCGGCATTCTGAAACCTGGCCGCAGAGGCTTGGACAGATGCGGAGGAGGTGATGAGGACTTGTCCAACATAGACGGATTGCCCCCCTATCCTTTCTTTCCATCTTGTACCTATTCCCGCACCCATCTTGCAAAGAAAAGGGACTTTTGCTGCGCCAACCTAAGTAGCCTTTGAGCTTGTGAGAACCTTGATAGAAATAAGAAACCACATGCAAGATATGCGCTTGGAGAGCAATCTGCAAGTGTGCGAAAAATCCGCACCAAATGAGAGTATCTGCTGAAAGTACCTGGTCCACCCCAGAAAAACTGCCTCACAGTTCCCCGTACCAATCTACAGAACAGAGAGAGAAAAAAGAAACCCCCCACGCACACATCTGATAGAGTTTGATTCTGAAATTATTCTTAAAAAATCAAAAACCAGACTGAACGCAGAAGGCCTTAACAACTTTAAACAAGATGAGAGAGAAAGGAAAACAGAAAGGACCCTACCCCTGATGACAAGAGACTGGAGGTGACACCACTTGAAGTAGAAGACCACAAGAAGAAGGGACAAGAAGAGCCAGGAGCTAGCATAACAGTTTGATGAGAAAAAAATGAGATAACAGAGACACAGACAACAATGCTTTTCTCACCAAATGAGAACAGTCACGCAGTAGAAGACAGTCGGCAAGGATTGAAGAAGGACTCAGGGTTGATGAGCTGAGTGGCCTTGAGGGAGTAGAGCCAATTGGTCTTGGAGGTCCAGTATGCGTGAGATGGCAAGTTATAAGGTCAATCTTGTTAGGAGAAGAGATTGTAGAATTGTCAGAGGAGAACAAAGAGGTCAGTCAATAGAAGTAATATGATCAGAGACACAGTGGAAGGAAGAAAAGACAAGAATGAAGTGTTTGCAGCGGTGACAGGAAAGACAACATCAGACTACAAGTTGCAAAAAGATAGACAGAGAGGCAGAATTTCAACACCCTGGATCATTTGATGAGGAAAGAGTTGGAGAGCCAAAGCATCTGGAGGTTAGAAGCAATAGAGACTGAGCATTGGCGGCTTTTGTTAGTGCTTCAGCAATTGTGTTGGAGGACGGAATAAGGGTAATTTTGATTTTGTAATTGCAAAGAAGAGATCAAATAAGTTTTACTTTGATGTCAAGGTGTTTGGTTTTGAAATTAGATCCAGAATTCTTTACTTCTTGATCAGACCTTTGTTTTCCACATGGAATAGATTTGGTTTCAGCTGCATACCCCACAGTTCAGAAATGAGATGACTCATCCAGAAGTGCTCCTGGACTCCATGAGATATAGCATTCAGTTCCGACTTGGTTGACAACAGAGTGATGTTCCTTTGCTTGTTGCTAGTCCATATGACAGGGCAGCCTTTCCAGAATCCAATGATTCCACTCTGTGAGGTTTGAGTGTCCATGTCATTGGCCCATGCCGCATCAGTGAACATCAGAATTTGATGTTCATCAGCAGGAGAGGGACAAAGGAAAAGCTTGTAGTTGGAGGTTGACTTCAAGTACTTCCAGCAGTGAAGTATTTCCTTCCACTGCTGAATGCCAGGTTGGTGATTGAACCTGGAGAGAATGGACGCCGCAGAAGCTATGTTGGGACAAGATTGACTGGATAGATAGTTCAGAATTCCGGTGTGTTGCCGTTAGTTGACACCCAGGTTTTCAAACTCCTTGACATCTTCATTGGAGGCAGGTGTAAGCTGGACATTAGGAGTGAGGGGAGTTCTGACGGATTGGCACTTGGATAGGTTGAGGAGATCAACTCCTTTTTTGATCAGATCAGGCTGCAACAGTGCAAAAGAAGAGCCATTGAACTCCACCTTCATCCCCAGAAGAGTATAAAGATTGTGAGTGGAGGAGTTTGGAAAGCAATTCAGAAACAGTTCTTCAAAACAGTCAACCTTCCCAACAACCACAAGGTCATCCATGTGGAAGGAGATAAAGGAGTCTTGGTTCTTGTGGATGTAGAAACAGGAATTGGAGTTTGATTGCTGAAAGTCAATTTCTTCAAACCAGGAGGTAAGAGTTTGCTTCCAGTTGGCTGGAGCTTGTTTGAGGCCGTATAGGGACTTCTTGAGTTTGAGAAAGGGGGACCTTTGACTGTATTCTTTGGGAGTTTTAATGTATAGATCTTCTTCTAAGAGAGCAAACAGGAAGACACTTTCAACCTCAAACTGCTTGATTGGCAGGTATTTGTCAATAGCTAGAGTCATGAGAAGCAGTAAGGAGGAAAAATTTACAGTTGGGGAAAAGGTGTCAAAGTATTCAATTCCAGGTTCTTGCTTGAATCCTTGGATGCACAGACGTGACTTGATGACTTCAGGCGTAAATTTAGTGGCAGTCTTCCTGCAATTTACCCACACAGTGCAGAGCCAGAAATTAGGAATAACAGACGTGTCTTCCCACACTTCGTGGGATTTGATAAAGTCTAGCTCAACTTGCTTGGCAGTTTGAACCTTAATTGGATCCAGGTGCTCAGTGTGGTAGCTATACTTGATGGGTTTCACGGCCAATGTTTGCTCCTCAAGGAAGCAAGTGGAAGGTACACTGTTAGACAATGGTTCAGCTTCTGGTTCTTGATTAGAGCTGGGGCAGAGATCAGGTGATAGCTCAGTTTGAAAATCAAAATTTGGCATTTCTTCATCTTCAGGCCTGCAGGATTCCTCCAGGGGAAGTAGAGTTGGATTGTGCAGAATTGTGTTTTCTTCCGGAAACCCCTCATCAGGGGAGGAGGTGTTCAGAGGTTTTGACGCAGTGTCAAGAAATTGTACATTCTTTGTGTTGACTATTGACCCAGAAGAGGTGAGGATGCAATAAGACTGAATCTTGGGATTATATCCAATCAAGTGTCCAATGTTGCCAGGCAGAAGAAGTTTGGAGCCTGGGGACTTGGGGAGTATAAGATATGATACGCAAGTTCCTAGCGGGTGCAAATACAACAGGGGAAGCTTGTGATTCTTGAATTACTCGTACAGAGTTGTTTTGCTCTTGTGAGAGGAAATCTGGTTGAGAGCCAGGGAGTTGGCAAAGGCAACTTTGTGCCAAAGATTTAATGGAAGATTGGAGTCCTTCAGGGTGGCACAAATCAATTCAATGATTTTTTGATTGAATATTTCCGCCACAGCGTTGAGTTGAGGGGTGTAGGCGTCAGCAAAGCGTTCTTGAATGAGATTGTCATGGCAGAAGGAAGACATCTTGGAATTGAGAAACTTTGTTCCTCAATCTGAGTTAAGTACGGAGGGGTAGTATCCTAGATGTTTGGCTTCCAAATTAATGGCTTCTATAAGGGTGTCGGGTATGAGATCCTTGCTGACAGCAGGAATGGATGCAAGATACCATGAGCACGCGTTGACTACAGTTATCAGGTACTTATGGCCCTTTTTTAAGGTGGGGAGAGGTCCAATTGTGTCAAGATTCAGTTCTTGAAATAATTGATCAGCAGTGGAGGTTTGAGAGTGAAAGGATCCTCTGGTGATCTTGAAAACAGCACATGATTCACAGTCAGAGCCCTTTTTTATGGCCAGACTTAACTTTAGTTGAATTTGGTGGTAGCTTACATGTCCCAGGGACTTGTGAAGATTCTTGGCGTAGGATAGGAGACACATGATGGAAGAAATGGGCAAAAACCTAAGGCAGGGATTGTGATTGTAATAGGCACCTTTCATTGGAAGTTCACCATTTTTAAACAGTGAAAAAAAATTAGGTTTAAAATCAACAGTGTACTCCTCAAGGAGAAGTTGTCTCAGAGACAACAAATTGAAAGACAGATTTGGGACTAGTAGAACATCTTTCAGTCAAATCTTGCCGCTGTGGTGACCAAATCTGGACACCCTGGACCAGATGCGGAAAAAATCAAAAAATTTTTACAATTCTTTTATTTAGGTGTCATGCAAAAAAAAAAAAATCAGAATTTTTTTTATTAGTATCACTCCTCCAACTTCCTCATCCTGCCAAACATCCCTCTTTCCCAGTGGTCTAGGACAGGCCTCTCTTGGTCTCATCACCTAGGAATTGCGTTTGATCCCTTCTCTCTTTGTTCCCCCCTTCCTTTTGGCCAAATGCGTGGGCCAAGACCCGCTTGGCCCAAGATACATCCATCCCAGCTCCAATCTGCTCAGCTTCAACTTTGACAGCATTTGATGTATTACCATTGGTCCCTACTCCTAGCCCACTTGGAGGCTTCATCCACCCCTCCCTCCATCCATCCATCAATGAACTTTTCCTTCACCTCCTCAAACAAGCTCATCCACAACATCCCACTCTCATCCTCAGCTTTGATTCGCAGCTGAGGATGGAGGATGGATCTAACAGGTTGCTGAGCCAAGCAATCAAAGAGGAGACTAGACTCAGTACCTCAAATTGGTTACTACTCATCCTCATCATCCTACTCCCCAACTTGGGCTCAATCCTCTTTGAGGGTGATTGCGTCTCCTGGAGGGATTTGATGGTCTTCCTCTTCATCATCTTCTTCATCTACAAGCTATCCACCGCCCTGTGGCAGCTCTACGCCTCCGCCCGCTCCCATTGCATCTCCATACAGGCTTGATCACATTGCACCCCCAAGTTGATCTACTACTATCCTCCTGCCTCGAATCCATCACTCACCAAGCTGAAATCCTACAAGGCTGGCTTCTTGATCCTTGAAATCTGTTCTCCCTCCCTGGCCGTTGGACTGCTGATCTACCTCCTGTTGAGCTGAAGCGCCACTACTGTTGTGACTTCCACTCATGGCTCTTATTTCTATTTTCTATCTAAGTTCCTTTATGTTTGTTTTCTGTTTCTCACTCTTGCTTCCCAACATGTCTCACTGGGTTCCAAGACTCCAAATCTGAGTGGGCAACCCCTGAGTGCGTGCAGCTGAGAGTCAACAACTCATCTCCTGGGAATCACAACAACCATTCACCTAACAACGGTACTCAAGTTTCCATCCGTCTACCCCATCAAGTGTCCGCCGGCAGCCAGCTCAAGCCAAGTAAGAACAAATCCAACTCTATTGGTTATGATCCGTACTAACCATCTCCTCCAGATTGTTCAAGGCGCCTATCTGGGGCATCCTATGCTGTTCTTGTAGCTGGTTGTATTCCAAACGTCTCCCAAAAGACTCCCATTGGTGTTGTTTCTTTTCCTATTCTCCGCCTTAATGACTCTTGTCTTTTCATTTCTTTTCTGATTATGTTCCCACTTGAAATGCAGACTGGGCTTGGTTTTCCTGCCAATACTTTTTCCTCACACGGTTAAAAGATGAATTAATTCCACCAACTGGTCACAAGCAACATTCCCAAGCCAGGATCATCCTCAACTCCAGGACCAGGGGGAGACCCCATGAATTTCAAATATCATGCCCTCAAAGTACTCATTGAATCAAAACCCCTACTGAATGAAGAAAACTACAGTATGTGGCATAAGAAAATGGAAAAGCTTTTTAAACTCAGTGGAATCTTTCAAGTTATTAACTTGTCAGATGAGTTTTCCTCACTGGATGAAGAGACCAATCAAGAGATGGTAGCCTACCTGATTGCCAAACTAAATTCAAACACTTACAACAACATAATCATTGACTGCAACAAAGACAACACCAAACTAATATGGAAAGCAACCCAATCTCATTTGGCCTCATCCCAATCAGCAAACAGAGCTTGCGTCTTCAATAGCTTCCTCCATCTCTCCATGTCCTCTAAAATTGAGGCGTTTGTCACAAACGTCAAAAATTTTGTTCAGAAACTGACCAAAGTTGGTATTGAACTCCCATCCAATATAATAGCTTACCTGGTACTTTTCAAATTCCCCGCCTCAATGCAAAACATGAAGATTCAAATCATGCATTCAACCGCCAAAATGAGGATTGAAACCGTATTAGATCATCTCATCCAACACAAAAACAAGATCAGTGCCCAAGAAACTCCCAACAAACCTGTCAATATAGCCCTATACAACGGACCAAGATGCGAAAATGGAAAGCATAACCCTGCCATAACATCTCACCCAGCACAAAACTGCTGGATCAAATTCCCTGAACCTAGAACATCTAATAATCACTACTGAGGAAACAAGAACAAAAAGAAAACTGCAGAAGAAGCACATTACTACTTGTTTTTCTGTGGACTCAATCTGAACTGTCAAGAGAGACTAATTCCAAGCCGGTTCATACTTGACTCTGGATGTTCCATCCATATGAAAACAGACAAGAATTGATTCAAGTCCCTTACCTTCTCTGACGGAGAAGACAAGATCCAAACCGGAAACAAAAAACGCAATGATCAAGATTGAGGGAATTGGTACCGCTTCCATCCCTTTCAAACACTGTGAAATCCACCTCAGTAACGCCGCGTGGGTTCCAGAATCAACAGTGAATCTCATATTGCTTGGAGCGTTGGTAGAAAAAGGGGCAAATCTGAATATCAACTCAACGGTGTCTCCACGCACCTTTTTGCTCTCCTCTGGTGACAAGGAATTTTTCACCAGAAGGATATCCAACAATCTCTTTGTCATAAACACTAAAGCAGAAACCAACGCCACTCTCTACTCTAGCAAGGATCTACCCAAGATTCACAGAACACTCGGCCACTCCTTGCTTGGATGGATGAAAAAATTTCTGAACAAAACCATCACCTCCAAAGAAAAGGAGGACTTTGAATGTCTAAACTGTAAAAAAGCCAAGATTACAAAGTCTAGCTTTTCACAAGTCCACCAAGCGGCCTTGAGAGTTTTGGATCAAATCCATGTGGATCTAATGGGACCTCTCAACCCCACGGCCAAAGGCGGTTTCAGATTCATCCTAAAACTCATTAACTCCTTTTCTGGGTATCTTGCCTGCTTTCCGCTCAAAACCAAAGACAAGGCTTTTGAAACGTTGATCTTTGTTCTTGAGAATGAACATAGAAAACACCAAAATTATCCCATGGAAGTATGCTCGGATGGAAGAGGTGAGTTTGTTAACAACAAATTTTCTGCTTACCTGAAAGAGCGCCACATCAACCACATCCTCTCAGAACCATATCACTCCCAACATAATGGATGAGTAGAATGAGCTAACAGGACTGTAATGGAATCAAACCGTGCCATACTCTCCAAAGGCAAAATCCCTAAATCCTACTGGCACAAGGTGGCTTGCAGCTGTTGTTTGTTACTCAACCAAATACCTAAAGAAAAAGGAATGAAATCCCCATGGAAAAGTATGCACGGGAAAGACCTCCTGGAGGGTTATCTAAGACCTGTCAGTACCAATATGACGTATTGACTTAACAATCCTCAAATCCAATCCAAACTATCCGAGAAAGGGGAGTCTGGCAAGCTCCTAGGTTTCAACCCCGGCTTGCTCTCATACAAAGTTTTTTCAACCTCTGGAAAGATTGTCAGCACAAAACATGTCATCTTTTCCAAATCAGTTCACCAAAATGCCATTGCGCAGAGAGACCAGACAGATCTTGATCCATTGACCGAACCTGTCATTCAGACAACTCTAGCTCCACTCAATCTGCCCAATGAAAAATCTCAAGATTCCAACAACAAGTGCACCGCCAAGTCAATAAAAAAAGAAGAAATATCTGAAGAGGATAGTAACAACATCAACAAGAATGAAGAGGTGTCCACCAGTCTGATACCAAATTTAAGAAACAGAGAACTGCTAGCCAAACCCAACAGGTACGGTTATCACTCTGAAAAACTACCCAACTCCATTGAAAAAGCCCTAACCATTCCTGTGTGGAAAGAATCCACCCTAAAAGAACTCAAATCTATTTACAATCAAAATGTCTGGGAGGTAGTTGATGAAGAATTCTTGAAGAATCCTCTCAAGACCGTGGCATTTTTCAAAGTGAAGCACAATACGCATGCCAAAGCTCCCACCTACAAGACACGACTATGTGTCCAAGTTTTCAACCAAAGTTACAGCATTGACTACTTTGAAACTTACTCTCCCGCTGGAAGGGTTTCTTCTCTCCAAGCCCTTCTCACCTTTGCTGTGGACAAGGAAATAGATCTCCTTCAGCTCAACCTCAAGGGAGCCTTCTTACATGCTGACCTAGATGAGGATGTATTCATTGTAAACTCCTCTGGCTCTGGTCAACGCGGAAAATACTCAAGACTTAAGAAATTGTTGTATGGACTAAAACAAGCACCTTGCAACTGGTACAGAACGCTGACTTTGTAGATTGAAAGCCAGGGTTTTGAAAAATCAGCATGCAATCCGTGCCTTTTTCTATGCAAACATGATTCCTCAGCTCTTTTTTTCACGTGGAAAATCTCATAGTTGTCGGAAACACAGAAGAATTTCAACGCAAGTTCCTTGACCGCTTCAAGAACTCCACAGCTAATCCTCCCAACACCCTACTTGGAATGAAAGTTGTAAGAGAAAAAGGGATAATGCATCTCAGTTTACCCCTGCACATCAAAAAAGGGCTGACGGCCATGAACTTGACCAATTGCAAGCCTGTTACCACTCCCAGGACTCCAGGCATGCACCAATCTCCAGCAACAGAAGACAATCATAAAAAATTCTTAGATCTCAATGTAAACTATTGGTCACCAATTGGCAGCCTGAATTTTATCGCTGGACTGCCAAGACCTGATATCAGCTAAGCTGTATCTAGTCTGGCCAGATTTCCAAAAAACCTGGTTATTCTCACTGGATGGAAGTAGTGCACGTTTTGAAATATCTCTCAGCTACCAGGCACATTTCCCTAACTCTTGGTCAACGATGTGTATCTAATAGGCTTGTCTGCTACAGCGACGCCACCTGGGGGGACAATCCTGACAACAGGATCTCCCAGAGCAGTTACTTCTGCTCATTCAAAGGAAGCCCCCTCTATTGGAAAATTCATCAACAGTGAAACATAACTCACTCCTCCACGGAATCTGAATGCGTAGCGTTATCCAGCTGTCACCTAGAAGTAAGATGGCTCCATCAACTCCTATCCGAAATCTATTGAGAATCCTTTTCATGCCCGCTTCAGCTCATCAACAACAAAGGACTCAACGACAAAATTAAGGAATTTGGCACTAACTCAAAAGCAAAACATATTGATATCAAAGTAAAAAGTCTCCGGGATGATTAAAAGAACAAAACTATTGATGTCATGCTGATTCCTTCAGAGTCAATAGCTGCCAATGCACTGACCAAGGCAGCCAATAAAATCTCAAACTGCAGATTGGTAGATTGTTTCTCTGCTCCGTATCATTAACCTGTGAGTCAAGGGGGAGTGTTGAGCTGAAGCACCACTACTGTCGTGACTTCCACTCATGGCTCTTATTTCTATTTTCTATCTAAGTTCCTTTATGTTTGTTTTCTGTTTCCCACTCTTGCCGCCCGACATGTCTCAATGGGTGCCAAGACTCCAAATCTTAGTGGGAAACCCCTGATTGCGTCCAGCTGAGAGTGAACAACTCATCTCCTGAAAATCACAACAACCATTCACCTACAAACGTTACTCAAGTTTACATCTGTCTACCCCATCAAGTGTCCGCCGGCAGCCAGCTCAAGCCAAGTAAGAATAAATCCGACTCTATTGGTTATGATCTGTACTAACCGTCTCCTCCAGATTGTTCAAGGCGCCTCTCTGGGTCATCCTATGCTGTTCTTGTAGCTGGTTGTATTCCAACCGTCTCCTGAAAGACTCCTTTTGGTGTTGTTTCTTTTCCTATTCTCCGCCTCAATGACTCTTGTCTTTTCATTTATTTTCTGATTATGTTCCCACTCAAAATGCAGACTGGTCTTGGTTTTCCTGCCAATACTTTTTCCTCAAACCTCCAGTCCAAACTCAACCTCGGTCTTGATGCCTACCTCAACTCCCTCACCTTCCCCCTGGGACTCTCCCATCCCCCTTCCATCTTTGGGCGGGGGTGGAAAAGCTCCATCTACCACTGGCGGACATCCGCGGGCAGTCTGGTCCATTTCTGTTCCCACCCTTTCCGCCTTCAGGTGAGGGGTGGGTGATCCCAGTGTTGTTGCGCGTGCCCGTCCACGGACGTACGCAAGAGAGATGAAGGGATGAGAATAGATCCCACCCCGGTCAGGGAGGCTGGATTTCCACCGGCCCCTTGAGCAATTTTTCTGATCATCAAAAAAAAAAAAAAAGAAAAAAAAAATTCCGCTCTATTTGTAGAATCAGTTGTACCTAGTCTAACAGGGCCTCCTGCCCATATAAGGAGGGGATCTCCCCTGCCTTTTGGGAGGGGTATCATATGGCATCCTATCTGAGAAGAGTAACACCATCACTACTATCTTGAAATAAATTATCCATGGGGTCTCATTCCCCTTTATCTGAGACTAAAATTTGGGTATATCCATGATTGCCCCTTGATCCTTGAGCCTCCATACTCAAAACTCTGATCCTTTGTCCTTATCACCAACCAATAGCTTTGCTGGTTGAAGAAGAATTTGACTGATTGAATTCTTGAGTGTGTTACACCACTCCTGATCCCTTTATCCAACCATACTGATCCTGATCATCCTTTGATTATCTTTCTGGAACCAGTCACGTTTGACTGAAGAGTCTTTATTAAGCTTAAAATCTGGATTTTTAAACCTCCCTTAATTTCTTTTGAAGTTGAATTCTTCCATGCTACTCTTGATTACCTTGAGAAGTGTTGGGTTATTCTTGTTTGAATAAGTTATTGTTTTGCTTCTAGAGCTTCTTCAAACAATTAGCTTTGTCCTGTGCAGCCAACCACAGTTATCTTGTACCCTTCAAGCTCTTGATTGCGGAGAGTTGGGCAGGTTCATTGAGAGCCTGGAGGTTGTTTGGCATTGAGTTGATCTTTCCTAATCTTCTGCTGACAACCAGAGCTATTAGCTTGTGGGTGTTGTCACTTACAATTGCCTTGTCTTGTTGAACTCTGAACAATCCTTGACTTCTTCTATTCAAGTTTTCCCCGGCATCATCTTGCCTCAGATAGTGTTGTTTCCCCAGCTACCAACTACTATCATCTTTATCCTCTTATGTTTGGTCCCTTGTTTACCAGGTTCTGGACTTTGATCACGGTTAAATTTAAATAAGTTTGTAACACTCAGGAGGGCACTATAAACAGCACCTTTCCCCTCCACAGAACTACCATGGCCTAGCACCGTTTGGAGTCTTACATTTGGTCCCCTGGGCCAGGATCAAACCAGCAACCTTGGGATTTAAATTCCCATCAATCATTAACTTCAAAATCCAATCTCTTTCTTTTTTTTATTCAGATAGGTGGAGGAAACTTGTTCTAGAAGTAAGTCCTCCTAATTGTGCACCATCTGGGCAAGATACTTGTTGTTTTTCAAGAAAACCTACTCTTGCCACATTTGTGAGCCACTTTGGAAATCTGCTTCTTGGATCTTTTATGAAACTTTGTCAAAATGGAATCTACCAGCAACTCTTCTCCTTGTCTTAAGATGGTTAAGATCAATCCCCAGAACAAGAACTTAGGATTCAATGGGACAAATGTGGAACGCTTCTTGGACTCATACAAGATGGCTGCTTTGGTGGAGGGGGCTAGCGAATTCAATATGGCCTGCCAGTTACAATTTTTTATCTCCTCTGATGAAGTTATGGAAATCATCGAGTTGTTTGAAGGTTTCAAACAGCATAACTGGGCCCTCCTGCGGGGATCAATGTTGGCCTATTGGGCAAAAATAGATGTAGCACAATTTACCTTGCAGGATCTAGATAACCTTGTCTCCCAGTGGATCTCCAATGGTCGTGTGGCTTCAGCTTCTGATTATCAGTCCTTTAGGAAATCTTGGGATCCCATCCAATCCTACCTTGTCCAAAACAATCAAATTGACACAGTGGACAAAATTTGAGTATGATTTTTCCAATTTTTTTCTCCCGGAGTGCAAGAAAGGATCATGGATGAACTGGTCGAGTCTGGATCCATGATAACTACCAAGGATAATTGATTCAAGCTCCCTAGTTTCCTTATCCTTAGGGGAGTGGTGGAGAAAGTTATGAAACGTCAAACAGCCCTCACTTTTGAAAAATCCAAAACCACTGAACCAGTCTATTCTCCCTCTTTCAAAGAGTCAAACGATATTATGAATAAAATGGAATCTGATTGCAGGCCCAAGAACCCCCAGCCTAACCACAAAACTGCTATGATGGACAAGATCACTAAACTGCTCAAAGCCTTTGAGAACAAAATGGATCAAAAGATTTCCTCTCTTGTTGTTCCTAAACCCTCTAGTGCTGTTCCTAAACCTTCTAGTGCTGTTCCTAAAAATACTCTAGTCTGCTGTTATTGCCACAGGGAAGGCCATGGAACCGGTCAATGTCTCAAACTCCAAAATGACAAAGACAAGAAATTGGTAGAGCAAAAAGGGAATAACCTTTTTCTTCCCAATGGTGCCCTAATCCCCTTTGATTCATCTTGCCCCATTTTTCATGTGGTGGCCTCTTACCAGCCACACCCTTCTATGAAGGAATCCTTGGCTTCTGTGGATTTCCAATCTTCTTGTGGTACTCTTCAACCCTGGTATCCTCCAGCTATTTACTCCTCCTCTCTGGTTGGTACTTACCAATCTGATCCAGCTAGGAAGCAAAATGAGGAGCCCAAACCTCATAAAGCTCCTTCCTTGCCAACCTTGATCCTCTGAAAACCACCCAAACAACAATCCTCACCTGAGCCCTCTTCTGATGTAGAAGACATGGAGGTGGAAAAAGAGCCACTCATGGAAAGGTCTCAAGATCACCCTGATCCTCATCCCTCATCTATTAAACCTCCTCAATCCCCTGATCCTGTTCCTGCTTCACCCAATCTTCCTCCCTCCACCCAGCCCAAATTTTGGTTTGAGAGGGGAATTTCCAAAGATCACCCCAATGCTGTGGAAGGGGTATTAAAGAAAATCTCCAATCTTAAAATTCCTGATCTATCTGTGGCTGAACTCCTGTCAATCTATCCATCTGTTGCTGAAGGAATGAAGAAATGGGTTTCTTGTTGACGTGTGGAAATTGGTCCTGAAGAACTCAAGGTCTCCTCTGGAACTTTGATGGAGGATTCTGTTGTAACAAATCCCTCTCCTGAGTCTAGTCTTTACTCTTGTCCTCTTGGTTTTCTGCCCTGCCATCTTGGTGAATCAGTGAAAACAGTCTCACTCCTTGTTGATTCTGGCTTTCAGCTCAACTTGATCTCAAATGCTATGGCCTGCAAACTTAAACTCAGCCCTAGGTTTGGCTTCACCTCTTCAGTGTATGGAATAGGAAACCAGTCTTGCAAATTGGTTGGAATTGTTGAAGACTTTCCAGTCAGGATTGGCCAAAACATTGTTGAAACTTGTCATTTCTGGATCACACGCTTGGATGGACCTATGATCTTGGGTTGATCTTTCTTAATAAATTTTGGAGAAACTCTTATGTTTTCCAATCAAGTTGGGGAGAGAATCCTCCTCCCTGATTCTGATGGTAGAAAAATTGAGGTTCCTCTTTGTTCTTTGGATTCTGGTTGCTGGGAAAGAGATTTCACTGGTCATTTTCCTAAGTCATCTCTCAGAGGAAAACAGAAGGATAATTCCAATTGCTCTCATTTTTTATGGCAGTAGTTGATCCTACTAATAGTTGTAGTTCTTTTCAGCCTCAAGCTTTAACTCAAGGGTCAACTATCATCCCAGAGGATTATTTCTCTTTCTTTTCAACGTTTTCCTCTGATATCAAAAATATCAAAAATCAAAAACAAAACAAAATGGAAAAATCCAAAAATATTTCTTCTTCATCTGTTTTTTCTTCTTTTCCTTGTACTCTTATTCCTAATAAACCTTCTCTCAGTTCCGGTTTGAATCTCTGCAATGAGTCTAAACTAGATCCCAATCTCAATTATGTTTTTGGTGGATTTGGTATGGAAGAATATGGGCTTCAGTGGAGGCAAATTGGGGTAGAAGTAAGTCCTCCCAATTGTGCACCACCAGGGTATCCTACTACTATCATTTTCGAAACCCTACCTTGTGCCACACATGTGAGCAATGTATTATCTGCTGGGACTTCTTTTATGGAAAAGGCAGCTTTTGAAAACGTTGCGGAATGTCAAACTTGGAAGGTGTTAGAACTTGGTCTCAATCCTCATAGTCAGATCTCTCTGGTCAACTCTTGGCAAAAAAAAGAACCGCTCTCTTTTGCCTCCAAATATAAACCAGTTGCAAGGAAAATCCAACCAGTGTGGTGACCAATCCGGGACACCACAAAAAAAAATATCTTTTTTGGTTGTACCCCTATGGGTACCTTCATTTCCCCCCATCTCTCAACTTCTCCCTGTCCTAGCGGTCTAGGACAGGTCTCTTGCCTGTCTCTCCGCTTTGATCCCCCCCTCCTATGTTCAACTCCTACTTGTTTCGCTCGCGGACCTGACTTTTGGCGACGCAAACAACCATCAACCATCCCATCTTCCGTCTCTTAACCATCTGTCATCAGTCTCACATCCTCAACTTCTCAACGACAATCGATCGATTCCAAAGGTTCATCCCACACCATCGATCGACTCATCAACCTCCAAGTAGAACTCACCCTGGATCCTGGAAGAAGATCAAACAACCACCACCAGAACAACCACCACCCACAAAATCACCAACTTATTCCTCCCTATCCCTCGTCAAGTTCGTGGAAGGTTATCGATTGTCACCAGTTCCGCTCACTCCCCAATCCATCCTTCACTCCTAACTCATCCCTCTTCAATCCAACAACACCCCATTCAAATCAATCATCCATCCCATCGGTGCCCCTTTGACTCATTCAATCATCATCATCTACACTCTCACTCTCATCCATCCAACATCATTGAGCAATCCCTTCCTTGATCAAAACCCGACCCCCTCGCCCATCATCTGATCCAACCGAAACACCGCGAGCAACCGCGCGCGGCCGTCGGAACCTTCACCCCATTGTTGCCGCCGATTGGGCGACAACAGCCGTTGTCAACACCCACAACCGCCGTCGCGGGTGTCCATCTGGTTGCCCGCGGTCATTCTTGACGCGGGCGACATTTCTTTTTTTTCCTCTCATGTTTTTTTTTTTTTTTTTTTTTTTTTTTTTTTTTTTTTTTTTTTTTTTTTTTTTTTTTTTTTTTATGTTTTCATTTTCCCGCACCTATTTGTAGTATCACTTGTACATAGTATACAGGGTCTCATGTCTATAAAAGGAGGGGCTCTCCCCTGCCTTTTGGCCCAGCATCCCATCCAATCAGACCATCATCAGAAATCAACTTATCCGTGGGCATCCTTCCCACTTATCTGAGCAAATTATTTGGGTATATCCATGATTGCCCCCCCGATCCTTTGAGCCTCCATACTCAAACTCTTTCCCTTGTGACCTTGATCCTTATCACCAACCAATAGCCTTGCTGGTTGAAGAAGAATTCCTGTCTGAATTCTTGAGTGTGTTATACCACTCTGATCCCTTTTTCCAACCATACTGGTCTTGATCTCACCTTGATCATTTTTCTGGAGCCAATCACGTTTGATTGAAGAGGTTTTATTAAGCTTAAAACCTGGAGTTTTATACCTCCCTTCTTCTTTAAGGTTGAATTTCGCCACACTATTCTTGAGTCCCTTGAGAAGTGTTGGGATATTCTTGCTCAAATTTGTTATTGATTTGCTTCTAGAGCTTCATAAAAAAATTGCTTTTGTTTTGTTCAGCCTCCCACAGTTGTCTGGTACCCTTCAAGCGCTTGATTGCGGAGAGTTGGGCAGGTTCATTGAGAACCTGGAGGTTGGTTGGGATTGAGTTGATCTTTCCTAATCAGCTGCTGACGACCAGATTTATTAGCTTGTGGGCATTGTTAATTACAACTGCCTTGATATATTGAACTCTGAACAAACCTTGACTTATTTGTTCAAGTCTTTACCTGCACCATCTTGCCTCAGATAGTGTTGTTTCCATCACTACCGACAACTCTTATCCTCTTCCCTTACTTTGATTCCTCATCCATAAGGTTCTGGACCTTGATTCCAGTTACATTTAAATATTATTGTAACTCCTAGGAGGGCATCCTAAACAGCACCTTTCCCCTCCACAGAACTGCCACGGCTTAGCACCGTTTGGAGTCTTACACCAGTCAAACAACCAATGCCTCTTAACCTCAACCCTCCTCTTAGGTGTCCTCCTCTATCCCGCAATATTTACTGTGGTTTACCTCAATCTCTCACTGGTCCATTCATCCCCTCTGGTTATGTCACTTAAAAACGTCTGAGAGTTGTCAACTTTGGACCAGATGGATGGCTTCTACCTGATGAGTTGTATTTGATCAAAAATGTCTTGGCTCTTAGGCAAAAAGCTATTGTCTTCTGTGAAGAAGAGAGAGGTCTCTTGAAAGAATCCTATGGTCTGCCTTATATCATCCCTGTAGTAGAACATGATCCCTAGCAAAAGAAAAAGATCCAAATCCCTGCTGCCAAAGTCAAAAAGTTCATCAAGTTGGTCCGGGAACAAGTAAAAACTGTTTTATACAAAAAGTCAACTTCTAGGTATTCCAGTCCTGTTTTCTGTGTCCTTAAAAGTAACGGTAAACTTAGAATAGTTCATGATCTCCAGCCTCTAAATAAGGTTACTATTAAAGACTCTGGTATTCCCCCTGCTACTGAAGAATTTGTTGAATCCTTCTCCGGGAGAGCTTGCTATGGTCTAGGTGACATTATGGGTGGCTATGACAAACGGTCCTTACATCCAATTTGTCCCCCTGTCACTACATTCAATACTCCCCATGTTTGTTTCCAACTTACTTGATTGCCTCAAGGTGCCACCAACTTGGTTGCAGTCTATCAGGCTCAGAGGGTTTGGATCCTCCAGGAAAAAATCCCTGATAATGCTGGTATCTTTATTGACAATGGCGGAATTAAAGGACCAGTTTCTGATTATAACAATGAGCTCTTACCCTGCCATTCAGGAATCCGTTGATTAATCTGGGAATATGCGACCACTTTGGAAAGGATCTTTTTCCAAATTGAAGAATCTGGCCTCACTGTCTCTGGATCCAAATTGGCTGCCTGTGTCCCTTCTCTGGAAATTGTTGGTCACGTGGTCTTCAAGGAAGGAAGATGTATGGCTCCATCAAAGTCAACAAAATCCTCTCTTGGCCTACTCCCATCAATCAAACTGAAGTCAGGGGTTTTCTAGGTGTTGTCACTTATTTTTGAATCTATATCCCATCTCTATCTGAAATCTGTGCTCCACTACGTTGCCTGACCAGAAAAGATGCTGAGTGGATCTGGAGCCAAGATTGTGAACATTCTTTTAAGCTGCTTAAAATGATGGTTGGCAAAGACATAGTCTTGAGAAAGATTTGTTATGGACCTGGAGCTGGCAAGATCAAACTGGCTGTTGATTCTAGTTATCAATCTGTTGGGGCTGTCCTCACTCAGGAAGATGAAAATGGTTGGGATTGTACTGCTCTCTATGAATCCTTGTTATTTTCAGATGTAGAATCCAGGTACTCCCAACCAAAACTGGAACTCTGTGGCGTGGCGCAAATGTTGAAGAAACTCCAAACTGTACTCTGGGGTAAACACTTTGAGTTACAAGTTGACGCACAATCCATCATCCAAATGATCAATGCCCCCAGACTGCCAAATGCTCCTATGACTTGTTGGGTGGCCTTTATCCAACTTTTCTCTTTTGATATTGTTCATAGGCCTCGAAACTCCTTCACCATGCCTGATGGTTTATCTTGACGCCCCCTTGGAGATGAAGAATTGGATGTTGGAGTTGACTTTGATGAGGAGAAGCCTTTAATTTGTCCAGTCTTTGCCTTTTCCTCCCAAGATTATTCTGGCTTCCAACAAGGTTTCTGGCTAAAATTAGAGCAGTACCTTTCCACTCTCCAAAGGCCTCCTGATCTCCCTGCTAAAGATTTTTGATCACTCAAAAGGAAGTCCTCCAATTTCTTTGTGAAAGGTACTAGGCTTATGAAAAGAGGCAATCCTTGTGCTCTTATTGTCGTAATTATACCCTCTAAACAAGATTTAATCCTTGAAAGTCTCCATGAAGGCCTTGGGCATCTTGGGGGAACTGAAACCTATTGACGTATATCTGAACAATTCTGGTGGCCATCTTTGAAGAAATCAGTCTCTCAATGGTGCAGGAGTTGTGAAGTATGTCAGAAACGTGATCTTAGGCACCCGGCTGAAATTTGTTATCCCACTGGAGAGTCCACTTTCTATGGAAGGATTGCTATGGATGTGGTTCACATTAAGGCTGGTAGAGCTAAGTACCTCATTGTGGCTAGAGATGATTTTTCTGGATGGGTTGAAGCAAAATTTCTTAAGAACCTCAGCTCTGAATCAGTAGCAGCCTTCCTTTATGAGACTTGGAAAATGCGTTACAGCTTGGCTCAATCTTATTCAACTGATGGTGGCTCTGTGTTTGGTTGCAAACTGGCCAAAATGATCCAATTGCTTCCTGGTCAACATAGGGTGACCACTCCTTATTATCCTGAAGGAAAAGGTATGGTGGAAAGAGGCCATGCCCCTCTGAAGGCTGCTCTTGTTAAGTTGGCTGGTGAAAGTGGAAAGAATTGTTGCAAATTTCTTCCTCTGGTGCTCTTCTCTGATCAAATTTCAACTAAAAAAACCACTGGCTACTCACCTTATGAAATTATCTTTGTACAGAGGGCTGTCCTTCCTCTTTATTGGGAAATGGAATCTTTCTTAGGTATTTCTTGGGAAAAGGTTTCTTCCACCACTGATCTATTAGTTTCCAGATCCAAGCAACTGGAGAAAAGTGAAGATGATAGTGACAAAGCTTATCAGAAAATGATGGATTCAAGAAAAAAATCAGTTCAGTATTGGGAGGATAAGCATTCCAATTGAGTCTGGGATCCGTTGAATCCTGGTGATCTAGTTTTAGCTTATAATTGATCTTTGGAAACTCAGTGGGGAAAGCTTTTTTCCAATTGCTGGAATGGTCCTTATTGGGGGGTCCGTCAAGTCAGGGGTGGATCATATGTTTTGGAGGAACTGGATGGTACTCAGATGGCCAGAAGGTTCTCTGCTGATCAGGTCAAGAAATTTCATTGTTGTGAAGGCAACTTTGATCAGAATTAAGTCCTCCCAATTGTGCACCACCAGGGTCATCTGCTGGGTTTTGTTGTGAAATTCTACTGTATTCCACATACGTGAGCACCCGGGACGCCCTCTTCATTTTATTGAAGTCAACTCTAGGATTTTCTCTGGACGGATCAAGATATTCTTTTCAAACCACCCTCAAGATCAAATGGCCATTTTGTTGTGTTCAATCATCTTTCCCTTCTTTTTTTTATGAAATCAAGCTCAGGTGCAGACTAGGGACAGTCTGTAAGTTGGGGAGAGATGTGGTGACCAAATCTGGACACCCTGGAGCAGATGCAGAAAATTCAAATATTTTTTACAATTCTCTTATTTAGGTGTCATGCAAAAAAAAAAAAAAAATTGGAATTTTTTTTTATTAGTATCACTCCTCCAACTTCATCATTCTGCCAAACATCCCTCTGTCCCAGTGGTCTAGGACAGGCCTCTCTTGGTCTCATCACATAGGCATTGCATTCAATCCCTTCTCTCTTTGTCCCCCCTTCCTTTTGGCCAAATGCGCGGGCCAAGACCCACTCACCCCAAGACACATCCATCCCAGCTCCAGTCTGCTCAGCTTCAACTTTGACAGCATTTGATGTATTACCATTGGTCCCTACTCCTAGCCCACTTGGAGGCTTCATCCACCCCTCCCTCCATCCATCCATCAATGAACTTTTCCTTTGCCTCCTCAAACAAGCTCATCCACAACACCCCACTCTCATCCTTGGCTTTGATTTGCAGCTGAGGATGGAGGATGGATCTAACAGGTCTCTGATCCAAGAAATTAAAGAGGAGACTAGACTCAGTACCTCAAATTGGTTACCACTCATCCTCATCATCCTACTCCCCAACTTGGGCTCAATCCTCTTCAAGGGTGATCCCGTCTCCTGGAGGGATTCAATTTTCTTCCTCTTCATCATCTTCTTCATCTACAAGCTATCCATGGCCCTGTGGCAGCTCTACGCCTCCACCTTCACCCATCGCATTGCCAGCCAGGCTCAATCAAATTGCACCCCCAAGTCAATTTACTACTATCCTCCTGCCTCTTATCCATTGCTCACCAAGCTGAAATGCTACAAGGCTGGCTTCATGATCCTCGCCATCTGTTCTCCCTCCCTGACCATTGGAATGCTGATCTACCTCCAGTCCAAACTCAACCTTGGTCTTGATGCCTACCTCAATTCCCTTACCTTCCCCCTGGGACTCTCCCACCCCCTTCCATCTTTGGGAGGTGTGGTGCTCCAAAACCTAATCTATAGCCATCAGACTCACTTGTCTAGTATAAGGACAGCTCCAATCATCAAACAGAACTCAAAAATGGATTCTACACCAAAAAAAACACTTAGTCACTCAGCCAAAGTACCCCTCTATCTCTCATGGTTTAGAAGATACAGCTTAAATCAACCCTGGCCTACCCACACCCCTACCAGGTGTCACAGACAAGTGAAGGTTCATGTACATACCCTGGATGCCTTCAAGTACATACCCCATACAGTACAACCATACAGCACCAAATAAACCTGCAGCAGTATACATAATTAATATATGCAAGGCACTGCATGAAGAACCAAACAAATCAACTGTATACACAGCAATATATGCAAGACACTGCATGCAGAGGCTGTACAGCATCATACAGGACATAATAAAGAAGCAATATATGCAAGGCACTGCATGCAGCACCAAACAAACAGCTGTATACAGAAGAAATATATTCAAGACACTGCATAAAGGACCAAACAAATGACCAACCACCACTAGACAGAAGTAATTTATGCAGGGGGCACCTGTATCAATGCAGCACAGCAATGCATGCAAGGGTGTACATGCATGTAGATCCTGCACAGCCTCCTCCTATGACCAGCAAAAATACCTCATGAACTGTATTCACTGTATCAGGGAGACCCTCAGGGGCAGCCCTGAGGGCAGGATTTTCTATAAATAGAGGGCCTCTCTCCCCCATCCAGGTCCCATCAGTTCCCCCCATCCTTCCCTCCAAGGGACCACCATGCCTCTTAGGCACCCTTAACCCATACTTTACTACCCTCAACCATTATCCCATAACCCATACTATCATCATCACCAATACCATATCCCATATCATCACCATCACCATCACCATCATCATCACCATCAACCATCACCATCACCATCACCATCATCAACACATACTTTTGACGATGACCCAATCCAATAACCCATACTTTTGACCATCCACCACCACCATTATTTACTCCATAACCCATACCTGTGAACATCACCACCATGTGCCCATAACCTGAACATCATCACCTACCATCATCATCATCATCAGTCATCATCATCACCTACCATCATCATCTTCAGTCATCATCATCACCTACCATCATCACCATTGGTCATCATCATCATCACCATCCATCATCAACATCACCTACCTTGACCATCATCCATAATCATCATCACTCACCATCATCATCATCAGTCATCATCATCATCCATCATCATCACCTACCTTGACCATCATCAGTCATCAGCATCACCTACCTCATCCATCATCATCCATCATCATCACCTACTTCATCAATCATCATCATCATCAAACATCATCATCAGTCATCAACTATAGGCCCAACCATTTCAAGCTTTATTCAAATCATCACCTGTATCACCAAAGGAGTATCAATCAGTAAACAATATAAAAATATATAAAGGAAAATACTGGAGAAAGGAATCTTCCCTTACTCAGCTTCTATCCACCAGGTCACCTATCTGTTCCATCATTTCTTCCTTATCAAGCTTGAATACATTGATCCTAGGTCTGATAGAGACTACTATAGGAGCAACTCTATTTGAAAATCAGCCACCATTTCTCTTTTTATTTTATTTTTTTGAGACTACTATAGTACTCAG
This sequence comes from Puccinia polysora, assembly GCA_025617555.3. Taxonomy (NCBI): domain Eukaryota; kingdom Fungi; phylum Basidiomycota; class Pucciniomycetes; order Pucciniales; family Pucciniaceae; genus Puccinia; species Puccinia polysora. The sequence goes on along the minus strand of CM062632.1, from coordinate 23,432,070 downwards.
AGGGGCAGGCAATTCAAAACCACCCTTAGTATTCCTCTATCTTATTTGTAGTTGCAATACTAAATTCCCCCTGAAGTGACTGTCAGCAAGCTATTTGCTACTTTTTTACCCAATCCCAAAGTAGTCTTCACAGCAGGGGTGGAAAAGCATTGTCTACCACCCGCGGACATCTGCAGGCGGTCTGGTCCATTTCTTTTCCCACCCTTTCCACCTTTGGGTGAGGGGTGGGTGATCCCAGTGTTGTCGCGCGTGCCCGTCCACAGACAGACGCAAGAGAGATGAAGGGATGAGAATAGATCCCACCCTGGTCAGGGAGGCTGGATTTCTCCTGGCCGCATGAGCAATTTTTCTGATCTTAAAAAAAACAAAATAAAATAAAATAAAATTCCCCTCTATTTTTAGAATCAGTTGTACATAGTCTAACAGGGCCTCCTGCCCATATAAGGAGGGGCTCTCCCCTGCCTTTTGGGAGGGGTATCATATGGCATCCTATCTGAGAAGAGTAACACCATCACTACTATCTTGAAATAAATTATCCGTGGGGTCTCATTCCCCTTTATCTGAGACTAAAATTTGGGTATATCCATGATTTCCCCTTGATCCTTGAGCCTCCATACTCAAAAACCTGATCCTTGATCCTTATCACCAACCAATAGCTTTGCTGGTTGAAGAAGAATTTGACTGATTGAATTCTTGAGTGTGTTACACCACTCCTGATCCCTTTATCCAACCATACTGGTCCTGATCATCCTTTGACTATCTTTCTGGAACCACTCACGTTTGACTGAAGAAGTTTTATTAAGCTTAAAATCTAGATTTTTAAACCTCCCTTCATTTATTTTGAAGTTGAATTCTGCCACGCTACTCTTGAGTCCCTTGAGAAGTGTTGGGTTATTCTTGTTTGAATCAGTTATTTTTTTGCTTCTAGAGCTTCTTCAAACAATTAGCTTTGTCCTGTGCAGCCACCCACAGTTATCTGGTACCCTTCAAGCACTTGATTGCGGAGAGTTGGGCAGGTTCATTGAGAACCTGGAGGTTGTTTGGGATTGAGTTGATCTTTCCTAAGCTTCTGCTGATGGCCAGAGCTATTAGCTTGTGGACATTGTCACTTACAATTGCCTTGTATTGTTGAACTCTGAACAATCCTTGACTTATTCTATTCAAGTTTTCCCCGCCATCATCTTGCCTCAGATGGTGTTGTTTTCCCCACCTACCAACTAATATCATCTTTATCCTCTTACATTTGGTCCCTTGTTTACCAGGTTCTGGAATTTGATCTTGGTTACATTTAAATATTTTTTAACACTCAGGAGGGCAGCCTACACAGCACCTTTCCCCTCCACAGAACTGCCACGGCCTAGCACTGTTTTGAGTCTTACACCGCGCTTGTGCTGGAGGAGGACTCCCCCCTTACCCTTTACTTCAAGTTGATTCCTGCTGCAGCTTGTGTTGATCATTCCTTCTGCTGTAGAGCATAGTTACAATAACAGATCAGGATCAGCCATCATGTGATTGGAGGAACCTGATTCCAGGACAAATTTCAAGGATCCAGGAGGATGGGACAGAGATAAGCAGCTAAAATAGGTCTCAGAGTCCTTTTGAACTGGCTGAGTCGGGTTCTTGGGCCAAAGGTGGGGATACAGCATCCAGCACTTGTGCTTGGGGTGATTAGCCATGGTATTGTGCTTCTTTGGCTTGCATTTGCCTGAGGCTTCTGTGAAGAGAGAGGCTAGTTGTTGAGGTCCCAAGGATGCACCATTGTTCATTCTTTGTTCATTCATAGGAATCTGCAGATGATAAAGAACGGCATTGGGATTAATTTCAGATTGGACATTGGAATGAGTAATTTTCTGCTTGATATTCCTTATAAATTCTGGAAGCTTGTCTAGGATCATATAGGTGAGGATGTTGATAGGAATAAAAATACCAATCTCATGAAGTTTGTTGACACTGATCTTCACTTCAGTAATAAATGATTGGATTTTGTTTTTGTCAAAGGATATGGAGGAGAATTGACTGTACACCCTGGCTCAATTCAAGGGTGAAGAAGACACAAAGTGTTTGAGGATGGCCTCCTAGATTTCTTTAGGACTTTGCTTGTTTTGGGAAGTGATTAGGTTAGGTTGGACCAAGGACAATAGCTTGGAGATGAGGATCAAGGTCAGAATGGAGTTTTCAGTCAGTGAAAGACTCTCAGATTCTGATCCAATGGAATCTTTGAGCTGGGTTAGATTCAACAGGGTGTCAATCAGAGTTCTCCAGATGCTGAAGTTGTCCTCAGTTAGAATGGGAATGGCTTCAATTGTGGTTTTGAGGATGGTTGGATTTATGTCTTCCTTCATGATTGCAATCCTGAATGGGTTGTGGTGATCTGGGGTTGGCAAGGCGCCACAATTGGACTGTTAATTGTGGTAGAGTTTGATTCTGAGATTATTCTTAAAACATCAAAAAACAGACTGAACGCAGAAGGTGTTAACAACTTTAAACAAGATGAGAGAGAAAGGAAAACAGAAAGGAACCTACCCCTGATGACAAGGGACTGGAGGTGAGACCACTTGAAGTAGAAGACCACAAGAAGAAGGGACAAGAAGAGCCAGGAGCTAGCATAACAGTTTGATGAGAAAAAAATGAGATAACAGAGACACAGACAACAATGCTTTTCTCACCAAATGAGAACAGTCACGCAGTAGAAGACGGTTGGGAAGGATTGAAGAAGGACTCAGGGTTGATGAGCTGAGTGGCCTTGAGGGAGTAGAGCCAATTGGTCTTGGAGGTCCAGTATGCGTGAGATGGCAAGTTATAAGGTCAATCTTGTTAGGAGAAGAGATTGTAGGAATTGGTCCAGAATTTTCAGAGGAGAAAAAAGAGGTCAGTCAATAGAAGTAATATGAACAGAGACACAGTGGAAGAAAGAAAAGACAAGAACTAAGTGTTTGCAGTGGTGACAGGAAAGACAACATCAGACTAAGAGTTGGAAAAAGATAGAGAGAGAGGCAGAATTTCAACAACATCCTTGAGAAAGAGGAAAAGAAAAAAGTATCCACCCCAACCCATCTAAAACTTCAGCCTATAAGATAATAACCAAAGAAAACCTGAAAAGAGAGATTTATTTATTTATTCATTTATTTTTGAGCACCAACCCTTTGACAAGCCCGCGCCTCACTGTTTGACCCACATCCATTCCGCGCCATGTGCTTTCCTAGTTCACTGGATCATCCATTTGAAATTGTTCTTGCGTTTGATTTTCCAGAATGCGGGGCTTGTCCCTGGGTCCATGGACCCATCTTTGCGCCATTCCTGTACCTAAAAGAAACTCATAACCCAGCTAGTAATAATCCCAAAAAGCCAATCAAGAGAGAAGGAAATAAGAAAAAAAACATTCTGGTGTGTGTAGTTGTTCCAGCTGTGAACCAACTAGGGAAACCCCTCACCAAATCAAATCATATCCCCTATTCACCAATTTTCCCCCCCACTTTGGCTGCTGTCCCCAGCAGTCTGAAGTTGTTTACTCCGCTGGACACAAACCGCACGCGCGGCCTTGTCCTTGGACAAAGGATCCGCTTTGTAATCCCCCTTGCTATCCAAACCAGCCATCTTGTTGAATGAAGTTTAGCCCCGTGCAAAGAATTGTTTCACGTGCAAAGCGGTGGCCTTCCATCCAATTCCTCCAACGGGTAACATCCTTCAGTGAACTTGGACGTTACAGGGAAAGGAAAGTTCCATTGATTTTAAAACAGTTTCCCCCATTGAGTTTCCAGCCTCCGGTTGTAAAGCAGAACCAAGTCCCTCTTCCCCAACAGATCACGCAGTTTGTGCATGCAGCGCTTCTCCCAGTAGCAGATGGACTTTTTGCAGGTTTTCTTCAGCCTTCCCGCCGCTTTATCCAACATCTCTCCCCTTTGCACAAGCTTCTGGGCACGGGCCTTGACAAGATCCACGGCCGTCTTAACCTTCCACCAATCAATACACAGAAAGGTTTCCAGCTCAATGTCAATTGGCAGCACAGTTTGCCACCCAAATAGCAGCTTGTAAGGCAAATAACCCGTCAATCTCTTCACCAAAATCCAATTGGAAAAGAGGACTACTGGAAGGTTTTCCTGCCACTGCTTGCCATTCTCCCTGCACATTTTCACCATTGCGTCCTTGATTGGCTGGTGAAAGCGCTCAATCAACCCCTGCCTTCTGGACAGTACTCCGTCACTTGCCTGAACTTTGCTCTGCAACTTTGTACCGACTCCGCCAACCATCCCTGGAACCCTGCACCTCCATCAACCGTTCTCAAGCAAAGTGATCCATAACATGCAAACCAGTCTTCCTCCAGAAAGTGCCCAAATTTCTCTGCCAAGAGTTTCACCAGCAGCTGCGCTTCCACCCATCCCAACAGATTGTCACATGCAAGAAGGAGATACGCAAAGTTACCTGCCTTGATGTGCACAAAATCCAAGGAAACCAGCCCAAACAAAGCTTCCTCTCCAGTGGGAATACCAACTTTGTGAGGAAGAGTTGCCCTCTGCTTCTGACACGCTTTTCACAACTTTACCCAATCCTGCACCGTGTGTACCACACCCAGCCACCAGAAACTTTCCCCCACCCGCTTCCACCTTTTAATCTTGCCACAATGGCCAAGATTGTCATGCAGACTCCCCAGGATTACCTCCTGATCCACCCTCAACATGCTGACCACAAGCCCTACCGGCGCGCTCCGCTGCCACAGCTGTCCTTCCTGCAGGTAGAAATTTACTGCTCTCAGCCAAATCCATCTAAAAATCTTGGCTGGCATATCATCCACAAACCAATGATCCCACAAATACAAACTGAGGACTGCATACCTTCCAGACTGTTGGGCGGAAGTTGAACACCTGCTTCCATCACTCCCACCTTAACCGTTGGAGCGTCCACATCCAGTGGTTCTGCACCTTTTTATGGATCATTGCATGGGTACCAAGAAAACGCATCCAGCATTGTAAAAGTCTTCCCTGGAACATGTACCACCATGAAAGAAAAAAACTGAAGTAACGCAAACCACCTGGTCATAGGCGCGTTTGGAAGCATTGGCAAATTGATCATCCTTGCAAGCGCCTCTGCATACACCAGAAGCATGAAGTGAATCCCCCATAGCAAATGCTGCAAACTCTTCACAATTTTAGTGACCCCACAAAGCTCCAACTTTGGCTGCAAATACAGGCTCTCTTTCAGCATAAAGGTAATGGACTTTTAAAGCACAGGTTGATCTTTCCCCTCATCCTCCTGTTTCAGCACCAACCCCGGGCCAAGCTTGCTCAAATCCATGGCAAACTTAATTACCTTGGTGTTGTAATCCAAGTCCTGCAGGACAATATTGCTTCTGACAATCTCCTTGATTTTGCCAAAGGCGCTTTAAAATTTTAAACCCCAGGCCCCTTCCGAGAACTTATGCGTCAATGCCTGCAACAGACTAGCAACCTCCGCAAACCGCTCAATGAATATCCCCACATAGCTACACAATCCCAAGAAATGGAGAACTTGCAATACAGTCTTTGGTGTTGGCCACTCAAGGACTTTGTTGCATTTCTTTTTTGCAATCTGCCTTCTGTCAGAAGCCATCACATTCCCTAGAACCTCCAGCCCGTTGTGGTGCCCCATCCTGGACACCCTGGCCGCCTTAAGACCTCAATTTATAAACTGTTGCACAAACGGACCGCCCGGCTGAACAACTTATCCTCAGGCTCATCCAAACCATTATTTACCCGCGCGCGCGCGCCGCGCCGCGCGCCCCGCGCTTCCATTATCCGCGTCGCGCGCCGCGCCGCGCCGCGCCGCGCTCCTTTCATCCACGCGCGTCGCGCGTCTTTTATCCGTGTTGCTTGTCATCTCCGCCGTTGTCATAGCACGTCCTCATCTTTGTTGTTGCGTGTTCTTTGTTGTTGCGTGTCTTCATCTTTGTCGTTGCGCCTCCCAATCTCCTCATTGCTACCGTCGCGCAGCGCTCATCCATGATCTACTGAATCCATCCCAACCGCACCCGCAAGCATTTGGAAAATCCTTGGATCCGTCAAACCTCCCATTGCACTTGATCTATCAGTCGTGGATCTCAAGGCCGTCAGGATTTACTCAACTTTCTCAAACCAATCTCCTATCCGCCCATCCGCGCTCTCATGGACTTCATCCGTCACCTTTCCTGGGACTCTCCCACCCGCTTCCCCTTTCCGACAAGGGGTGGGTGACTCTGGTATTGTCACACGTGCCCATCCACAGACCAACGCGAGTGACCACATGGTTGCCTTCCCTTTTCCGCTCTATTTGTAGAATCCGTTGTATATAGTCTAACAGGGCCTCCTGCCCATATAAGGAGGGGCTCTCCCCTGCCTTTTGGCCCAGAGAGAAACATCGGAGCATTCCAGGATCCCATCATCAGATCATCAGAGAATCCCATCATTCTATGAGACCATCATCATAAGCAATTTATCCGTGGGCATCCTTCCCCACTTATCTGAGCAAATTATCCGGGTATATCTATGATTGCCCCTTGATCCTTTGAGCCTCCATACTCAAACTCAGTCCTTTGTGACCTTGATCCTTATCACCAACCAATAGCCTTGCTGGTTGAAGAAGAATTCCTGTCTGCCTGAATTCTTGAGTGTGTTATACCACTCTGATCCCTTTTTCCGACAATACTGGTCTTGATCTCTCCTTTATCATCTTTCTGGAGCCAATCACATTTGATTGAAGAGGTTTTATTAAGCTTAAAACCTGGAGTGTTATACCGCCCTTCTTCTTTGAGGTTGAATTTCGCCACGCTATTCTTGAGTTCCTTGAGAAGTGTTGGGATATTCTTGCTCAAATTCGTTATTGATTTGCTTCTAGAGCTTCATAAACAAATTGCTTTTGTTTTGTTCAGCCTCCCACAGTTATCTGGTACCCTTCAAGCGCTTGATTGCGGAGAGTTGGGCAGGTTCATTGAGAACCTGGAGGTTGGTTGGGATTGAGTTGATCTTTCCTAATCAGCTGCTGACGACCAGAGTTATTAGCTTGTGGGCGTTGTTACTTACAACTGCCTTGTTCTATTGAACCCTGAACAAACCTTGACTTATTTGTTCAAGTCTTTCCCTGCACCATCTTGTCTCAGATAGTGTTGTTTCCATTGCTATCAACAACTCTTATCCCCTTCTCTTAGTTTGATTTCTCATCCATAAGGTTCTGAACCTTGATTCCGCTTACATTGAAATATTATTGTAACTCCTAGGAGGGCAGCCTAAACAGCACCTTTCCCCTCCACAGAACTGCCACGGCTTAGCACCGTTTGGAGTCTTACACCGTGTACGCAGACCACAAACTTTTTCCCAGAAACCGTGAGCCCCACATCCTCAATCCAGAACAAGATTCATTCCAGCCTTTGGAGGAATTCCCAGACAAATCGGCAAATTCCTGGAGTGTCAATAAGTGTTTCCCCTCCGTAATCCATCTTTGGGCCTTTGATGCCTGTGTTCTGAAAAAAAATCTGCACCCCCTCTGGAAAATATTCCTTCAGAATCCAGGTAATCTGCGCTTGCTAAACACTGAGTGCAACTCTTCACCCTAGGACTGAGAGATAGAGAGTTAGAGAATAAGAGTGATGAGTGTAAAGAGCCTTCCAACCTGATTTGATGATCTCATGTCCTCCTCCCTGCCATCCCATTGAGAGTTCAGTTTAAGTAGCCTTCCCCTCAACCCTAACCTAAGTAAAACTGCAAGTAAGCAAGAATAATGAAGTACAACCCCTAAGTACAGAACCTTAGCCCAAACTCTATCCTTCCATCCCCATCCCATGATCCATATCCCATATCCCATCTGTATAGTGCCATTAAATCCACCCATTTTTTCCTTCTAATGACGCAGCCCTTGTGCTGTGCCCAAATTGGAGCCCCCCATGCATGTCCACATCAGCCCAACGCGCCATTCCAGATATCCAAGGTACATCCACAAAATCTGTCCAATTCAATCTGATCCGCCAAACGTCTCCAGATGCCAAGCTCAATTCTATTTCTGCTGCGCCCGCAGCATGGTTTGAGCTGCTATCATTTCTGAGAGCGTAGCGTTCAGCCCATTCCAACTTGCTTCTATAAAAGACCACCACAGCGTGCGTCACAATTACCTGCACACCTCCTGACAGCCAGGTACCAGAGAAACAGTTACAACCCATATACATGCATTGTGCATATGTAACAATATAAATTACAGATAGAGGAATTTTTTAAACCTCCAAAAGTTGAATAAAAAATATAAAATTAAAATTATAACACAGAAAAATTGGGGAAAACAATCATGAAGGTTGTCACATAAATACTGTTATGAAATCTTTATGAACCACAAAACATATCAAAAATTTGGCTTAAAAATTATTAAAAATTAACAGAATGATCTGAAGATAAGTGAGAATCTACAATTACCCAATTCTGACCATTTTACTCTAAATAATAGAATACAAAATAAAGAAATATTTAAGACATACAAAAATAACAAATGAACATTTAAAAAAGTCATGACAATTATTTAACACATAAATATAACACAGAAAGGTCCATCTGAGTGACAGAAATAAGATTGTGTGTCAAAATAACCCTGGCCAGTCTGATAGACTTAACCCTCCAGCACAACCCTCTCTACAAGCCCTGAGAAGGTGCCCTTAGACCTAAAAGGTATATATGAAGGCCTTTTTTGGTTGATTTAAACAGTAGTAATTTTTAGTATCAATCCAGAAACATTGCAATCTGTGATAAATTGTTTATAAAAGAGATAAAAAAGTTATATATGGCCATAGTCTGATAGTATAATTATCAATTATAAACCCATCATCAGTTCCCTTGAAAAAAATCAGCAAAGACCCCAAATATTGCACTGAGACGCTTTCAACTGTGAATTACTGCAAGAACCTTGAGCCAATACTTAAAATAATTAAGTTCTCTCCTCCTTTACTCAAGAAGTCAGTGCTTTAAGACAGCCTGTCCACCCATTCCCTTGAGTAAACCCCTTTTTAGAAATAACTTAGGAACTCATTTTCCCAAGGTTTTTACACGGCTCAAAGTAGCCCCTTGAAAAGAGGTTGTTTCAATAAAGATCCCCAGTCTTGTATAAGCTGTTGCCCCTCTTTGAAAATATATTCAAACCATTTTAACCAAACCAAATCCCAAACTTTGCACTTGCTCTTACAATATCATTAATTATGACCAGTTTATGTGATTTCTTGGAATTATGATTGCTTCAACACCAATATCACTTGCTGTAGATAAACAACTGCAAGTTTCCTGGAATAAGTAAGATGAAACAGAGGATGGAGAAGGTGGAAGCGCAGGGTTGTTTGTGTACCAAGGTTAGGTTTGAGATGGATGTACTAATAACTCAGCCACAAATCTGAGTTGTATACAAGGCATGGAGAAGAAGGAGACCATCTCTTAAAATTCTTGAAAGGAAGGAAGGAAGTCTCTTAAATATCTTTTTCTCTTTTCTCAAAAAAACTCTCTCTCCAGTTGCTGGTTGAATTGCGCCCTTGGCTCCTTAAGACAAAAGGGACCAATAACTTCCAAACCTCTGGGAAAAATTAGGGAGTCCAATCCTCTTGTTTCCACAGCAGGCTGTGTAAAATAAAATACTTGTTGAGCAAAGCTTGTTTGAATTTTGGAATCTTTGGGCTAGTTGTCCGGCCCCCTTTTTTTTTATCAACTGAAAGCTACTTGCTGTGCTTTCAAATAGCTCAATGCAATTTTGCGAAAAGGCAAAACACTTTCAAATCATGAAAACAAGAAGGTTTGAGGGGAAAAAATCATTTTTTATTAATATAATGAAATTCTGAAGACATAAAATTTAATTTTTCATCCAATCTTGACTGAAAATCATGGCTTCAAGGGCCTCTGGAGCTAGTTTTGTTCTGAAATAATCCAAAAAAACCACCACTGGTAGAGAATTCCTAAAGGAGTCAAAATTAAAATGAATTCATTATCAGAAAAAATTGAATAAAAAAAGAAGATGAGTATTAATGATTCTGATTCAATAGAGCTCATTGGAACCATCAAAATTTTCTTTGCTAAATGTGCTAATGTTGGAAATTGAAATGAATTTTCTTTCCACCAGTTCAGAAAGCTAAATTCAGAATTGCCTTCCAGTATATCAATCAAAGTTTCTTCAAGTTATAAATCCAATTCAGCAAAAGGATTACTTGATTTAGATTGTGTTTTTTCTTGTAAAATCTTGCAAAAACCATCTGATTTAGAATTTCTATAGGATTTATCAACAATTTTAACAAATATAATTGTTTTTCCCACTGATGATATGGGAGAATAAGATTCAAGGAATAGATTCATTTTTTTCTGAGGTCTTGTATGTAAATATTAAAAAAACAATATTCATAGTCCTTGAAATGGTTTATTGTGTGTATTTGGCTGAAATATTGAGGAAATACAATCATTTCCAAATTATTGAGATGATTCTTCCGGATGATATTCTATGTACTTCTGAGTAAGGAAACATAGGTTGGATTTTGGATATTTTTTACCAGAAATTTGATTTGTTGCTTGTTGAAAAATTTGAAATAAGTCCTTCAATCCTCCAAGTTCAAGACATTCAGCCTCAGATGGGATGGCTAAACACTGTAATTTTCAAATCTGATGATGCTGCGGGGATGATTTGTATGGAAATGCAGAAGAAATAATTTGATATGTTGATTTCCATATTTTTGGAAAATCAATAGTAGGTTCTTTCAGTTTTTTTTGTGAGATTCCAACAATATCCATGGAACATTCAAAGCTCTTTTTTCTTGATTTTCAACCCCTTACAAACTTAATTCTGTATCTGAGCTTGTTGATAGCACCAAAATAAAAATTCAAGCCATCTTTCACAATATTTTTGAGGATATGAGCTGCACATCAAACATGAAGAAACTTTCCATCCAACTCTCATGTGTTGTTTGGAAGTTAAAGAATAAAATTGCATATTTTGTTGATTGCACTATCATTAGGGCTGGAAGTATCAGTAGTAACAAATGAAAATTTGACCATCAAGTTCCAAGCATGAAGGGTCTGGGCTAGTTGCTCACTGATTTCAATTCCATTATGTGATGTGGAGCTGGAAGTTGTTTGAATGATAAAGGTTTCTTGTTGAGTTTCCACTTATTATAAATAAATTGACTAGTAAAAAGAATGTAGCCATTATTTTGAGGGGATTCCCATAAATCAGTTTTAAGTGCAATTTTTCCTAATTTTTCCAACGTGGTATGGATTGAGTTCTTGAGGCCATCCTATAATTCCATCACATCACTTCTAACAGTATGTTGACTAATTGGTTTAAATAATTATTTTACTTGCTTTAGAAATTTTCTGAATGTGTCATGCTCAGGCATCGTGAATGGATACTCATGCTTAAAAATCATTTTCACCACTTCCAATCTTGCAGTCTTCTGCTCAAACTTCCAAGTCAAACATTTCCTCTTTTCAAGATTCAATGGTGTTTGTTTCATTGGTTGAGATGAGTCCCCTGACTGTGCGCATCTCTCAGCATGACGGGAGGGGAAGCCTTTCAAGATTTTCAGATTTCCCAGAAATCATTAACTGATCAATTGAAAGAAGGTTGGATTAGAAATTGATCTAGAAACATTCCCCCAGAAAATTCATACTTACCTGTCTCTTTTTACTCAAAGAAGTCCCACAATTTGATTTTTGTTTGCCTTTGTTTGTTTGATTCTTGATCACCAACAACCACAACACAATTTTTGAAATTCTGATTCCATGCCGCAGATCCTCTTCCTGCGTCCACTGAAAATACTCCAAATGAGGAAGCTTGCTCCATTACTCCATGTCAATCTTACCTTCAGTCTTGCCTCCCTCTTATTTCTCTCACCCCATTGTCTGTTTCCTTTTCTATTCCTTTCTTTTCATTTCTGTTTCCTTCTTTTAAATCTCTGCCTTGACCTCAACATTTGCTTAAATTAACTCAAAAGGTTTGACAAATCAAACTTATTGATCTCAAGCTCTAATTTTTTGGATCCTCACTCTTAAGGGTTCTTCAGATCATCCACTTCAAGCCCTTCTTAAATCATCACCAAACAATCTCTACTTCACAGCTATTCTCATTTGTTGAGAAAAGGATCATCACCCTCTGGTCATTGAATCTCTTTACTCAAGAGTTTTTGTGCAGTTCCTACCTTCAATTATCCTAGTCCCCTAATTTCCTAGTTCTGTTCTGGATTCCTATCTTGTTCCCTAATGCTTCAATTAATTTACTATCCAGGGCAAGATTTCTTCTTTTCATTTTTTTTATTCCTGTTTTGATCCTTCAATTTAGATTCCTTAATTTATCCAGTATGGTTTTTATTATTAAAGCAATAAATATTGTGTGTGAAATTGTATCACAATTAACAATCAAAGCATGTTCCCACCAATAATTTTGAGTATTCTCAACCAGATCTGTCTTTGAATCACCATGGAAAACATAAACCTGACCATTCTTAAAGCCACCATAGAAGCCATACCTGTCCTCAGCAAAGACAACTTTACCATCTCAAAAACTGGGATCAAATCACTGTTGAATTTGGCAGCACTTAAGCACACCATAGGGTCTGAATTCAAGGAGCTTTCAGCCACTTATAACTCCATCCTAACCTTGATTATTTTATCCAAACTCTCCTCTTCCATTCATACAAAATTGCCCACTGCTCAAAACAAAGAGTGCGCTAAGGAAATTTGTAAGGCAATTCACAAGCACTTTGTGTCTTTGAAATCATCCAATTAAGCAAGTTTATACAGTCAATTCTCCTCAATCACCTTTGACCATAACAATATCCAAGTGTTCATCACTGACGTGAAAACTGGTGTTTTAAAATTGCACAAGATTAGTATTGTTATTCCTGTCAAAATCCTAACATAAATGATCTTGGAAAAGTTACTGGACTCTTTAAGAAATATCAAACAGCGGATAACTCACTCAAATGTAAAATCTAAAATCAATCTCAATGCTATTCTGAATCACTTGAGAATCCACATGAAGAAACAAAGAATGAACAAAGCTGTCTCCTCTGGATATCAGCAACTAGCCTTCATGTTTACCAATGCTTAGGTTTAATTCAAGCCCAAGAAGCACAAAAACATGGAAAATCATCCCAAGCACAAATTCTGGATGCTGTACCCTCACCTTTTACCCAAGAAACCAGGAATTACATTAGATGTCTCTACCTGTCTCACTTTCCTGGAAATCTTCAATTCTTTCTTGAGCTGGTTCTTCCAGCCATATGATTGCTGATCCTGAATTGTTTTTTCAAATAAATACCTGATAAAAAGGAAGTATCAGTAAAAGCTCTTGTAGGAATAACCCTGAGATTAAGGGCAAAGTAGAAGTTGTTCTCCAAAATGATTGGAATGATATCAGGCTGAAGAATTTTTTGTTTTTTCCCTATTTGGCTACTAAATTTCTCTCACTGAGATGGCTCCTACTTGAAAATTACACTTTCAACTTTCAAACTAATTGTTTTTCTCTATCTAAGAATGGTTAAATATAAATGAAAGGATACTATTTCAACCAAATTACTTGCTTGAGATTTCCTCCCATCCAACCTCCTACATCTCATCTTAACTTTGCCAAAAATCTTCATAAGTCCCTGGGAAAGGCAAGCTTTCATAGAATCTGTAAAAATTTAAGTCTGCCAATTGAGAAAAGTGTGGACTCAAAATCCTGTGCAATTTCAAAGATAACCAAGGGATTCTTTCACTCTTGAACTTCCACTGCAGATAAAATTTTTAAAGAATTACATCTTGAAACAATAGGACTTCTCCCTACCTCAAGAAAAAGCCATAAGTATTGGCTGACCGTAGTTGATGCCTTCTCACAATACCTGGCATCCATTCCTGTGGCCAGATAAGGTCTCATACCCAACACTCTGATAGAGGCAATCAACTGAGAAGCAAAAGACTAGGATAATATCCCTCAATGCTCCCCTTGGATCAGGGAACCAAATTTTTCAACTAAAAACTGTCCTTATTCTGAAAAAAAAACTCATCTAACAATGGTATCCCAATCCGTACACTCCTTATCCCAACAGTCTGGCCAAAATTTTTAACCGGACTATCATAAAATCAATTTTCTCCATGGCAAAGGACTGTAAATTGCCTTTAAATCTCTGGCATGAATTGGAGGCCAAAAAATCTCTGGCTATTAGTCAAATACCAACTCATAAAAGTAAGATGGCTCCTTACAATATTTTCAAAAATAACAAACTCCCCTTGTCATATTTCCATCCCTTAGGAACCTCTGTTTCTTATACAATTCTTCCGAAATCTTCTGGTTTGAAAATTCTGCCTCCTGGTGAAATTGGCCATTAAATTGGATACAACCCCAAAATTCAGTTTTATTGAATCTTGAACTCCAGTAGAATTTTCAACACCAAACAAGTTCAATTTCTAGAAATAGAACCTAATTACCAGGAACCTTCCACTTCCAACAAGTGGTTCTCAGAAGAAAAAATTATTCCTCCCAATGCTGCAAATAAAAATCAAGAGGACATAAGAGATCCTCAAGATGTATTTGTACAAGAATCCAAATTTCAATCAGAACCAGTTGTTGTTCATGAAACATCTGAACTCCAAGACTTACCTTCTGAAGAACCACTCAATGATGCGCCTCCCTTTGAGTTCTGAGGGAGCAAAATCTATCAGTGAAACCAGTAAAATACAGTTATCATTCTGAGTTTCTGGATCCTGAAAGGTTTGCTTGTCTAAGCATTTAGAGTTGAAATGCATTGAATCACATGACTTCTGGGAAGACACATCTATCGCCCCCAAAAAATGGGTGGAAACTGTCTGGGTAAACTTTTGAAAGAATTCCAAAACATTTTCACCTAAAATAATCAAATCTTGCCTGTGTATACAAGGATTTAAACAAGGACCCCAAATTGACTACTTTGAAACCTTTGCTAAAAATGGGAAATTAACCTCTCGATCACTATGGTTGACTCTGGCTATTGAAAAAAGTCTTCTGGTTAGAAATTTCAACATAAAGAGTGCCTTCCTATTTGCACCATGGCAAGAAGACCTGTACACCAAAACATGCAAAGAATTAAATTGAACTTCTCCCTTTCTCTAATTTCAAGAATCTCTGATCAGACAAAAGAAAGCTCTGGCTAACTGGAATCACACTCTTACCTCCTGGTTTGAGGAGATTGAATATATACAATCTTCTGATGATGAATACTTCTAAATTCATAAAAATTGGAACTCATTCATTTTCTTTCATGGTGAAAATTTAATTTTTGTATGAAAAGTTGAAATCTTCAAGGAACTGTTTCCGAACATATTTCCAAATTTTTTGGTTCATGATCTGGACACCCTTTTAGGTGTGAAAGTTGAATTCAACAGATCCTTTATCTCTCTTTCTCAACCTGATCTCATCAGGAAAGTGCTCAATCTGCCAAACATATATCAGAATGCAGATCCTTTGGAACACCACTCACCCCCAATGCTCAGCTAACTCTGGCCTCTGAAGACTACATCCAAGAGTTTGAATCCTTAGGAGTAAACTATATGAAGTTTCAACAAATTCTAAATTATATTTTAAGCCAATATTTTCTGGAAATGGCGGCCACCTTGTCCATTCTGTCCAGATTCAATGATTGACCCAGAATTCATCATTGGATGGAAGTCCTCAACTGCTGCAATCATTTGAAATCCACCTCAAACTAAAAGTTACTTCTAAATCCACCTCAAACTAAAGGTTACTACTACATACTTCTACCTTGAGTGGGTATTTTATTCCATGTAGATAATGAGGGATTCATTGAAAAATAAAACACTTTGGGAGAAATGCCAAAACTTAACATCTTCAAATTAAATCAAAGCACATAAATTACATTCTCCAAGACAGAAAAATTGAATAAAATCTTATTACCTCCTCCAATATGATTGCGGATGCTTTGATGAAAGATGCCAATTCTCACTCCTTGTCACTAATTACCACCAAGTACTTCCCCTATCCAACTCTTTCCTCATCATATGATCCAGGTTGTTGAAACCTTGATTCCATGCCAAAACTCCTCTTCCTGCTTCCACTGCAAAAACTCGCCACAAAGAAGCTTTCTCCTTTCCTCCCTGTCAATCTCCCCTTCAGTCTTGTATCCTCCCTTCAGTCTTACCTTCCTCTTATTGCTCTCACCCTATTTTCTGTTTCCTTTTCTATTCCTTTTGTGTCATTTCTGTTTCCTTCTTTTTGATCTCTGCCTTGACCTCAACTTCTGCTTTGATTAAATCAAAAATTTTAACTCCTCAAGCTTATTGATATCAAGCTGTAATTGCTTTCCTCCTCATTCTCAAGGGTTTTTAAGCTCAAAAAATTTAAGCCTTTCCATTGTTGCCAAATAATCTCTACTGTGCAGCTATTCTAATTTGGTGAGAAAAGCATTGTCTCTTTCTTGTCATTTAATCGCTTCACTCATGAGTTGTCTTGAAGTTCCCAGCACAAGCATCCTAGTCCCCCACTGTACTAGTTTTGTTCTGACTTCCTATCTTGGTCGCTACATCTTCAATTCCTTTAATAGGTAGGATTCCTTTGGGTAATTTATATTTCTTTTATTCTTGTCTTGATCCTTCAATTTTGATGCTGTACTTCATCCATTTTCTTTTTATTATTCAAGAAATCAAGATTTTTTCTGAAATTGTATCAAAATACCCTCTTTTGGTCACCAAAGGCATTTTTGTTGATTGTGATGCAACAATAGAAGAGTTTCAAGTGGAGGAAAACAACTTTTTGAATGAAGAAGAAGGTGAGGAACTGGTAGCTCAAACCAAGGGAGGCTAGTGCTCCCCTGCACCTCTTCAACCTCAGGTATATCTGACTTGTCCTGACAAGATCAACCTGAAACAAATACACCATTCTCAAAATTCTACTCCATCGTTTAAACCATTTTTAGGAAGACTTTCCACCCATCCCTTTCCACAAACTCATAAAAAAACATACATAAACCAAATTTCCTTCCTTGATTCAGCAAAATTCTGCCCAAAACCCTTCCTCCATCTCTAATTGGGTGCCGGCAAAGCAGCTAGGAGACATTTTTACTGATCAACTGCAACTGCCAAAGACTTCCAGGCTTCCTTCAAATTCAGTTTTCTTTCAAGGTTTAGGCCCAAAATCAACCTCAAAAAGTATATAAAAAAATTAGTAAAAATAATAAAATCAAGAATTTTTGGAAAATCAAAAAATTAGAATAATCAAAAACTTAAAAAAATTTAAAAAAAAATCAAAAAATTCAGAAAAATCAAAAAGAAATTAAATAAAAAAAAATAAAAAAAAAATAAAAAAATAAAAATAAAATAAAAAAATAAAAATAAAATAAAAAAATAAAAATAAAATAAAAAAATAAAAATAAAATAAAAAAATAAAAATAAAATAAAAAAACAAAAATAAAAATAATTATAAAAAGAGTGATGATAAATTTACAACTCCAAATTGTGTGGGAGCCGTGTAGGCCCCCGCACAACCCAATAAACTTGTGGGGGCCCATACATGCCTTCAATGGGTCTTTCCAAACACAATTTATTTATTTAATTATTCATTTATATCATTATTTATTTATTTATTTTTTATTTATTTATTTTTTATTTATTTATTTATATATTTATAAATTGATTAATTAATTAATAAATAAATTTATTCATTTATTACGACCCATTTTAGTTGTGAATTTATCATCACCCTTATAAAAATTAAAAAAGTGCCTTAATTTTTTCACTCCCCAAATCCTTGAAATCGTGGAATTGTACATTCACATGGCATTGTATGCCTTTGCTGCTAAACAGACAGATACTTTATTTCACAGTAATTTCAAGAATTCATTTTTTTTAATTCTGATGCAAAATTCCCATATCTGGGGTTTATAAAAACTTAAAAAAAATATTGGTAACTTTGGTGGCATTAGAACCGCTCCAAAAATGTAATCAAAAAATTAAAAGAATCCGCAAAAACCAATTTTTCAATAGGTTTTTGGATCTTCATTTTCAATAATTTAAATTTTCTTTATTTCAGATATCATGAATTTTTTAATACTTTCAAAGAGCTTTCATTTTTTTTTAGATCTTTTGGATGTATCTGTTTACCTTCAAAAAACCAAAAAAATCAAAAAAATCAAATTTCTCATTGGAAATTTGCATCCTTTTTCCATTTTAATTTCATTTTTTCTTGGATATTGAAGCTATAAAAATTTTAAAAAATCATTCAAAGAAAATTTGCTTTTCAGAATTTTCAGATTTATCATTTAATCTTAAAAAATTCCATCAAAAAACTGAAAAATTCATAAAATTCACGTTTTTCATCAGACTTTTGGATGCTTTTGATCTTCATTTTGATTATTTCATATTTGGTGATTCCAGGTTTTAAAAATTCAACTAAACTATCAAAGAGATCTTTGATAGTTCTTTCACAATTTTTGGGTGTATTTTTTTACCTTAATTTCCTTCAAAAACCCAAGAATTTCAAAAAATTGAATTTTCTCAATGGATCTTTGGGTAGTTTTGTTTTCCTTTTGAATTTTTTTTTGGTTAATCAAGTTTTCAAAAATTAAAGCAAAAAAAGATAGATTCTGAATAATTTTTAAAGATCTTTTGGATGTATGTGTACAACTCAACAAATTTATTCAAAAAATAAAAAAATAAAAAACAAATATGGATACAAATATTAAATTTGATTCAACCATAATTATTTTGATGTTTCTGCTTGATTTTCTTAGAGGGAGAAAATATCATTACCCAGATCTAAATCTTCCTGAACAATAGTTTTCCAAGATTTGGAATCCTGGGTCACAAAGCTCTTCCAAATTGGATTTAACCTGGGAGCTTGCCAATGATCAGAATTGAACTTGAATACAAGTAAATGTTTGAAATATTCTAGAAGAATGAGGCAAATTGGAGAAAATTTGGAATTTTGAGTGGGAAGGAAATTCAGAGGAATATAAGTGCAAGGAATTAAAGAAGAAAACAGAACCGCTTCACACTGATATGCTTAAGCCAGAATGAAAACTGGGAATGGAAATTTCATCTATAAATTTATGAAAGCGGGGCCAGAAAGGTGGTTCATTTTCCTTCTTGCTTCTCGGAAATTTGCACCCCACATTCCAGGAAGTAATCTTGGATCCTACAAAATTGGTTTGAATAAAGCTCTTTCACAACTTCTTTCCTGACTTCAATCAAGTCATCTGAGTTAATCCCAAAAGAAATGGCCGCTGCTTTAAATACACATTTCTCATCCCCTAAAAAATCTTGAACATGTGATATATTTTGAATTTTGGGGAAATGAAATATTTGTATTCAAACTAAAACCAACAATAAGAATTTTTTTATAAAATAGAATATAGTCTCAAGATCAAACTGACTTCTTCAATTGAGACTTGGAAAATATTCCAGAAGAACAACACAATAATGTGCAAGAAACCTAGAGGAAAAACACAAAACAAATCAGAAAAAAATAAACAATGAGAAAATATCAAATGTACTTACTTTCTCACTCATTGTTTTTCTGTTTTTGCGAATAAAATTGTTCCAGGTGGATGGTAAGGTGGATCACCAACATAATTTGGTATATTTCATCTCTTGAATATTTTAAGAAGATTGTATTCAGGAGAAGAAACTTCCTTGTTCACAATGGTTCCAGACCTCTGATAAAAGTTGAATGAAAAAAATTAATGAAATATAATATTCAAAAAATTAATTAAATATAATATTAAAAAAATCAAAAAAAAAGTAAATCAAATAAAAGCTCTCAATCTTAATACAATAAAAATCTGGAAGCTCTTCATCTGCTGAATCTTTCCCTTAATCCAAATCTGGCAACTCCACATATTCTGAATATTTCTTGTCAGTCAAAAATTTTCAAAAAAAATATTAGAATGTTCTTTCACTGTTGTTTTGAATTTTTGACAACTTGCATCACCAAAAAAAAGTGAAATCAAAAGGAAAATAAAATGATTCAAATTTCCAATGAATTTTTTTTTCTTTTTGAAGGAACTTTTTAAGGTGAGAAGATACATCCAAAAAATCTAAGGGTGCATTTGGCTGCTGCAGGTAACTTTCATTGTAGGTTACAAGCTGAAAATGAGCGCATGGTTGAATTTGTAAATGTAACTTTGGACAAGTTCCTGGGGACCTGGGGCCCCACAGCCAAACATCCTCCTGATTTTTCACTTTAACCTTCAAGAATGGGCAGGAAATTCAAAGTTCACAGCTAGTTACAAGGTAAAAAACTTGTTACTCCCTGTTACCTTTTTTTGCAGGGGCAGCGTGGGTGTGTAACCTCTGTAGAAGTTACACTTGATGGGTTACAGTACTTGCTGAAGACCCAAAATTCTGTAATTGTAACTCCAACCCCCTGTAACTCCCAGTAACTTCAATTTGGCAGGCAGGGGGGAGTTACAGTTACAAATACACCTGGAAGCCAAACAGAACCTAATAAAAATTTTGCAAATGTCTTTGAATGTTGCTTAAAACTTCAGATAGCTTAAATATCCAAAGGGAATTACTCAAAATATCCAAAATCAGTATCCAAAAACCCATTGAAAAATTGGTTTTTGCATATTTTTTTAATTTTTTGATTTCAATTTTGGAGGGCCTTCAATGCCACCCAAATTGATATTAATTCATTTTAAGGTTTTATGAAAACCATCTACAGTACTCCCGCACCGGAATGCAAATAAAATGAGTTCTTCAAACAACCATGGAATAAAGTATTTGTACATGTAGCAGCAAAGGCACACAATGGCACCTGGATGTAAAGTTCCATGATTCAAAGGATTGGGAGCCTGCAAGAATTAATTCCCTTAAAAAAATTAAAAAAAGGGCATTGGCATATTTGAAACACCCGGCAACCCTTTCATAACCCAAAATGGTTTTTGTGGTGGGGTTTGCAACCCATCCAAGTTGCAAATGGCCATTTGCAACTCAGAGCTTTGCAAAGGGCGGTTTGAACTCAGAGTTTTGAAAGGGGCGGTTGGCAACTCAGAGCTTTGCAAAGGGTGTTTTGTGACTCTCTGGGTTGCAAACTGCGTTGCAAAAGATCCCATAAATTTCCATCAGATGTTGATGAGAACAGGGGAGGGGACCCCAACGCTGGTGATCTGTTGGTTGATGATCCCCAGAAGGAGGGAGGTTGTCCTTCCAATCACACCATCTTTTTTATTTTGCAAAGACTTTTCTTGCACCCCCAGGTTGCAAAATCAAAATTTCCCTAAAAAAATTAAAAAAAGGAAGAACTTAATTGAATTAAATGGGTAAAAAAATTAAAAAGCATTCTTCTCATTCACAACTAGTATTTCCCAAATATAAAATATTGGAAAATATTATATTCAAAACCTCAGGGTTGAAGAAGGGCATGAATTGCTTCTCATGACCCATACGGATTTCAAACAGCCAATCACAGCCCAACAACTAGCAAGCAAGGTTTCAAGCAACTTGGGCATCCCTTGGGGGGTTGCAAACCCCTGTTTGCAACCCATTTTTTGTTGCAATTGGTGAGTTGAAACCCTATTTAGGTTCTTGATTGGGGGTTTGAAACCCCCCAGGGGTTGCGCAAGTTGAAATCTGGGGTTGCACCTGTTGTCCTGGCCCATTTGGGCTACTCCCCCCCCTAAATGGGCCATATGAGGCGGGATTTGGGGTACCTAGGAACCCCTGGACCAAATGTGAGTGCTGTAAACCCAAATTTGGTGATCTTGTTGGAATTGTCATGCCTCACACTCATGCCTCACATTTATTCCTGTGTTCTATTTTATGGTTACTTATTTTTTATTTATTTATTTCTATTTGTTTCTTTATATCTTTCTATTTTATTTTATTTCTATTTTCCTTCTTTCTATCACACCCCAAGCTCCCGTAGATGCGCACCTCACCTATCATTGTTGCGCATCTATGTATGCAAATTCAACATGTCGTGACCTGAGCGTCTCAAATAACTACTTGTGAGGCTGGACCAAATTATCCTTCCCCCCTCGCGGCACTTCCTATTCTTCATTCTATTCTTTCATCTCCTCAAGATCTTCTATGAGATATAGCAAAAGAGAAAGAATCATTGAGGAACGTTTTGACCAATATTTGTGGAGGCTTTATAATTTGGTGCAATGACAAACTCTAAATTCACGCTTTGTGATAAGTCTAACCCATCTCTACCGTCTGTCTCCTCAAGTCTTGAATATTGTGGCGTGTGTACTGGGGCTGTATTTCTTATTATAAATTCCGAGTCATCTCATCTTATCACAGCTTGGGTATGGTTTGATTCATCTTCTCTATGAACTCATGGATCATTCTCCTACATCTTGTCTAACTTATGTAATTAGTTTTACTTCTGGTATTCATTCTTTCACTTCTGCGATTCCTAGATAATTTATTTTATCAGATCTGGAATGCTATGCGGGAATATTGGAACACAAAGAAACTTGGAAATAAAAAATTCTTCCTATAGGCAAAACTCTTGAAACAAACCACGTACACACACAACACACGCCCATTGCATAAATTAGTTTTTCTCAAACCAAAAGTGAGCAAACTTTGGGAGTAGTTTGATTGAAAATTGCATGAAATAATAAATTTCTGTTTAATTTTTTTTGTTTATGGGAACAGTGTCAAGCCCAAGCCCTCACAGATTGAAAAAGGCTACATTAAATGATTTAATTAAAAGTGACAAAGTTTTGGTGGAATCTAGGGATTTGGGTAGGGAGTTGGAAAAGAAAACATTGGAAGGCACAATTGAAACCTAATCTAGAGCTACAATTGAAGAGATTGATTTTTCTTCACAAATGGAACAAGATGTTCCATCACAACTTGAATTGACTAAAGTTGGTGGGTAACATTTCATATGTCATTTGGCTGAGAAGGATTTGCCTTGATAAATACTAATGTGAATAAGGGGTTGCAGAACTGCTTGACCCTCCTCCTGTGAAAGCCTTTGCTACCAGTAAAGAAGCCAAAATTTATTGCCAGAAATGGGCAGCTATTCATGGCTACGCATTGAAAACTTTCAACTCAAGGAGACACAAATACATTGATCTAGCTTGTGACA
This sequence comes from Puccinia polysora, assembly GCA_025617555.3. Classification (NCBI taxonomy): domain Eukaryota; kingdom Fungi; phylum Basidiomycota; class Pucciniomycetes; order Pucciniales; family Pucciniaceae; genus Puccinia; species Puccinia polysora. The sequence goes on along the minus strand of CM062632.1, from coordinate 23,409,045 downwards.
CATTTGGGGTTTATGAAGGGCCATTTCCCATCAAATCACAAAGGAAAACTCACACTATGAAGGTTGGGTGTCAATTCATGATCTGTGAAAGTAGGAAAGTAGCAGATTCCATGTGGAATCCCTCCATTAGAAATGGCCTGAGCAATCATCAACCATCTGAAAGTCTTGCAGTTAATCCTCAAACAAGGAGAATTGAGGGGCAAGCTTTGGATCAAATAAAGGAAGGCATTAAAGATGGGCTCAATACAGTGAAAATTTAAAGGAATTGAGCAAGATTGATGGTAGTGAATACATTTATGATACAACAATCTATAACACTAAGCGGCAGGTAAAGCTGGCAGAACTGGAAGAAAAGGTGTTATGGATGCCTTACTGGAAACGCTCCAGGAATCCTAGTGGTTTTCCAGGTCCAAATTTGGTTGGGAGGATCACTTAGAGGCTCTTTTCTTGGCTCATTCTGAGTCTGTAAAACTTTTCAAAAAATTCCATCATATCAAATTGTTAGATTGTACCTATAAAAAAAATATGCTTAACATCCATCTATTGCATGTTGTAGGAATGACTGCCAACAAAACTACTTTTAAAAAGGCTTTTTTTATAACAAAATAAAAGTATGAGTCGTAAAGTTGGGTGCTGAAAATATTAAAGCAGTTGGCTTATGATCCCAAGAGGCTTCCAAAAGTCTTTGTGACGGAATGTGAAAAAGCTCTTATTTGTGATATTAAACACATCTTACCTGGATTGACCAGAAATTTTTTCCCCTGGAACTTTTCTAAAAAAATCCAAGAAAACTGTAAATTGCGCTTCAGTAATGACAATGAAGGATGGAAAAGTTTCATGACTCTTTGGGACAAGTATGGGGCCTCTAAAAACAAGGTGGAGGCAGAAGTAAATAATGAGGAACTCATAGTATGCAAATTTATTGCTTCTTCTATTGATATCTGCTGGGAGTGGTTACTTTGAAACTTGTATACAGTGTTTCTTGGAAGACCAGAAGAATGTACTTGAGTATATGGAAAAGAATGTTCTCATTATCAAAGAGAAATTTTTAACAGCTTGGACTTGCGTCTACCCAGGCACTGGAAATTGTCACAACTGCCCCTGGCGTGCAAGGGGCTGAGGGCACAGGAACTACTGCTCACAGAACTCAGGATAGAGATAAGAGATTGATTGCAAATGAAGAGGGGTGGTAGAGTAAGGACAATGATGAGGAGATGAATCCAGGAGGAAGGCTCTGAAGGATTTGATGAGGGAATCCTGTAAGAGTAACACCAGAGGGATAGGTGAGGTGAGTAAGGTAGGCTGGTTGGCTTTCTTGTGCTGAGATGACACCTATTGGATGAGGGGATAACCAATAAGAAGTAGTATACTAATTCCTTGGGGGAATTAGTCCAAGGGGAGAGGAGTGGCCAGTATATGTGAGAGCTGAGAGGAGGCTTTGAGGATTGGATGACTGGTGCTGGGTTGGGAGGTCCATGGCATTACATGTGGACCAATTGGGTTGAAGGTTGCAGATTGACAGGTTGAGTAATGGGCCTGTCCAGGAAGGTCATGTACTGAGCTGGAGTATGGGTTGTCCAGCCAGGAGTATTTAATATGGTTTTACTGTATGTACTTCTCATGCTAGATAGAGTTTGAAGGAGAGATGAGGATGCACCAAGCCATAGAGAGGTAGAGGGTGTGCCTGTGAGATTACCTAAAGGCTGCAGGATATGCAGGGGGATACTTCAAGATGTTCAGTAGTGTAGTGTGATTGAGCTGGGCTGAGGTTGGCTGAGGGCTGAGTAAGCCTGAGGAGAATGAGTCAATTTGGTTATGACAGTACCCCCCCAGAAGAGGAAGGGGTAGCTCCTGATACCCATAAGAAGAGGTGAGAGTAGTTTGAGATCTGCAAGATGACTGAACTATCTTTTCCCCCACCATATCCATCACCATTGCCACCTGATACCTATCCATCCCTTTTCCCTTACAGTAGATCATCCACCCCCTCATTCAGTATGGAAATCACCAACGGCTATCACCCTGTCAACCAGTATTTCCCTCCTTGTTCCAGGTGTGCAGAGACTGACAAGATTTGCATCACCAGCATCACTCCCAAGTCTGGGAAGTGTGAGTATTGTCAACAATACAAAAGGCCCTTTTCTGGAGCTCACAACGTGGGAAGGAAGGTACTAGGAACTGTTGTTTGGGTGAAGGACAAGTTGTGCCCCAACTTCAAAGTGAAGGAGGTGCTGGACAATTCAAGCGTGTAGCTAGGCGTGGAGAGTAGGGTAGGGGCTTCAGACAGTGAGTGTTTTTTTTTTTTTTTTTTTTTTTTTGTTGTTTAGATAGGCTGACTCCCGCCCGTGATCTTACTATTGTAGTGGAGGCGCTGAAGGAGAAGATGAAAAGACTGGAGAAGCCCTAAACGGAATTGAGGAGGAAAGGACAGCTGGCGTTGGATGGTACGTTGAAGAAGGGAGCGACCAGTTTGAACGCGATGGACGTGCGTTGGGGGACCCCTTATTTGTCATTGATTAGTTCAATCGCGGATTCCGAGTGCGTAGGGGGTCAATCAAACCTTTGTCAAAGCCAAGCTGACCCGGTCAAAGACGGTCGAACCACCGTCAAAGCGGTCAAAGCAAGCCAAAAGGTGGTTGAACCAATCAAAGTTTGAAAAGGCCAAATTGAATCCATCAAAGTTCGACAATCGAAGGTCAAACCTGTCGAAGTTCAACAATCAAAGGTCCGTTCCGTCAAAGTTTGAAGCGGCCAAGGTTCAAAGGCCCGGGGTCGAACCCGTCGAAGTTTGACGCAAGGCGGTCGAGGTGAATGAGCCGCGTAGAAGGGCGGTCAAAGCGGTGGTGATCCGGTCAAAGCATGGGCAAGGTAGCGGAGAGGGGATTGAAGAGGCATTGAAGCGTTGAAGAGAAGTCAAAGCTCGAAGTTCAAAAGTGGTTTGAACCGCCGGGGAGCCAACCGCCAGGAAAGCCGCGGCCGCCTCTATCAAAGTCAAAGTCAAACCTGTCAAAGTCGAAGTCAAGGAGGGTGTCAAAGCAGGGCAAGAGGAGGACAAGGAGGAAGATGCTCCTGGGGAGCCTGAAAATGATGAAGAAGAGGAAGAGGAAGAAGTAGAGGAAGAAGAAGAGGATGCAGAAGAGGAAGAAGAAGAAGAGGAAACAGGAAACATGGAAAGGGAAGGAGGTGGAGTTGATCAGGGTAAGGGAAAGGGTAAGGAAGTTATAGAATTGGAGGATGATTCCCCTGGCCCTCAGTCTGTTGGAGAGTCGGCCGGGAGGTTACTGGCTGAGGATGGAGTGATAGGTGGATATAGGAAAGTGACCCAGGGGGATATTGGTTTTTATTCTTGCTCTGGAGGAAAAGTAGTTGGACCCATGGATGCTATTGAAGATGATCAAGTGGGGACTTGAAGGAGATTGAAAGGCGTCTTGGGAGGTTTTCAAAGGATTCCAGGAGCAATGCCATTTTTGGGTGGAGTTTGAAAAATGGGGAAGAAGTGGAGAAGAAGAAGGAGAAGAAGGAGGCAAAAAAGGAAGTGTTGGCAGAGCTAGAGGATTTTTTATCTTTTTCTGGTGTAACATATGAGTTGGGAGCTACTGCTAAAGATAAGGAGGAATATGAGGGAAGGAAGATAAAATTGGCTAGTGTTTGGGTAGCTAAAATTACTGATTTGATTGATAAGATTGAAAGGGAGTGGTAGCTAGAAAATTTGTTTGTTTTCTTTTACTTTTCTGGATGTAGATGGATGAAATGGAGATAGGTTTGGTTTGGTTTATTGTTTTGGGAGAGTGGTAGTGAATCTTTTTTAATTATGGAGAAATCACAAGGAAAAGGATGGAGTTGGTTGGGGAACCAGAATGCCAATTATGATGGTTTGGGTTTGAAAGGATAGAGTGCGTGGAAGTCATGGAGGAGGTCTGAACAGTTGGTGAGATTGGCTACTGGTTCCCATGAGGTTCTTTCAGAGTCTTCTAAAAAACCTTTCCATTCGACTAAATAGAGAAGTTTGCCATGTCTAATCTTGGAGTCCAGGATCTGAGACACTTCCCACTCTTCCTGGCCATCAATCTCCACTGGTTCTGGGGGTGGATGGTGGTTAGGAGAGTCTGGGTCTGAGGAGTAGGGTCTGAGAAGGGAAGCGTGGAAAACGGGGTGGATGGAAGACCATTGATCAGGGAGTTGGAGTTTGAAAGCATGAGATCCTATACATTCAATAATGAGAAAAGGACCCAACCAATGCTCAGAGAGCTTCTTGGAAGGTCTGTTAGTATTGATATTCTTTGCAGATAACCAAACTTTGTTCCCAGGAGCAATACCTTTTGGAATGTCTTTTCTATTAAGGTCAGCATAGTAATTATACCTATCCATAGACTCTTTTAATTCTTTGTTTAATTGAATCTGGTTCTTCTGAATCTGGTACAGGTAGTGACTGGCAGGTTGGTTGTCCAACACATGCAGGAAGTCAAAACTTGGGTGCCTTCCATAGAGGGTAAAGAAGGGTGATTGCTGGGTAGAAGTGTGGAAACTGTTGTTGTAAGAGAATTCTGCCAAGGGGAGCCAAGTATCCCAGTCGTCCTGATGGTAACCAATATACATTCTGAGGTATTTTTCTAGTACTTGGTTGACTCTTTTAGTTTGACCATCTGTTTCAGGGTGGTAGGCTGTGGAGAGATTCCTTTGGATCTGTAATTTTTCACAAAGTATTTTCCAGAAAGAAGAGATGAATAGGGAGCCTTGGTCACTTATGATGTCAGAAGGTAGGCCATTTTTGGAGAAGAAATGACTGATGAAAAGGTTAGAAAGTTCTACTGCAGTCAGTGTACCAGTTGTTTTAATGAAGAGGGCCATCTTAGAGAAACGGTCCACCACAACAAGGATAGAATCAAATCCATTGGAGAGAGGGAGTTGAGAGATGAAGTCCATAGAAAGAGAGGTCCAAGGGCCATGAGGGATTGGAAGGGGTTTGAGAAGTTCTAGTTTCTTTTCATGCCTTGCCTTGTTCCTGTTGCAAATGTAGCAGGCTTAAACGTAGTTCTTGACATCCTTTGAAATTCCATTCCAGGAGAAGGATCTCTTGATGAGGTTGAGAATCTTATGTTGGCCAGGGTGACCTGCAAGAGGAGAATCATGTCTTTGATAGAGTATTTTTTGTTTAAGATGGTTAGCTTGGTCAGGTATGACCACTTTACCCTGGAACAGGAGTAAGCCACTATAGGGGTCTAAGGAGTAATCAGTTAATTCTTCATTCTTATTCAATCTTTTAATGATTCCCTGAAATAACTTGTCAGCTTGTTGACCAGAATTCAATTCACTCCGTTGATTTTCAAGTTTATTAGCAGAAATAAAAAAGAGTTTAGAAGCTTCAACTTCATTTTGTTTCAGAAGCTGTTGAAAATTTCCAGGGTTCTTTTCAGAATATGGCATTCCCCCCGCTGGATACACGTCATCCCGACGTGACAGGATATCTGGGATGGTCGAGAGTTTTCCAGGCCTGTAAGTGATCAGAAAATTGAATTCAGAGAGGAATTCTGCCCAACGGGCTTGTCTTCTAGTAAGGACCTTGGAAGACATAAAATACTTCAAAGAGGATTGATCAGTTAGCAATTCAAAAGGGTCAGTAATGCTCAATAGGTAGGACCTCCATTGCTGGAGGGCAAAAACAATGGCAAGGAGCTCTTTGTCATGGATTTCATAGTTGAGTTCAGCACTGGACATTTTTCTGCTGTCAAAGGCAATAGGGTGTTTAGTGTTATCAGCAGTAACCTGGTGTAGGACTGCACCCAGGGCATAGTCACTGGCATCAGTCTCAACATAGGTTCTCAGAAGGTGATCAAAATGGCGAAGGACGGGAGCTTGGGTAAAAGCTTGCTTGATGTTTTCAAATTGTTGCAAGGCTTCAGGAGAGAGGTTGAAAGGGGATCTGTTTCCAGCGATAGAGGTGAGGTGATAGACCTGTTTGGATTAGTTCTTTATGAACCTGCGATAGAAGTTAGCAAACCCAACGAAAGACTGTAAAGCCTTTCTTTTTTTAGGAGTTGGCCAGGTAAGGATGGTCTTGAATTTGTTGTTGTCCATAAAGATCCCATACCCTGAGACCACGTAGCCCAGATAGTCCACAGAGGGTGCATGGAAGTCGCACTTGGAGGCTTTTGCATATAAATTTTGTTTTCTGAGTCTGGTCAGTACTTCACACACCTGAGGGATGTGTTCCTGTAAGTTTTTTGAGAAAACAAGGATATTTTCATGGTAAACCACCACATAAATTGTGAGGAGATCAGCAAGGATTTCATTTATAAGATTTTGGAATGAAGCTGGGGCATTGGTCAGCCCAAAGGGCATGATCAGGTATTCATAGCTTCCAAACTGAGATCTGAATGCTGTTAGGTGTTTGTCTCCTTCCTTGATGCGCAATAGATTGTAGGCGCCTCTGAGGTCAATTTTGGTGAAGATGGAAGAACCTGAGAAGACAGTCAGTAAGAAATTCATTGGAGGAAGAGGGTAATGGTTTTTCCTGGTGACAGCGTCAAGCTTGCGGTAGTCAACACACAACCGCAAACTCCCATCCTTCTTTTTAACAAAAAGAACAGGTGCCCCAGTGCTTGAAGTGCTGGAGCGGATGAAACCTTTCTCTACATTCTCTGCTATGTAGGCCTGTAGGGTTGCCTTTTCACCTTGAGATAGTGAATAGATGGGCCCAACTGGAGGGAGTGGGCCTTCCAGTTGAATTTGGCGATCGTAAGCGCGGTGAGGAGGAAGTTGATCTGCTTTAACCTTGGAGAAAACATCTAGGAAAGAATGGTAATCAGCAGGAACTTTCTCCAACACGGTTTCTATTTCTTCAGGGTCTTAGTCAATGTCAAACTTGTCCCAGTCAGCTGAAGCATTCTTATGGGGAGTAACAGAAATGTTAGAAGAGGTGACCAATTGCATGATATGCCAGGATGAATCCCTAGGTTCCTCCTCCAGAGGAATGGTCAGGGGATCAATGAATATCCAAGCAAGGTGGGAAATTGTTGAACTCAATGGAAATTGGATGGGATGTTGAGGATGCAAGGGTTCTGAAGTGAAGGGGAGTGCAATGGACTGCAGTTCCAGAGGCAGAGTGCAAGCGGAACCAGTTGAAGTTAGGTTGGCCATGTTGAGTTCAACAGATTGGGAAGAAGAATCGTCAGCGGGCTGGTGTCTTGGGGTGATCAGCCCCATTCTCCACTTTACTTCAGGATTCCAGTGGTGAAGAAAGTCAATCCCCAGGATGAGGTCTTCTGAGAATGGTGTGTCGACGAGGAGGAATTCCCATTCAAAGCTAGGAAAAGAAGGAAGAGAGACCACCCAAGTTGCCTTGTGGGAGATTAGTTGAGAGGGTGACTCGTTTGGACCAAAATTGAAAAGAGGAATAGGTTTGCCCAGAGGTATGTGCTGTAATGAAAACTTTAGAACCATGGTGTTAGCCATTACAGATTGAGTATCACCTGAATCAATCAAAACACTATAACTCAAGTCCTTGTGAAAGAGAATAAAACATAAGCCTTTGGAAAGTGGGTCAGAGTAGTCTTTTTGTATCTTTCGTACCCTAATTTCAGTAGGGCAATAATCCTGGAGTACAGCAGGAAAACCACCTAATTGTTTTTTGGCTTGGGGGTGGAGGAGGAGTTGGTATTGGAGGCAGGATTCTTTTTGCAGTTGTCTGTCTTGTGCTTCCCTGCTCAATAAATACACAGTCCCTCCTTCTCCCTTCTTTCCTTTTCTTCAGCCTTGAGCTTGCCATCATGACCTAGGTCCAAGGTGGGCTTGGTCTGAGAGGATTGTTTCTTTGCAGATTTGTCTTTCTTCTTGGCCTTACCCTTGCCCTTTTCAGACTGGGAAGAATTGGCTTGGGATTGAGAGGAATTTTGCTGTTTAGAGTGGCTTGGATGGGAATACTTCTCCTTGACTTGTTTGTGGTACCTGGTATTGTAGTCCAACACTACAACCATAAGGTCTTGAAGGGTGTCTACAGAACCATCATAGCCGGCTAATTGATCCAGAAGTTGGGCAGGGAGGCTTTGGCGAAAATGGAAGTAGAAGGCTCTATCCCCCCATCCAGAAACTTTTGTCATAAGGGAACAAAATTCTGTGATGTGGGTTGGGGCATACCCAGAGTCCTTCATCTTCAAGTTCACAAGTTCCTTCTCTGCCTTGGCCGTTTCAAGACAATTGCCAAAGAGAGTATGAAGTTGTTCCGTGAAGTGTTGCCAGGAGTTGAGTAGGAATGAGGGCTCTTGATTGGTGAGATGGGCCAAGTAGGGTTGAATCCAACGGTTTGCGTTCCCAGTGAGGTAGGAGACAGCAAACAGAACTTTCCTTCGATCCACACGGAAGGTCCCTTTGTTTTTTGCAAAGATGAGTTCACAAGCTTGTAGGAAGGGCCTGAGCTTGGTAGGGTTATTGCCTTCAAATTTTTCTCACGGATTCATTGATGGGGCTTTGAAGGTTCCTGAGTAGGAGGTACTAGTCGTTGGGGGTTGAGAGAGTTTGGCCACTGCTAAAGTCATGGTTTGAAGCAAGGCTAGGAGAGTAGGATCCACAGTTGTAGGTTGAGGAGGTTGAACTGGAGGAGCTGGGGTTTCAGTTGAAGCGGAAGGTTGGGAGGCTTATTTTTGAGGTCCAGAGGTTGGTGAGTTAAGATTGCTAAGGATCCTTGAGTTGAAACCTGAGTCCTTGCTTTCTTCCTCCTCTTCCACATCCTCAGGGAGAGGGTTTAGACTGGGATCGTACAATGGGGAGTCCAATCCATAACCTGCTTGGGGAGATTGACCAATCACTCAATTAATAAATGGTCTGATGACAGGAGGAGCAGGGGACAGAGAAGCTCTTGGAGGAGCTGGAGGAAGGATACCAGTGTCCATGGTGTTGGAAGCTGGTGCAGGGAGGTTGGAAAAGGTCCTCCCTCGTCCACGGGCTTGAGGAGTAGATTGATTGTGGTCTTGTATTTCTATGGTAGAACCACGTCCTTGGGCGGCCCTGGTAAGAGGTGGACTGGTGATTATGGAAGGTTGTGCACGTCTAGGAGGCATGTTTTCCAAGTATGCCGTAGGAGAGTGACCCAAGAAAAATACCCGGAGAAAATGAGAGAGAAAATTTTGCCACAGAAAATATGTCTTGAACTTGTACAAGGTTCCGTCGCAGTCCCGGCGCCTCTTTTGATGTCAAAGTCAAACCCGTCAAAGTAGAAGGTCGAAGTTGAAGTGTCAAAGTCAAATTGTTGAAGTCAAAGGGTCGAAGTTGAAGTGTTGAAGTCAAAGTTTCAAAGTCAAAGTGTTGAAGTTGAAGGTCAAAGTCAAAGTGTCAAAGTCAAAGGTCAAAGTCAAAGGTCAAAGTCAAAGTGTGGAACTCAAAGTGTCAAAGTCAAAGGTTGAAGTCAAAGGTCAAAGTCAAAGTGTCGAAGTTGAAGTTCAAAGGTTGAAGGTCAAAGTCAAAGTGTTGTTTGACGGCCAATTCCAGGAGAGGGGTTGAGGCAGATAAATTCCGCAGGGTGTACCTTTGGAAACGTGGAGGCCACACACTGTTTAGCTTTATACCACGCACGCCCACAAATATTGTAGGTAGTGTTATCCAGGAGATGAAATGATTCTATTGGGATATAGAGGTGGGTAGTAATTGAGGGGAAGCAATCAGTATAATTTCAAAACTGCCCCTGGTGTGCAAGAAGCTGAGGGCACAGGCACTACTGCTCACAGAACTCAGGATAGAGATAAGAGATTGATTGCAAATGAAGAGGGGATGTAGAGTAAGGACAATGATGAGGGGATGAATCCAGGAGTAAGGCTCTGAAGGATTTGATGAGGGAATCCTGTAAGAGTAACACCAGAGGGATAGGTGAGGTGAGTAAGGTAGGCTGGTTGGCTTTCTTGTGCTGAGATGACACCTATTGGATGAGGGGCTAACCAATAAGAAGTAGTATACTAATTCCTTGGGGGAATTAGTCCAAGGGGAGAGGAGTGGCCAGTATATGTGAGAGCTGAGAGGAGGCTTTGAGGATTGGATGAGTGGTGCTGGGTTGGGAGGTCCATGGCATTACATGTGGACCAATTGGGTTGAAGGTTGCAGATTGACAGGTTGAGTAATGGGCCTGTCCAGGAAGGTCATGTACTGAGCTGGAGTATGGGTTGTCCAGCCAGGAGTATGTACTATGGTTTTACTGTATGTATTTCTCATGCTAGATAGAGTTTGAAGGAGAGATGAGGATGCACCAAGCCATAGAGAGGTTGAGGGTGTGCCTGGGAGGTTACCTAAAGGCTGCAGGATATGCAGGGGGATACTTCAGGATGTTCAGTAGTGGAGTGTGATTGAGCTGGGCTGAGGTTGGCTGAGGGCTGAGTAAGCCTGAGGAGACTGAGTCAATTTGGTTATGACAGAAATAAAACAATGTTTTGGGTGAAGGGGGCCCATTCTACTTTCAAAAAAATACTAGTGGGATATTTGTGGAACATTTTGGATGCGTGGAAAAAACTTGAAGGAACTAGTGAATGTCAAATACAATCAGTCCATGCAGCACTGAAAAAATTTTGAAAGAAGTTGGGAAAAGATCTTCCAAAAGAACTATTACCTTTGTGTTACAACTTGTAAATTTAGGCAATTAAACTCATTGAGAAACAATTGGAGAAGTTAAAGCGCAACCATGATGGCAAGGTGAGCTCTGGGTCATATCCAAAAACAATGGGCTTGCCTTTTTCCCACATTTTAGGCAAAATAATAGCATCAAGAGGATCCATTGTAACTGAGGATGTTCATCCTCACTGGCAGTCAGAGTATGAGCCTTCCATTGGAGTAAGTGGGGTTTTTTGAAGGGTATGAATTATTGGATTGAAAGATTAATTATTTGATTGACAGATTTATTATTGGATTTAAAGATTTATTATTGGATTGAAAGATCAATTATTAGACTGACAGATTAATTATGGGATTTACAGATTAATTTTTTTATTGAAAGCTTAATTATTGGATTGAAAATTTGAAAATTCTTTTGGTTTTGACATTTTGAAAAAGATCAAGGGCTTGATGAAGAATCTCAAATTTTTAACTAGTAAAATTCCATGTATAGGGAAAAATATAAAGAAATTAGGTGAGAGATTCTAAGGTAAACTCTCAAAAATACAGCTGCTTTGATTCCCAAGCCAAGGCTTGAGCCAAAGGTGTTAAGTTCAAGCCACAGTTGACCAAAATTGAAAGAAACCTGTCATGAGCTTTCAAAATTTAAACATGTTGAAAATGAAATTTAGAGGGAAAAAAGGGTTAAACAGGGACCCAAAAGAACAAAGACCGCAAGTCTTTTATCTTTGGTGAGAAATGATAATTTTTATGGTCTAATGAACTGATGGTAAAATGATTTCTTTGGTGCAAGGACGGCTCTTCATCTGAATATCATAGTTCAAAGGAAAAGACTGAAGAAAGTTTTAAAAGAGGACAAAAAAGACCAAAGATAGTATGTCTTTCATTTTGAGAAATGATCATTTTGATGTTTTAATGAAATTATGGGATAATTATTTCTGTAGTGTAAGGATGGCTCTTCATATGAATTTCATAGTTCAGGGGAAGAGACCTAAAGTTTTCTGGGGGAAGTTCCTTTGTAATTAGATTCCTTTTTGAAGGATGAAGAAGACGCAATGGAGGAGTCAAACAGAAGCTCATCTTGGGTGTGTGTTGATTCCTTTAATGAGATTACAATTTTGGCTAACTATTTTTTGATTCTAGGAATTATTTAACTAAATCTGTCACTTTTGCCACATTCAGTGTAGTTTACCCAAATTCTGTAGTCCTCAACTCTCCCCGCCAGGTTCCCACCTTGTTGGATACCCAACCTAGATCCTCTCAATCATTTCTCCATCTTCTTTGACCTCTCTGCATCATGCTCATTCCCTCACAATCCTCTGCCTCTTGTATTGCTCCTGTCATCCTCTTTGTCAGATCATCATCATCCTCCTATCCTTGACTTCCCTGTTCTCCTTGTTTCTTCCATCTGTCCTCACTTCAAGCTCCACCTACCCCGCTCAACTCATAAGCTCAAAGACATTGACATCAAGCTCCACCAACCCCGCTCGACTCATAAGCTCAATGACATTGACATCAAGCTCCACCTACCCCGCTTGACTCATAAGCTCAACAACATTGACTTCTTGCTCCTACTCATCAATTGATCAAATGTGAGGTCCACACTCAAACAATTCACCTCAAATCTCTTGGAATCTCACGCTACTCTTACTTTTTCCTGATTTCCTCCAGATCCCATCTCTTAACTCAAACCTCTCCATTTCTTTCATTACTGCTGCCCTCTTCCATGTCCCCTCAAAGCTTAAACTGTTGTGGGTGAGACAATTTTTAATAATCACTGTCATTCCTTTATTCTTCAATTCATCACCCATCTTGTCTTGTTTCTAATTCATGGTTTTCAGTCCAATTGGTGTTTAATTGAATAGATTGAAACCTGTGACCATTCAACTTATCACAATCAAATACCTGAGAACTTACATAGGTTCTTGAGGGAGTTTGGGTTCTGTTTGGTGATGGAAATTGTCAATTGAGAGTCATTTCTAAATCACGTGGGTATTATGAGCATGGATGGTTTCAAGTAAGAAAAGAAATTCTTGAAACATTGAGGGAAAATTAGGGTGCTATGTTAAGATCCTGGGTGGAAGTAACAAAATGGAGAAAAAAGACTTGATGTAAATGACCTGAATGAAAATATTCCCTCTTCAAAATAACTTTCAAAGCTTGAGATGGGTAAAATAGTGCAGATACTTATGTAATTTCAATATTTTTCATTTCATTGTAATCATCTTGTACTTTTACTCCTATGAAAATGGGTGTAAAAGAAAAATCAGATCCTATTTTCATTTTCTTTTTTGACAATAACCATTGGTTCCAGCTTGGATTTAAGGGAGATGTGATTCCAATCCTGCCCATGGTTTCCAAACCATGTTACATGATTTCCAAAAAAAGCCTCTGGTTGTGTTGATCACCTCAAAGATCAACTTGGCTGGTATTCCAATTTGTAGAAATCATTTTAATTTCATGATTTGGGTTTGGGTTCTGATGCTGATCTTGTAACTCTATTAATATAAAGGTTTATCACATTTTGAACATCATTATGTTGAGTGTTTTGAGTTAACATCATCATGATGAGTGTTTTGAATGAGATTTGATTGGTAAGTCAGTTCAACTTGTGTTGGGCTGATACCATCATAACGGGTATTTTTACTTCTTGGGATGAGCTGGCATAGCACAGGTTGAACTTTTTTTGGTATTTTTAATTTAGGGCTTGTCAATTTAACTGTCCATTATTTGCTGTTTTCACTTTGGGGCCTGTCAAATTAAACCGGTATTTTTTGGACTTTTAATTTAGGGCTGCTAAATAGACTCTTTATTTTGATTTTGATTTTAATTCCAATTTTTATTTTTATTTTAATTTTAATTTTTATTTTAATTTTAATTTAAATTTTTTATTTTTGTTTTATTTTTATTTTTATTTTTATTTTTATTTTTATTTTTATTTTTATTTTTATTTTTATTTTTATTTTTATTTTTATTTTTATTTTTATTTTTATTTTTATTTTTATTTTTATTTTTATTTTTATTTTTATTTTTATTTTTATTTTTATTTTTATTTTTATTTTTATTTTTATTTTTATTTTTATTTTTATTTTTATTTTTATTTTTATTTTTATTTTTATTTTTATTTTTATTTTTATTTTTATTTTTATTTTTATTTTTATTTTTATTTTTATTTTTATTTTTATTTTTATTTTTATTTTTATTTTTATTTTTATTTTTATTTTTATTTTTATTTTTATTTTTATTTTTATTTTTATTTTTATTTTTATTTTTATTTTTATTTTTATTTTTATTTTTATTTTTATTTTTATTTTTATTTTTATTTTTATTTTTATTTTTATTTTTATTTTTATTTTTATTTTTATTTTTATTTTTATTTTTATTTTTATTTTTATTTTTATTTTTATTTTTAGTTTTATTTTTATTTTTATTTTTATTTTTATTTTTATTTTTATTTTTATTTTTATTTTTATTTTTATTTTTATTTTTATTTTTATTTTTATTTTTATTTTTATTTTTATTTTTATTTTTATTTTTATTTTTATTTTTATTTTTATTTTTATTTTTATTTTTATTTTTATTTTTATTTTTATTTTTATTTTTATTTTTATTTTTATTTTTATTTTTATTTTTATTTTTATTTTTATTTTTAATTTATTTTTATTTTTATTTTTATTTTTATTTTTATTTTATATTTATATTCATTTTGATTCATTCTATTTTATTTTTATTTCTTTGGCCCTATTTTTATTCATATGTATTGATTTTGGGAAATGTTAAATTCACTACTCTTTGAGTTGTGTACAAGACTGTACACAACTCTTTGAGTTGGGTACACAACTCTTTGAGTGTTTTACACAACTTAATGGGCCGTGTGGTACCCTACACAACTCAAATGAGCCGTGTGGCATGCTACACAACTCAAATGGGCTGTGTGGCATGCTACATGACTCAAATGGGATTTGTGGAAAGCCACACAACTCAAATGGGCCATGTGGCATGGTACTCACTCCATCTGAGTTGTTTGGAACGCTAAACAACTAAAATAAAGTTGTGTAGCCTCCACTAAATAATAAATAATGAACCATAAATAATAAATAATAAATAATAAATAATACATAATAAATAATAAATAATAAATAATCAATAATAAATAATAAATAATAAATAATAAATAATAAATAATCAATAATAAATAATAAATAATTAATAATAAATAATAAATAATAAATAATAAATAATAAATAATAAATAATAAATAATAAATAATAAATAATAAATAATAAATAATAAATAATAAATAATAAATAATAAATAATAAATAATAAATAATAAATAATAAATAATAAATAATAAATAATAAATAATAAATAATAAATAATAAATAATAAATAATAAATAATAAATAATAAATAATAAATAATAAATAATAAATAATAAATAATAAATAATAAATAATAAATAATAAATAATAAATAATAAATAATAAATAATAAATAATAAATAATAAATAATAAATAATAAATAATAAATAATAAATAATAAATAATAAATAATAAATAATAAATAATAAATAATAAATAATAAATAATAAATAATAAATAATAAATAATAAATCATAAATAATAAATCATAAATCATAAATAATAAATAATAAATAATAAATAATAAATAATAAATAATAAATAATAAATAATAAATAATAAATAATAAATAATAAATAATAAATAATAAATAATAAATCATAAATCATAAATAATAAATAATAAATAATAAATAATAAATAATAAATAATAAATAATAAATAATAAATAATAAATAATAAATAATAAATAATAAATAATAAATAATAAATAATAAATAATAAATAATAAATAATAAATATTAAATAATAAATATTAAATAATAAATAATAAATAATAAATAATAAATAATAAATAATAAATAATAAATAATAAATAATAAATAATAAATAATAAATAATAAATAATAAATAATAAATAATAAATAATAAATAATAAATAATAAATAATAAATAATAAATAATAAATAATAAATAATAAATAATAAATAATAAATAATAAATAATAAATAATAAATAATAAATAATAAATAATAAATAATAAATAATAAATAATAAATAATAAATAATAAATAATAAATAATAAATAATAAATAATAAATAATAAATAATAAATAATAAATAATAAATAATAAATAATAAATAATAAATAATAAATAATAAATAATAAATAATAAATAATAAATAATAAATAATAAATATTAAATAATAAATAATAAATAATAAATAATAAATAATAAATAATAAATAATAAATAATAAATAATAAATAATAAATAATAAATAATAAATAATAAATAATAAATAATAAATAATAAATAATAAATAATAAATAATAAATAATAAATAATAAATAATAAATAATAAATAATAAATAATAAATAATAAATAATAAATAATAAATAATAAATAATAAATAATAAATAATAAATAATAAATAATAAATAATAAATAATAAATAATAAAAAATAAAAAATAAATAATAAATAATAAATAATAAATAATAAATAATAAATAATAAATAATAAATAATAAATAATAAATGATAAATGATAAATGATAAATGATAAATAAAAAATTAGAAATAATAAATAATAAATAATACATAATAAATAACAAATGATAAATAAAAAATAATATGGTTGTGTACAGGGGTAAAGAAATCCAAAATTCCCATTAAGGGGGGTATATGCCCCCCCAGGGGTTGCGCGTGTTAAGAACCACCATTTGGAGTAGTGTATGGGTCCCCACGCTTTGAGGGGCCCTAAACAACTCCCACAGGTCATGTGGGGCCCTACAAAACTCTCACAGGTCGTGTGGGGCCCTACACAAGTCCCACAGGTCATGTGGGGCCCTACATTGCTCCCACACAACCGGAGCAGAGAGTTTAAAATTACCCATTAATCTTGATTTAGGCCTTATTTTTATTCATATTTATTGATTGGGAAATGTTGAATTCATGGATCATTGAGCCATGGACACGGTTCAAAAGGGGCCGTGTGGCACGCCACACAGTCCAATCCAAGCCATGTACAACCCCCCACGGCTCAAAGAGTTAAGCGGCTCAGCCAGCCTGGTCCAATGGCGTGTTGGATTCCACACGACTACATTCAATCCCTGTGGAGTTGCACATGGCTTAAATGTAGTTGTGTTGCACGCCACAGGCCACTGGACCGCGATGAGCCAAAAAAAATGGAATGAAAGGGAACTCACATAAACCATGAATCAAATAAACCTTCCAAAAAACAGGAATCATCCAAAATATCAAATAAATTAAAAAATGTTGATTTTTTTGGTAAAAAAAACAATTAATAATAATAATAAAATAAATGAATAACAAAATAAAACTGGGAGTATCCAATGAACTAGCCCTAAAGTAAAAATACCCAAAAAAACACAAGTGACTGGACTAGCCCTCAAGTAAAGACACCAAAAAACAAGACAATTAACTTGAAAAGCCCTAAAGTAAGTCTAACTTGACTATCCCTAAAGTAAAAGGGCCCAAAAAATAAAGAAGTCTTTTGAAAAGCCCTAAGGTAAGAGTGGCAAAAAAATACCAGTCCTTTGACCAGGAAAAAAATATAAGAAGTCATTTGAACAGCCCTGAAGTAAAAGTTTCAAAAAAATACAAGTCTTTTGACCAGCCCTAAAGTAAAAACACCAAAAAAAAAGTTCAACTTGTGTTAAGCTGATCTCATCCCAAGCTTAAAATAATTTAAGCTTGTGAGGTAATCAGCCCAACACAATTGGAACTGAATTACCACTAAACTCTCATTCAAAACACTCAAAATAATGATGTTAACTCAAAACACTCAACATAATGATGTTCAAAATGTGATAACCCTTTATATTAATTGAACTTTTTAGCTGCATTAGAATTACAATTTGTATGAAACCCAATGATTAAATGAAGTCAAAGTCTATAATCTATATAATCTAGAAGAAATTCTTGGTTGATGTTTGAGATGATCAACCCACCCAGAGGCTTTTTTAGAAATGAAGGAAAGTGCTTTTGCTTCAATGAGTGGGATTGGAATCATTTCTCCCTCAATTTCTAATAGAACACAGTGGTTATTGTTTAAAATTGAAATGAAAATTGGATCTTATTGATCAGTAACATCATTTTTAATTGGAGCATAAGTATCGCATGACTCCAATGAAATGAAATATATAGGTCTGGAATATGTGTCTCCTATGATTTGACCCATATCTAATTTAGCTAGCCATTTTGAGGAGGAAATCTTTTCATTGATGTATTCAAAATCATGTCTTTGTTTAATCTTTTCAACCTCCTTTGCACCAGAAAGCATCTTCATGTAGAATGCTATATGTTTCTCTAATTTTTCAATCATTTCCTTCCTAACTTGAAAACAACCATTTTCTTCATAACCAAGAGATTCAGCAATGACTCTAAATCTTTAATTCCCATCTTCAATTGGATCCCAAACCTCACGCAAGAACTTATGTAATTTCTTTGGTATTTGATTGAGGTACTTCACATTTGCTTCCTTTCATGAAAACTAACTTAGTAATCATTTCCTTAATCAGATCAATTAAATGAATAATCACCAAAGGTGAGCTTCTGGTGGAGCTTTGCTGAATTTTCTCTTCCTCTGAAGAGGATTTTGATTACAAATTAATTGATCCCAATTCACTTTCAGTCTCTTCCTCTAAACTATGAAACTCAGATTCAGATTCTGCCAACTTTGAATAACAATTCATCATTAGTTAGTAACTAACTTAATTAAACCACAAAGATAAACATATCCCAAAAGAAAAGACTTACAATATTTTGTCTTTTCTTGTTTGGAGCCATTCTATTTTCTTCCCCCTTGAGTTTTTTTCAACCTGCTTAAACCAAGATGGTTCTTGCCACTTATCTATCAATTTTTCCCGGCCCCTACTTGATTTCAAGACCTTAGGTTCAATTCTTGGCTTTGATCAATATTTTTTAATCTTCTGAATGATATGACTCAATACGCCACTTTACCCATGATCTGGAGATTCCAAGATCATTGCATTCACTTTTTCACGTAACTGAGGAATGCTTAGCATTTCATTGACATTGCACTTGAAAAATTGAGAAGTATCAACCATTAGTGAATTAGGAATCATTAATCAAAAAGCATTAATCACATATTGATTTGACCAGTCCAACTTAAGCCAACTTATAGAACTAGAACTGCAAGGGTCATATTTCAACCTCCACTGAGGATGAACATCTTAGGGTACAACCAATCCTCTGAATGCTAGAAAGTCACCTATTTGGGGGGAACAGGGCAAACTCATAGTCTTGGAATATGACTTGGTGCACACTTTGCAATTATGATCACATTTGAATTCCTTTAATTGTTCCCTCATAGTATGAATTGCCTCTAAAGACAATTTGTAACCCAATGGTAACAGTTCAGGTAGAATAACTGTCCCTAACTTAATTCAAGAGTTATAAAGTAACGCTTTGGCAGTCCAGACCTGTCCTATAGCCATCAGAATCACCTTTCCAGTGTAAAAATATCTCAAACCCTCAAATTAACCTGAGTAATGGATTCTACATCAGAAATAACCCATAGTCACTCAGCCAAACTACCCCCCTATCTCTCATGGATTAGAAGATACAGCCCAACAAACCTCCAAATGTGTCAAACTCATACCCACCCAGGTGTCACAGCTCCATGGAAGGCATGAAGACATACCTTGGAAACCCTAAAGTAAATACCAGTAACAGCTTACCCTCAACATCAGGACCATACACCAACCCTGTCACCTCACCCAGAGAAAAATCAAATACACATACAGGAGGCTGTGCAGAATTATACAGGCAAAAGTGCAGGCAGGAGGAAGTGACACCAGTATCAACCAGAACAAAACAAATAAGAAAATATACATACAGAAGGCTGTGCAGAATTATACAGGACAGTATAGGCAGGAGGAAGTGGAACCAGTCTCAAACAGTTCCAAACAAACAAGCAAATACATAATACACAATACTATGCAGAAGTATACAGGAAAGTATAGGAAGAGTAAATGAAACCAGTCTTAACCGGATCCACACAAACACGCAAACACACCTACACAAGGCTATGCAGAAGTCTACAGGGCTACCCAGCAATACTTGCAGGCAGCCAGAACCATATAGTATCAAACAATCCCAGCACCACACACAAACTTATGTAGTCAGAAGCATGTGATACCCAACAACCCACCAGTAAAAGTACCTTGGAACTACCCAGCAATATATGCAGGCAGTCAAGACCATGCAGCACCAAATAAACCACCAGTAAATTCACAGCAATACATGGAGGAAGAACAGTCAGTACCAAATAAGCAACAAGCACCAGACCAAATTTATCAGCACCTCACAGCAATTTATGCAAGGCTGTGCAGGCATGAAAACCCTGTAAAGTCTTTTCCCAACCAGCAGAATAGCCTCAGTTTCATGCATTTCCTTTTTTCTAACCAGCATAATTGCCTCAGTTTCATGCAGTGGCTTTTTACAACCAGCTAAAATATCTCATGTAGCTGTATCCCACTGTAACAGGAAAAGCCCCAGGGAACCCTCAGGGGCATCCCTGAACATCCCCTGAGGACCAGATTTTCTATTTGAAGAGGGCCTCTCTGCCCTATTCAGGTTGTATCATCATGCCATCTGGCCTACCAGGCCATCCACCTCTATTCCCTCACATGCCATCTGCATTAACATGCCATCTGGCCTAACATGCCATCCACCTCCAGGGCCCTCACAGGTCACTCAATCACCCACCACCTATAAAGGCCCTCTTGGACCAGATAAAAATAGTATCAGTGAATCAGGTATATAAGGAAACAAGAAATCAGAAACCAATTTATTAAAAATATTTAAAAAATTACACCACCCACAAGGTGCTTGAATAACGGCTCTTCTGTGACAAAATATTCAGCACCAGATTAAAGAAAAACCACCCCTTAATCAATAAGAAACCCTTACAAAAAAAGAGAGCACAAAAAAAAGAAACCACCAAACTTTCCTATAACCAGCCTTCTGTGGGGAAAACCATCCTTGGGTCCCCTCCTGAACCATCCCTTTGATAAACCCTTGATCCCTTTAATATTGGCATATTGGTTAAGATCAAACATATCTGATCGATAAATAAGCAATAACCCAATACATCTGGTCTATTCTTCAACAAAAGCCTACTAATAAAAATTAGTAACTAATCTAGGTCTGATCTGAGACCTATTGTAAGTCTCAAAGAAACCAGCCATTAATTTGAATAAATTCTTGTGCAGACTTACTATATTACTAGAAGGGAAGGTAATTCATAACAACTCTAAGTTTTACATATACTCTAAAGGAGTAGAAGTGATACTAAATTTCCCTTGAAGGACTGCCAGCAAGCTGTTTTGCTTCTTTTTTTTCTAATCCCAAAGGAGTCTCTAAAACGCATGAACCAATTAAATTTGATTCAAAACTGTTCCATCAAGGATTTTACAATAATCCAACAGGTTTCCCAAAGAGTTTGCAAGGAATTGTTTGAAAGTTGCATGGGCCCCTTTAACCCAAGATGTTTTTTTGTTTCAAAAATCTGGGTTTATACAAGTCCACGCTGTTAAAAACGTCTCTTTGATAGGGAAAATGTTATTTTCCATATACTTGAGTACATCCTCATAGTCTTTCAAGAAACACTATACAAGTCAAAAGATCAGAACCCAAAAAAAAGGAAGAATAAGAAGCAGTGATTTGGACCTATTCTGAGCTCCGTATCATTGATCTCTACCTCCTCCTTGGTCTTTGAGGCCCCATACTTTGCCTACAGAGTCATAAAGCTTTTCCATCATTCAAAGTCATCAAAAAAGCGCGCTTTACAGTTTGCTTGTATGTTTTTAGACAAGTGCCAAGTGCAAAATTGTCTTGATGACTCAGGGAAACTAGATTCAATAGCACAAATCAGAGCTTTCTCACGGTCCATCACAAAGAATTTTGGAAGTCTCTCAGGACAATAAGCCAACTTGGTTGATGCATTTACAGACCAAATGTAGAAATCAAATGTTTCTTTGGTTATAAAAAGAAGCGCTTTTGTGAAAGTTTTTCAATTGGATGTCATTCCTAAAACCTGCAATAGTGGGGTTTGCACTTATTTGTCTTATAAGTAAATATAACATAGCAATATGATGGAATTGTTTTGAAATGTTTACCGCCTCAGGATGTGCTAAGTAAAGGGCCTCCAAGTGATCCTCTGCATGGGAATTTGACCAGTTAATCCAACTTGTTTCTTCAATCTGTTCATAGAGTACCTCCATAACACTTGTCCCCTTTAGTTCTGCAATTGTTACCTTCCCCTTAGTGTTATAGATTGTTTGTTCATTAACATAATTTCTGCCATCAATCTTGCTGAATTTTCTCTTAAGTTGGAACGTATTGAGCCCATCTTTCATGCCTTCCTGAAGTAGATCAAAGGCTTTCCCAGAGATTCCCCTCAGTTGAGGATGCACAGAGGGATGTTCAGATGGTTGATTTTTTTGTTTCATTTGTTTATAGGAGATTTTCCACAAGGGGTCTGCCTTTGTGCGACTTGCATGGATTAAAAACTTGAACCCAACCTTCCTTGTGTTGGTTTTTCTAGAATGTTTGGTAAGAATTTTTCCTGAATAGTAACCATCAAATCACTGGCCAAATTCACATATTTATCTTTCTTTGAGTTGAAAACCATCAGAGCGTAACCATGCTTCATAGCCAATGTTTTGAAATTGTTTTGGGCCTCTCCCCTAGTAGGAAAAGTTCTCACAGGAGGTGTTTCAAGTGGATCTAGTAAACATTCATTGGTCAATTCATAGTTTCATTAAAATGCACCCATTAGTTTCAATCAAATTAAATCCAGAAAAGGCCTTAGTAACATAAAATCTTACTCACAACCAGAGGTCAAATCCCACTGTGAAAAATTTTGTTCCTCAATTGTCACCCTTGATTATGATGCAATTGGGGCTTCCAATTTTTCATTACCCAAATCATTTTTTTCATTTTCCAAAGCTTTTTTGATGGCACTATCAATTTAGACCTTCCAAGCAGCAATTTCAGAAAAAGGAGGGCTTGCCAATGTTCCCATGCAAACAAATGCAATGGTATACTTCAGTATTTAATCCAACTTTCAATTGAAAAAACAAGGTTTGCTTACTTTCAAGTTGAGAAAGAATTGTTTGCATGCTTTTATATGATTTCAGTTTTAACTTTAATTTCACTTTGGTTTCACTTTAAAGTCAATTTCATATTTCCAGGTGTCAAAAAAAAGTCCCAGAAAGTATGTTTTGATTCCAAATTTGGGTTGAAAGAACTCAAGTGTGGTCCAGGGCGTGCCCAAACTTCTGGCACAACCTCTGGGGGGTCGCGCACCCCCAAAAAAAGTGGTTTTGAGCCCTGTACAGGGGTACACGGCTTGAAATCACCATGTTTGGGGGGTAAATGGGCCCTACACAACCCCCTGGGGGTTGCGCGTGTTTGGAACAGCCCTTTGTAGTCTTCTATGGGCCCCCACGGCTCATTTGAGCCAGGTAGGGCCCTAGACAACTCCCACACAACTGGAGTTGTGAATTTAACATAACCATCATTAATTTTTGTTTAGGCCTTAATTTAATCAATACTTATTATTTTTTTTTTCAAAATCTGTTCTTTTTTTTGCAAATGGGTTGTAAGCCGCCATTCACACAACAGTAAAATATCACCAGAACACATCAAACAAACATACAACCAATCACCTCACCTGTATACTCAGAACCATAACCCAGGATCTTGTAGTATCAAACAACCCCAGCTACCACACAGAAATTTATGCAGGCAGCCAAGATCATGTAGTACATAAAAAAAACCAACCCCACAGCAATTTATGCAGTCAGAAGCACGTGTAACCAAACAACCACCAGAAAAATTCACCAAAGGAATACACAGCAATATATGCAGGCAGTCTGAACAACGTGCAACCAAAAGAACAGCTGTACAAGTCACCACAGGACTACCCAGCAATATATGCAGGCAGTCTGGACCATGTGTAACCAAAAAACCACCATTAAAAGTTCACCACAGCACAAACCCAACCCAGCACTACAAAGAAATTTATCCAGGGCTGTGCATAAATGAAACCCCCGTACAAACACTCCCACCAGAAGAAATGCCACATTTAATTTTAGTAGCTCTTTCAAACCAGCCAAAATGCCTGATGTAACTTTACAAGCTTTTTTCAAACCAGCAGAAATGGCTTATGTAACTGTATCCCACCGGTCCTCACCAGGACCGGGAGAGCCTCAGGGGAAGCCCTCAGCACCCCTTGGGGCAGGATTTCTATATTTAAGGAGGGCCTCTCTACCCTATTCAGGTTGTATAGCACACCATCCCACACATCATCATATCATCCCCCACTCATCCCACCACACTCCTCAACAGATCATCATCCAATTACAACCCAACCACCTGTTGCCCTACCCAGATATATAGAAAAAGGACATTGTCAGTGTAAAAATAAAAAAAAGGAAATAAAAAACCAATTTTTACCTCATCAAACATTGGAACCACCCCATTAGATGCTTTGAATAAGGGTTCTTCTGTACCCTAAACTATTCATTACCAAATTAAAGGAAACCTTCCATCACTAAATAATTAACCTTTACAAAGAACGAGATCACAACAAAAGGTACTGCCAACCTTTTTTTTCCTCTATCCAGCCCCCTGTAGGCAAAAACCATTCATGGTTCCTCTCCTGAACCGTCCCTTTGATAAAAAAAACTTGAAACCTTTAATATTGGGATATTGGTTAATATCAAATGTATCTTATCAAAAAATAACCAATATTCCAAAACATCTGGTACACTCTTCAAAAGAATCCTACCAAAAAACAGTTAAATAATTAATCTATGTCTGATCTGGGACCTATATTAGGTCTCAAAGAAACCAGGAATTAATTTAAATGAATTATGTGCAGGCTTACTCTGGTACTAGAAGGGCAGGCAATTCAAAACCACCATTAGTTTTACTAATACTCTAAAGTACTAGAAGTAATACCCAATTCCCCTTCAAGGACTGCCAGAAATCTATTTGCTAAAGTATTTAAAAAATCCCACAGCAGTCTCTACAGCATGAAAAACCATTCATAACCCATATGAGTTATGAATGGAGGTTCACAACCCATATGAGTTATGAACGGTGGTTCACAACCCATATGAGGTGTAAACAGAAGTTCACAACCCAAATGAGGTGTGAACAAAAATAAAAAATAAATGAATAAATAAATAAATAAATAAATAAATAAATGAAATGAATGAATGAATGAATGAATGAATGAATGAATGAATGAATGAATGAATGAATGAATGAATGAATGAATGAATGAATGAATGAATGAATGAATGAATGAATGAATGAATGAATGAATGAATGAATGAATGAATGAATGAATGAATGAATGAATGAATGAATGAATGAATGAATGAATGAATGAATGAATGAATGAATAAATAAGCAAATAAATCAATAAATAAATAAATAAATCAAAGACAAATAACTAAAGGAATAATAAATGAATAAATAAATAAAGAATAAAGAACTAATATATTTATTCAAAATCAAAATATAAAAAAATTATAAACAAATAAAATGAATAAATTAAATTTAAAATGAAAATTTTTAAACCTACACAACCCATTCACAACTCAAAATGGGTCAGGTGGCATTTTTGCAACCAATCTGGGTTTTAAAGGCTTTTCACACCTCAGATGGGTTGCAAACAGCTGTTCACAACCCAGGTAAGTTGCAAAACCCGCCATGCGACCCATTTTGAGGTGTGAACAGGTTGTGTAGCGTTGGAAAGTTGAAATTTCCCAAAAAAAACAGCTGAAAGGGTTTTCTTGATTATGTTGTTTGCATTTATTTGGAATGCCATTCCTTCAAAAGGTCTGTTGAGATTTCACAACAGTGGAGTTTCACCTCACCCAGGGATTCTCTTCTCATTTCTTACACTCCCACCCAAGTTACCAAAATCCCCCAGGGAATCTACTTCTGTTGCTGACTTGGGGCCAGCTCATAGATCATGGGTCCATTCAGATCTTGGAAAAACAATACAACAAAGACCTCATTTCAAATATGAAAAACACCTCACTCAACCTGACGCAACACCTCACTCAACCTGACCTGAATCATCATAGACTTCCATCATTGTCTTCTATTTTCTTATTCATCTTTTCTTTTTATCTTCTTTTCTCCTATCTTTTGACTTTCCTCAATTGACTACTCACTTCCTGAAATCATGCCTGGTGAGATTCATCTCTTGTCCTTTTCATCTCTCTCTCATCTCAAAGGCTCACTATGTGTTTGATCTTTGCTTGTCCTACTCGACTCACACTTCAAACTCAAGAACCTCTCAATTAACCAATCCTTGTCTCACTCTTCTCTCTGATGATGACTCTTGCAGTCCTTATTTCCTCTCTAAGCTCAGTAATCAATCCAAGTTAATTTTATTTCTTTATGGTTAAAAGCCAAAAGCACCTAAAACCCCCTTGACCGCTGAAGAATCTGCTGAGAGAGGATCCTAACTGGGTGTCATGGATGTCTTTAACCAAACTATGCTCAAGAATTCTCTCAAAACAATTCCTTTACTTGGGGACAATAATTATGGCATCTGGAGAGACAAAATGGATGCTGTACTTGATGTTTGAGGATGTACCACGGCCATGAACAATGATACCACTGCGCTGGATGCTTCTGTCAACAATGAACTGAAACTTCTCATTATTTCAAAACTAAACTCTACTGCACATGAGAACATTGTCACAGCTAAAAACAGAAACTCAGTTAAACTCCTGTGGAAGGCAATCATCCACAAGTTTGCTTTGTCTCAGGCTTCAAACCAAGCCAGAGTCTTCAACAGCTTCCTTTATCTCTCATTCAACCCTGAAAATATTGTTGATTTCATTACAAAGGTAAAGGTGTTTCTCAAGAAGATGGGCAAGGTTTGAATCAAATTACTGGACAAAATCTTAGCCTATCTCATTCTCTTCAAGTTTCCTTCTTCTATGGAAAATTTCAAAAGGCAAATCATGCACTCCAATAAGGAACTCTCAATTGAATTTCTGCTCAATCACCTAACTCAACTGAACAACAAATCCATGGCTCAATCCTCCATTTCAAGCTCACGGTCCAAGGGTGATGTTGCTCTATTTGGCGGAAAGGCAACATCTCATTCAACTCCAACCAAGGGATCTGCCTCAAAACAATGTTTGGAAGGTTATCATCACCATGGCCAAGATAGGAATCACTCAGCCGGAGATTGTTGGCACCTCCACCCTGAGATAGCTCCAGAATGGTGGAGAGAAAATCAGGCAAAATGGAAAGCAAAGAAGGGCGGATCAAAAGCAAAGATTGAATCTCACTCTGCTCACTATCTGGCTTTACTCAATCTGTGGATTTAAAACGGGGATTCAAACAAGCGTTTTTTGCTCAACAGCGGAGCATCAGTCCATATGATTAATGAAAGTTGCTATTTCACGAAAATGGAACCATACTCCAATTATCCTATCAAGACGGGAAAGGAAGGAGTGAGCCTACATATAAAAGCAAAGGGCACAGCCGTGCTTCACTGGAGAAACCTTACCTTTGAGCTCAGAAAGGCATTCTATGTACCCAACGTGACCATCAACCTGATCAGTGCAGGCGCTCTGAATGGCAAGGGTTGTGCAATTAGTTCAAGTGGGACCAAATTCTCCGTGACTCACTCAGGTAAAGAGGTGCTTACTGGACAGATCAAGAATAATCTCTATACGCTTCCTACTCCCTCTTTTAACCCTGTTTCATCTTCAAAGTCTCTCTTTTCTTCCATTACATCTTTGCCAGAAGAAGCTTTACTGGATATTCATAGAAAATACAGGCATGCATTGCTCTCAAGAATTGCCTCTCTCATTCAGCATATTCCTAGCGACATCAAACAAAAAATTCAGTGTGTTGACTGCCTAGGAGCAAGATTACAAAAGTGCCCTTCAAACTAACTTCTACAAGATCCAACAAAGTCTTTGATTGAATACACCTGGATCTCATGGGCCCGATTGGACTTTCCTCCAAGTCTGGTCATAGGTTCATCCTGTCTTTGGTCAACAATTCTAGTGGATATCTTTCAGCCTTCCCTATAGCTTCAAAGGACAAGACAGCCAAAATCATCATTAGCTTGCTCAAAAAAGAACATCATCGTTGGGGGGTTTACCCTTCCAAGGTCTGCTCTGACGGAGGGACCAAATTTGTCAATGAAAAGTCAACTTCCTTTCCCAAAGATAGGCATATCACTCACATGGTCTCTGAACCATATCATCCGGAACACAATGGTTGTGCGGAGCAAGCCAATCAAACTATTGTCCAATCAACCTGGGCAACCCTTAAGGATGGCGGTCTTCTCCCTTCAATGTGGCATGAGGTGGTAAAGGGGTGCTGTCTCATGCTTAATCACATCCCTCTCAAAGGAAAAACGGTAACTCCTTGGGAGAAGATGCACGGTTGGGCTCTTCCATCCTCTTTTATGAAACCCATTGGAAACCCCTGCATCTACCTAATCAAAAAAAGAGAGAAAGGATTGAAATTTTAACCAAAAGGAAAAGAAGGCACACTAGTGGGCTTCAATCAGATTCTTCTTTCATATCAAATTTTAACTAAACATGGTTCTATTATCTCATCTAAGCACGTCAGATTTTTACGCATGCCTCCACCAATAGTGAATTGATTCAACTTTGACATTGAATCCAAAACAGATGATAGCAATCAAATACCAACTCCCAATCACTGTCCTTAAGATTGTCCCAACTTTCAAGTTCCGTGGATGGAATATTGGGACAAGTCCGTTGACTCAATCAGCTTGGCTGATGAAGAGAAGTCAGTCAACCAATCATCTGAAAAATCAAACTCATCAGAACCTTCTGGCCAGGAAAGTTCAATGACATCTCAGGACATCAGTTGAGTCAACCAACAAGCTGTCACAACTGAAGGACGGGTCCTTTGAGACCAATCACAAGTCAAGCTTCCACAATGGTATGGCTTCTTTCACTTCTACAAGCTCAAAACCTATGAGGATGCCCTTTTCTGCAACAAATGTCTAGAATGGATGAACGCAATGGACGTCAAACTGGGGTCAATTGAGGATCTCTGCATGTGGGATGAATACAATGTTCCTGACCCAAAGAATGCTCTCAAGACTACATGGATTTACAAAATCAAACAAGACTTTCATGGAGACCTGGTTAGATATAAGGTCAGGCTCTGTGTGCAAGGGTTCAATCAGATTGGGGGTTTGGACTACTCTGAGACCTTTGCTCCGACTGGCAAACCCTCAATGTTAAGACTGCTTCTTCTCTACGCACTCAAAAAAAAAAACAGAAGATTTGACAATTTGACATCAAAAGTGCCTTTCTCCATCCACCAATTGACAAAGAAGTAATCATTCAAACTCCAAAGGGGTCCAAAAGAAAGTGCCAATTTCTCAAACTCCAAAAGTTGCTCTATGGTCTGAAGCAGGCTATTAAGAACTGGTATGAAACACTTAAAGCTTGGTTCAGAGAAGTAGGTTTCAAATAATCTTTGTGTGATCCGTGCCTTTACCTTTCAAGCAATGGCAAATCTCAAATCTTCTTCCATGTGGAAAACCTCATTCCTGTTGGTGACGGCGATGACTTCAAAAGGAAATTCTTGAATTGTTTCTCTGGCTCTACTGCAAAGGATCCGGACACCATCCTGGGCATGCAAATAGAGGTGAAGCACAATGCAATTCTTCTTAGCCAACCCAAGCACATCAAAAGGGGCCTCAAGGAACTAGGCTTAGAAGATGCTAAAATGAGCAAATCACCCCTCACTCCAAACCTAAAACTCATGCCTGCGACTGATGAAAAGTTTGAGCAATTCAGAGCATTAAATGTAAACCATTGATCAGCTATTGGCTTGGTCAATCACATTGCATGCTACTCACGGCCTGACGTAAGTTTTGCTGTGTCTAGCTTGTCAAGATTTAATTTTAAACCTGGTATGCCTCACTGGAATGAACTAAAAAAGACGTGGAAATACTTGAAAGGAACCTCTGACATCAAGCTTTGCTTGAGAGTTAACAACACAAATTCTTTGAACTCTGCCTACTCTGAAGCTTCCTGGGCAGATGACCCTGACACCAGAAGATCTCAGACGGGGTACCTTTGTGTGGTCTATGGGTGCGGGGTGTCGTGGAATAGCTGCAAGCAGAAGAATATCACATACAGTTCAACCAATGAAGAACTTAATGTATTTTTCAACGCGTTTGAAGAATCCACCTGGATCCAATCCCTCACATGTGAAATCTTTGCAACTGGTATCTCTCCCATTGCCGTTTGCACAGACAACAGTGGTTTTATTGAAAAACTTGAAAGATTTGGTTCAAACTCAAAAACCTGCCATCTAGACCTGAAAACCAAAGGAATGAGGGAGGAGCTGAAGTCTGGGAACATCACAATCATGCTTGTGAAATCAGAAGAAATGCCAGCAGACGCACTCACCAAAAGCTTGGATCTGGCTAGCCTAAAACGCCTTCAACTGTCTTTTTCATCTCTAGTGTCTATATGACTCCTGTTTCTTTTCTATTCTCTTTTTGGTTATGTTCCTATTATTTTGTCATTTCATTTTTTTCTCTTTTCCTTTTTTTCTTTCTCTCTGGGGCTGTCTTGATTCCTCATCTCTCCTGGCATGGGGCGTGTTAAGATTTCACAACAGTGGAGTTTCACCTCACCCGGGAATTCTCTTCTCTTTTCCACACTCACACCCAAGCTACCACAATCCCCTGGAGACTCTACTGCTGTTTCTGACTTGGGGCTAGATCATAGATCCTGGGTCCATTAAGATCTTGGAAAAACAATACAACAAAGACCTCATTTCAAATACAACAAACAACTCACTCAACCTGACTCAAAACCTTGCTCAACCTGACCTGAATCATCATAGAATTCCACCATTGTCTTCTATTTTATTATATCATCTCAAAGGCTCACTATGGGTTTGATCTTTGCTTGTCCTACTCGACTTACACTTCAAACTCAAGAACCTCTCAATTAACCAATCCTTGTCTCACTCTTGTCTCTGATGATGACTCTTGCAGTCCTTATTTCCTCTCTCAGCTCAGTAATCAATTCAAGTTAATTTTATTTCTTTAAGGTCATTTTTTGCACCATTGAAATGTCTAAGTAAAATTCTTTCTGGAACACTTCAACAAAATGTGTAGTTTTTTTTTTTGAAAATAATTTCAATAAACATGGTTAGATTTCTAAGATGATTTATTTTAAATATTCTTGAATTGAAATTCATTTATTGAAAATTTAAAAAAAAAGCAAGTGGAAAAAGTAATTGAAATCCTTTAATGTATTAAATGAAGATTGGTAGCATGAAAGAATGAAACTCCTTCAAGTAATCAAAAATAAATAAATAAAAAAATTGAAAGCAAAATTGTTGAATGTGCTTCCCTGCTTCTCTGAATAACCCTACCACATCCTGTTTATCCTCCATCAGGGTGTGCAAACTTCAGCCTCAGGCAGAACTTCCTCAGGTATGATGAACCCTCAATGCTCCAAATCCAAACAACATACTAGTCAAAATAACATATTCTTTGCTTGTAAAACCTTCCCTCATCTCTCCCCAAATACCTCACACAAAAAACCACACTCACAGCCTTCTTTAGTTCAACATCTTCTTGTCTCTTCTCATCTTTGTCAACCATGAGGAAAATATATTTTTCCCAATGTCTCCACAACTAATATGTATTGTTGTCACAGTGGCTAAGTACTGGGTTCCTCTTCCATTATCTGACACCAAGTTCACTGGTTCAACCCAAAATAGATCCAAGAAAGAATAATTATAAAGAGTTTTATAATTATATAATAAATTCTGATAATGTTTTGAAAGAATTTGTGAGTATGTTTTTATGAGTATTGATTATGGAAGTGAAAACTTGATAATATACATTATCAAGAAGGAGAGCCAATGTAACTTTAGATTTAGTCATGAGGAATTGGATTCTTCCCAAATATTGATATAAAGCTTTCCATTATGCTCCATTCTTTTGGGAATAATTTATAGTGATTTTTTTAAACCATACTCTCTACTCTGTTTAGATAAATTGCATAGTTTTAATCATATCCCTCTTTTGGATGTATTAATACTCTAACATAATCTACTGAGGCTTGAGAGCTTCGACTCAGAGTACTCTGAGCTAAGTTGTAAGGTATAAAACTTGTAATATCATTTCCAGGATTATACATACTCTATATGTGTAATCTCTTCTAAGGTACTAGGAATTAAGAGATCAGTACATGCCAAGGCTATCACATTTTATGTAAATGGAGTTATTTAATCTTTCTGAGGTGTTCTAGGACTTCTAAACCGTCCATTTGAATGATTTTCAAATTCCAGGATCAATCAAATAACCTTTTTGGTATGTAAATAGAAAATTTACAATGAACTTCCACCCCAATGAGTAATAGTACCCCATTTCTCATTGGGTATGTTTGAATGGGTTTCTGAAACCTTGGGTGAAAAACCAGGGAGAATCTAGGACACCTCTGATGATTCTTTGAGCCCCCTGAGGGCTCCTTTTACCTTAAAAGAGGAGTTTCTTTGCCCTATAGCCCCCTCCTCAGTTATTTATTATTCATTATTGATCCAAGAATATGGCAAGAGGTTAAAAAGCCCATTAAACTTAATATGAAGAAAAATATTGATTGGGGCTTTAAGCTTTAGTATTGAAATAATCAAATAATCTATTCCTCAAATCCAAATTCATGTGGGATTTCCTTTCTAGTTTTAACATTTATTGTTACTTCAAAGGGTCCAAGTTTACTTTTGTAAGTAAGGCTGCTTTGGGATTCATTCATTTAAGGCCAGGTTCTTTATCTTTTTATTGAGATTAAGGTGTTGCCTTTTACTCAAAAAAAAACTTGATTATTATTCAAGTTTTATTTTTCTGTAACAGTATTAATGTTTTAATAAATCAATAACTGATTTAATTATTGGTTTTATCTCATTTTTTGCAGGTTTGACCACAGCCAAGTGTAGAAATAGAGATTAAAACACTGAAAATCTTCCTCATTTTCCTCTTCGCATTTGTTCATACTTGCTCTTTTTCTTGCTCCTGTGTGGCTGGTGAGATTCCTCTCTAGTAATCTTCTTTGTCTTGAACCGTGCTTGTGCTCATCTTCCTTCCTCACTAAGAATTTCCTTATCTGGTAAATCATTCCCTTCTGTTACATCCTTCAACACTCTCACTCAACCACCCCAAAAATTAATCATCTTCTCAGCATGCTTTTGGGATTTCTTTCTGTTCTGTACTCATTATCTTTTTCTCATCCCATTTCCTATCCTGATTCCTCCTTTAAATTCCATTATCATTCCACAGTCTTTTTTGTAATCATTCTCTACTTTCTCTGCACATTTAAAATTGTTATAATTCTTGTCTTGTATCATGTGTGGCCAAATAATTTAGTGAAACCATTCATCAATCTTAAAATTCTTAATTTATGCTCTAGGTGTTCATGTTTAGTATGATCTCAATAATAAGCTTCTTAGTCTTATTTCCAGTAGCATCTTTATCATAAACTACAGTGGTTATTTCCTAATTATGTAAGTCTAGCAATGGCTCTATGTTATTCTGGAAGTATCAACTCTAGTGCCTCCTTAATCTTCATCTAAATTTGGTCTTTATCTTGTGATATCCTGTGTGTCACAATTATCCTTGCTTAAACTGGTTTTCTCCATCATCTTGTCAAACACATGTCAGCCTACTTTGTACTTAGTCTACTCAGGCTGATGTCTCTGAAGTGAATGAAACACATCTTTTCATCTTTACTTTGAACCAGAGTGCCCCTTTTGAATCCCTGGATATGCTACTCTTTGTTTCATAAGAACCCCTCTCATCTTTTCCTTCAATCCCAACCAGAGGTTCTAACTCAAGCTCCAAAAAGATCCAAAGGAACTTCTGACCAGAATGAGGAAGGGGCCTGATTAATACTCATGAATCTCTTCCCTAAGAAAATTCTGAATATAGCAATCAAAAATATTCCCATGCTTTGAGTAAAAAATGAATGCTTCTGCAAGGAAAGATGGACGCTATACTGTTTGTATGGGACTGTGCTCATTTTTAAAACAACAATGTATATAACCTAGAACCTGGAATTGAAAAAACTCAAACTTTTGATCATTTCAAAACTGGATTCAGGTACTCACAAAAAAATTTTCATACCTGAAAAACAAAACTCATCAAGGCTCCTGGGAAAGGAAATAATTGAGAATTATTACCATGAAAAAACAATGATCACATGATTACAAGTGATCATTTTTTTTTCATGGCGTATTCTTCTTCCCAAGGTTCAAACAAGACTTGTGTATTCAAAAACTTTCTATACCTTTGATCAAATTCAGATTACCTCAATTATTTCATTACAAAGTTTGAGGTTTGCCTCAAAAAGATGGCAGAGGTGGGAATTCAATTTCAAAAACCAGCATTGCATATCTTATACTCCTCAAATACCCCTCCAACTATGAATGAATCCAAGAGAAAATTCATTCACACTGAGAAAGATCTCTCCATGTCCTTTTTCCTCAATAATCTGACTCAACTGAAAAACAAGTACCAAGCTCATTTTTCAATTGAAAATGCCAAATCAAAATATGAAGTAGCGCTATTTGGAAGAAAGGGTAATCACCAAGGCCAGTTGGATGCAGTCAGACCTATTTTGTAGCAGAAGATATATTTCAAGGGTTTTCATCACCCAAATGAAGACAAGAATCATGCTTCCAAGGAATTCCAGAACCCACATCCCATGATTTCCCTGGAATGTTGGATAGAGAGTCAATCCATATGGAAATAAAGAAAATCCCCCACAAAAGCAGCCAAAGAAATTCGCTCATCCCACTACCTGGCCCTGGTCAACTTATGGATTTAGAATGGAAATCGTAATCAAAGTTCCTTCTTGAAATCAGTGCCTTTTAAATCCACATGATAAATGGCAGCAGGTACTTTATTGAAATGGACCCACAGCATACCAGGCACAAAATGGAAGCACATTCTAGCATCTTCCACGCTGTAAAAATGTTTCAACTTGGTTCAACTGGGTTGTTACTCTGTCCTAATTCAGGCAATCTATTCAAATAACTCCCATATATCCACAAAAAAACTTATGTTGAAATATTCTACAATCAATGTTCAATCAAATATTTTCATGCTTGAAAAGAGTTTCAACTTTAACTCACGTTTTGTTTAAAATTTCTAACATATTTTGGTGATGTATGATCAAAAAAAAAGTTTGATATGAACTATCTTTTCTTTGTTTTTCAATATTTGAAATTCATTATAAAACTTGAGGTATCTTTTGAAAAATATTCAAACTCAAAAAAAAAATCAATAAATCATGGGAAAATGTGACTTCTGAAAATGCAGACCTTCAAATTTGAAACGAAAAATCACCCCAGCTGGGTACTTAATCAATTTTTAAAAAAAAATTCTATCCAGTTTTCAAACTGGTTCTTCAAACTAATATACTAACCAGTATGAGCCTGTACATGGATTGCAACTTTGATTAATAGACAAGCATTTCAGGAATATTGAATTAAGGCTTTCATCTGGGAAAGAGATTCTCATAAGCCCATTATTTCAAGAAAAAATGATATCCGGAGTTTACCTAGCTACTTTATTCATACTAAAAGGATATTCCTCAAATTTTGAAAATTATTCAGGGGCTTTTTAGCCATGTGTTTGGTTGATATTGAATAGAAAAATCATTCTTGGTTCTGATTTTCCATCATGGCCAGGAAGGCCAACATTGATTTTCTGAGAAATTGATCCATGAAGGGCATGACTCAACTAAAAAACTGAAGTATTATGATAGCTGGAATATTTAACAAACCAACCTGATTTCAAGTTGAAAAAATAATTTTTTCATTGGTTAATCTTGTTTTCTTATTATGCAGAGCTGAATAATTAGCTTCATGAACCCTGAAACAGAAGTGGGTTGAAATAGTTGGTGAGTCAGGAAGATAAAACCAATCTATGACTTCTTTCCAACTTTTTTTCCCCTTGCTGATATTCCATGTTTGGTGGTACCATTCTGGGAAAAAAATCAGTTAGGAGAATTTGAAAGCTATGAATATTTACTGGCCCTCCTGATATACCTACAGGTTTTTATGTTAGATATATTTTCACAATGGAGTTTAATCCTGTTTTGGGTTTTTTCATTGACTCCACATTATCTTCTTTTTACTGAATAAATTTTGAAATTTCTTGAACAGGGAGTATTTATAATAAATCATTTCAGAATTCATCAAATAAACTTTTTAACCATTCAACTATTAAAAATTCCGGGCTGCTACCCTTTAAAAAACCTTTATCAATTTTTTTCCAGCCAGTGAATGGTCTAGAATATTTTATGAGTAGAATTTGGTTGTTTTATTTTGCACCTATCAATTTTCTCACAATATCTCTTAGAAGTTTTACAGGTTGTTATAATTCAGAAAAAAAAATTCCAGTGTTTCTCTTGGAGAAGGGGAAACACAGATTCAAGGTATTTCAAATTGTGGCAATTGAGTTGCAGCCCCTTCAAAATATAATTGCAATCAAGGGTTGATAGAGTTATCAATTTTGAAAATATGGGATTTGGTGATTAATTGCATGTCAAAAATATTCCTTCCATGAATTCATTCCCCAAAAGTTTTGAAATTGAGACAGAAATGTCCCCCAGAACTTTGCCCAAAGGTTTGGGTGACACTATATGCATTCAAGACCCCAGCATGGGTAGTATAGGCAGTCAGTGCCAATCTAGCACTTGTAGTGGAATCTTTACATTTCTCCTCCTTGGAACCATAACAGAGATACCTTCATTCTCCTGAAAAATACTTCAAAATCCCTCCCTCCGCTGTCTGTGTGACTCTCCCCTGGCCCCCCCAATCCCTTCCCACCTCTCCTCCTCCCCCCCTACCCTAGTTGCTCCTCCAATGCAGGAGCAATATGCCTGCCCTTTGCCCCCCAGACCCAGAATCACAGAGCCTGGAAATGGAGACCAAGATAGCTAGGGAGTGGCCAGACCCCCCCAGGCCTACTGTGACGCCCCCCTCCTTGAGCCTTGCTTACCTTCTGCAGGAGCTGACCAATGATCAAGGCAATTTAAATCTGGATGGCACATCAGAATGGACTTGGTTATTGCAGATTTGGCCAAGATGTGTCAACAGATAAAAACCTTGGCCATGTGCCCCATCAACCCAGGCTCTTTTACTAAAGTGGCTGCAAGTAGGTTTCCACCCACTCTCCAAGCAACTGTCCCCCCACATATATCTAAACTCCCCAGTCTTCAAAACAACCTTATCACCATCCACTCTAACCCAAATAATACAACCCTCAAGGATCTTCCAAGCCACGCCTGGTTCAAACAGCTAACAAGGCCCTATGAAAAATGGATGCAAAATTCAAAGTCTCCCTGGTGGCGGTAGGAGGTGCCTGTTTCCTCCAATCCTGTTATTTCACCTTTAAATCCCACAATAAATATCATCAGAAATGGCTGAAAGATATCAAAAACATTTGGTCTGGACAGGTCCACCTGGATCTGGAAGCTACTCCAAGAAATTTCTCTGTTATGGGCAATGGGGTCCCTCAAACATTTGATATTGTTTCAAAGATGGAGCTGGTGGGCTCTCTGTTGAATCTCCTAGCCCAATCAATTGTGGATGCCCCCCCCTGGTACTAGTATTCCTTCCTCTGTTAGTTCCTGCCACCCTGTCCCTGTGTCAAGTCTCTGTGTGAAACACACATGTTAATTGTAACATATTTGGAACTTAGTTTTTTTTGTGAAATATTTACAAGTTTTTCATGTTGAAGATATGTTTTGCTTAACCTCCATTTATACAAGAGTTCTTTCTGTAATTGAAATCAAAATTAAAGGGAGGAACATGCTAGCATTTGCCTCAAATTTTCTCCTGGTGTTGGGGGCATGCAATCAAGACCAGAAAGTAAGGTGCAAGATTTTCCATCCAAGAAAAATTTAATGTATTTTTTCACTGGAATAAAATGAAAATTAGTCTGTATGGCTCATTTTTTTTGGAAATTTCATGGTCAAACTGATAAGCTCAGGGGCTCTGAATTCCAAGTTGTGCAAAATATTTTCTAAGACCAATTTCTCTGATTTTTCTCATAGGGACAAACAGGTCATCTGTGGTTCTATCAATCAGAATCTCCATACCCTTCCTAATCCCTCTTAAAAGACAAAAGTTGCTAAGAAATAAAACCTCCCCATGCTAATAAACTCTCCAGAAAAAAACCTGATTTGAATTCACAGAATAATTGGGCACACCTTAAATTATAGACCCTCCTTCCACACTCAAAAATTTCCAGAAAGTTTAAAGCCAAGTTCCAGTGTTTTGATTGTTTCAAAAGAAAAATCACAAAGTCTTCATTCATTCTGTGAAAATACATATTCACTTGCGCGTGTGCTACGTACAAGTGTAATCCAAATGGGATGCACATATGGGCCTCTGCGGCCCATTGGACACTCAAACCAACCATATGGGCCTGTGTGGATATCATGGATTTTGGGGAACTGTCCTCAGAACGCGTGAGACAGGCCTATTGGTACAAGGGCCCTATTGGGCCCGTAGGGGTATATGGGCAAGTAAATCCAGATGGGCGTGTATGGGAATATTTGGGCCCGAGGTTTATTTTGGACATACTTGGCCAGACGGGCTGGCCCGCCAAAGTATGTTAAACTCACCTTTTGGGCTTGGGGCTGCCCAATGGGGCCACCGCCCGTGTCGCAGCCCATTTGGGGCTGCTGCCCGCTTGGGGCCGCTTGTCTCCCTTGATTTGGCCATGAGGGGCCCAACAGCCCGTAAGGGGCTTTTGCAGTGGCCGAGGGATCCCGCGGTGTGCAACGCCGCGTGGGCCCCACCGGTTGCAACCCGCAGGAGCAGGGGCCAGCGGCCCTGGCTCCCCTCCCTCCTCTTGCTTGCCATTGCAAGAGGGAAGGAGACAGCTGGCTGAGTTGAACCAGCCAGCAACAGGCCTCAGGAGGGCAACCGGTCAGGGTGAGGGGGATTTCATCACCCCTCCACCATCAAAGCAACATGGGTCCAAGGGGTGCTCTCCCCCCCCCCTTTACCAAGGGGTAGGAGCAACGGACTGGAGGGTATTTGACCACCCCCCCAGCCCACTTACCTATGACAACGCCCTGGGGGTATCAACCTCCAGGGCCCCTGGTAGGGAGATTGGACCACCCCCTCCAGGGATTTGTGAGAACAAGGGGGGGACAGCATGTACCCCGGTCACCCCCCCCCCCAGGTGAGTCTGAAACCGGACCCAGGTTCATGGGTCCCACCTGGCCATTTGTATTTCCAGGGGCTGGGTGCATGAGGCAACAAGCCAGCATGTGAGGTAACAGGGCCGGTTGTAACAGACAACCAGCCAGGGTATTGAACAGTAAAGGGGCTGGTTCAGCCCCATAATGGTGTAAACAACAGAAGTGACCGCAATAGGCTGGTTGTAAGGGTACAGGGACTGATGCCATGCGGGCTGATGTAGCCCAAACCAAGTAACAAGGCCAGTAGAGCCTGTAGAGCTCTTTTGGCGCGGAAAAATTTCCTTTTGGCTTATTGTGTCATGGGCTCACAAGAGGCCAATCTTTTTTACTTAAAAAGCTCTTCTCCCTGCTGTTTTCAATCATTCATTCATCATCAAATCAAATTCATCACTGATATAATCCAACATATTGCCCCATTGTGAGAGCCCATTAGCAATTATTGACACCAGGTGTCCAGCATTTCTTTTGCTTTAAATACTTCTCATTTGCCTAAGATAATTTCTGGCCATAATCATAACACATTTGAATGGCCAATCAATTGAACAAGGTGCTTCATTGGATCCATCTTGGGTCAATGGGGCATATTTGAACACTTTCTAAAGCTGGCCACAGGTAAATTGTAGCATTTTTTGACAATTCCAGTGGATATCTGGCCACTTTTCCCATGGATTCCTAGGAAGAAACCTCACGCATACTTATTGATGTAATTGAGAAGGAGAACTGAATACCAGGATATTAAGCCTAAGAGGTCTGCTTGGATAACAGTATGGATTTTTTCAACAACACACTGGCCTCATCCTTAGAATATTGAAATTTTTGACACATTTTATCTGAAACATATCACCCCAAACACATTGTCAGCCTGCTACTTAGCACAGAGCAACCTGACAAAGCAACAACAATATTAACAAAAATAAAAAAAGAACAAAAAATAAATAAATAAAATTATTTTAAAATAAAGGAGTAAGAAATCCATGAATATTATTGCAGAAATGGATTCCCCACCCAAAATAAGGTAGGGTCACTCACTGACCCCACCCTTGAATTCTTACTCCTTATATTTTTTAATTAATTTAATAGAAAATGGTAAATGACCATGGCACCAGTATGGCACCTTTTGGCCAATTTAATATTTCACATGATATGTCATGTATAGATTTCACACCTAAATTTCAGTTGGAATACAGGTGTTGTGTGTAGTTTAGGAGTTACACGGGGAATTGTGTTTTGTCACAATTCCCGCACGCAGCCCCGCGTCCCTACAGCGCTGGTCTCCCGCGTACGAAAACTCCCGCACGCAGCCCTGCGTCCCTACAGCGCTGGACTCCCGCGTACGCCAACTCCTGCACGCAGCTCCGCGTCCCTACAGCGCTGGACTCCCGCGTATGCAAACTCCCGCACGCAGCCCCGCGTCCCTACAGCGCTGAACTCCCGCGCAACTGAACTCCCGCGCAGGTAATCCCGTGACCTAGTCACGCGCCCAGCGGATCCGTCCCCCGCGCGCATCTGAGCAGCGGATCAGTCCCCGCGCGCATCTGAATGGACTGATCCCTGCGCCTAGCCTGCAGTGATCAGTCTGACAGCCAGGTACCGCTCAGAGGAGCTACAATATAGTAGGATCTACACTAAATATGTAAAGCTACCACACAAGCATAGATTATAGTTTAAAAACCTTAAAAATCAATTAAAATTAGTTATTAACTAATTTTTAGTATTTTTTTTATTAATTAAATAAAGATCCAGACTCACCACGTCATGAGCTGATCAGAACCTTCAAAGACCACAAAACTACACAAGGAGTGGTCGTAAAAATTATTAAAAATTACATACAGGATCATCAGAGGATTGAGAATCAATAAAAATCCTCTCTGCTCACTTTGGACCAGTACTTACAGTACAAATTGAGGATCAGTGCAGGATCAGCAAAATGATTAATCTATTGATTAACAGATCCTGCAGCTAAAAAGGAGCTGTTCCTTGACAGATCTAAGACCAGAAGGCTAACAGAACTTTGAGGACGTGCCAATCTTGCCCTGACTGCCCCCCTAGCCTCAGCCCATGGCTAATACGCCTTCTAGAGGCCCTCAAGCACCCAAAAAGGAATATTTAAACAAGCTCCTTTTGCCCTTCTGTTCCCAATCATCATCATTCATCAGTTATCAGAAATACTATTATTATCAATCAGACATTGTGTCATTGTTAGTCAAGTGCTTATCAAGAAGAAAGCAAGTGATTTATGATCTAGTCTGAATTATTATTATTATTATTTTCTAAATAACTATCAACAACCAGAAGTTTGAACCAGCAACCAACCCCATCTGTTCTGAAGCTTCTTACCTGAATCTTTGCAGGATTTCTGTGGATTACTTCCCAAGTAAGTTGTTCCCTTCCTGCTCTGGGTTTGTGTGCTGTTTTGCCCGCCCAAATTAGTGGATAAGGCCTTAGAAGGCACCCATCTTCATTCTAAGGTTATAAAATGCCTAAGGAGGCCCCTTGAGGAGAGGTTTCCAAGTCTGTAAAGACCCCCAGTATTATATTACTGTGGCCCCTCTTTTTATATTATATTTAAAATATTTATAACCAAACCAATTAAACCTTGCACTTTCTCTTACTATACTATTATTGGAGCTGTAAATTGTTTATTCTTTGGAATATTATTGCTCCAAATTCTTTTATCACTCTCTGTAGCTAAAGGACAGCAAGGTTCCTGGTATCAGAGAGCTGACACACATGGGGAGGGTGCAAAGAGCATATTGTACCTTGATAGAATTGGCTAGAGCCACCCTGAAGGATTCCAGACTCCTGGTTGAAGTCTGGAAAATTTTTTTCAAGAGTTTCTGCCTAATTCTGAACCATATTCCAATCATTAGGGAAACCAAGTCCCCCTGGAAGAAATTTCATGCAAGTCTTCTTCCCTAATGGCGTCGCAGACCTATTGGAAGTCCCTGTGTCTTTTTGGTAAAAAAGAGGGAAAAAGGACATAAATCCAACCAAAAAGGGGAATAAGGCACTTTAGTAATCTTCAATCCTCTCTTTCATTCAAAGAGAGTCCTGAAAAAACTGAAAAAACTGGTTGCATTATATCTTCAAAGCACATAAAGCTCTTCCAAATGCCTCATCTAAGGCAACCCCTTTTGAATTTTGCAGACAACAATCTAAATCCTGAACCTCTGGCAGAAGACTTGGATATTAAATCCAGATGTTGAAATGTAGGATTATTTGCTTGACCTCCCTGGACTGACTTTCAAAATCACCCTTCCAACCCCGAATTGTAAAATTTGATTTGTGATAGTGAAAAAAATGATTCCTCTTCAGGAGAAATTGTGGCTTCTTCTTCCATAAAAGCCTTTCCAAATAAAACAGCCCAAGAAGATTACATACTGTAAATGGAGGCTCCTACCCATACTTTAAGAGAAGGACTAGCATCAAACCTCTCCAAAGTTATGGTTTCTATCATCACCAAAACCAGAAAAAATATGAGGATTCATTGAATTCCAGAATATATAAGTTTGATTGAATCCATGGACTTAGAATTGAGATTGATATAGAATCTGGAAGTTTAGGAAGATTAAAATGGCCCAAAACCAAGGAATTCTCTTTAAACAACCAGAATATACAAAAACAAGTAGAACTTCCACAGGAATAAAATAAAATTCAAGGCCTTTGATTGTGTGCAGGGCTTCAATCAAATCAAAGGGCTTTATCACCCTGAGACATTTTCTACAACTGGAAAGCCCTGAACCTTAAAAATACTTCTCCTCTACTCTCCCAATTCTAAATAGAAAATTCAGAAAATTTGAAATTTAAAGCACATTCTTAGAATATATAATCAGAAAAGAAGTCATCATCAAGGATAAAAAAGGCTCATTCAGAACTGATCCTTATCTAAAACTCCAGAATTCCCTGTATGGGCTCAAGCAAGCACCCAAAAACTGGTACAAGAATCTCAGCATCTGGTTCAAGGAGATTGGGTTTAAGGAATCCTCTTCAAAAATTGCCTATATCTGTCTTCTGAAAGGAAATGAAGGATTTTCTTCCATGTGGAAAACCTCATCCTGGTGGGAAATGGAAATAATTTGAAAGAGAAATTCCTGGAAAAGTTCTCTGGTACAACTGCAAAATATCCCAACACAATTCTAGAGTTGAAAATGAAGGCCCAAGATGATGAGATACTTCTCAGTCAGCCAAATCACATCAAGCAAAGTCTGACAGAACTTGGCTAGAGGAATAAAAACTGACTGTTACACGTCTCACTCAAAATGTATAACTCAAGCAGGCAAACAATGAGGAATTTCAAGATTTCAAACTCCAGAATTTGCACTATCAATTGAAAATTCAATTAATCAACAAACTTTCTTACTATACCCAACCCAATTTCAGCCTTTCAGTCCCCAAGCTGTCAAGATTCTCAGTCAAGGTGGGAATTATACATTGGAGCAAGCTCAAGATAACCTGGGAATACCTGAAAAAAATGTCCAATGTCAAACTTTGACTTTGTGTTCTCAACCCCAACTCCCTTTTTTTTCCCATTATGATGCATCATGGGATGATGAACCTGACAGAAGAAAATCACAGACTTTTTATAAGTTTTTGGTCCTTGACTTGGGCTTTTGGTTTCTTAAAAAAGTTGCAAGCAAAGAAAAATTACTTACTCTTCAAAAAAATTCTGAAATTCATGCTTTGGATGATGCCTTCCTTGAGCAAACTTGGATCAGAGCTCTTGCAATAAAACATTTTAACCTGGACACCTCACCCATATTTAAAATCATATAAAACAGTGGAATCAATTTAAAACTCTGGAAATATGGGTCCAACTCAAAAAACCAACACCTGGACCTTAAAACAAATGGAATGCACAAATAATTAAATTTGGGCAGGAAAAATGAACTTGAACCTCATAAATTCTAAGAGCATGCCTTCCAAAGTGTTCAATAAAATTTCAACTCTTAGGAATTTGTTTTTCAAACAATCTTCCTAAATAAATATTTGAAAAAATTACCTTGTCTCTCCCTCATCTAACAAGGCATGTGGTGTGTTGCATGTGCTAACCTGCTTCTGAGATTCACCCCATCACATCCTTTTTTCTTTCCAGTGTTTAGTGGAAAATTCAGCCTGAGGAAGAACCACCTTTGGTATCATGAACCCTCAATGTTCAAAATCTAAATTTCCTACTAATTGAACT
The DNA here is from genome assembly GCA_025617555.3 of Puccinia polysora. Lineage (NCBI taxonomy): Eukaryota > Fungi > Basidiomycota > Pucciniomycetes > Pucciniales > Pucciniaceae > Puccinia > Puccinia polysora. The sequence continues at coordinate 23,364,857 of CM062632.1, read as the reverse complement.
CACCATTTCTTTTCCTGCCAAAAATTTTCTCAGATAAAAATCCTTACTCACAGACTTCTTAGTTAAACCTCTTCTTGTGTGTTCTCATTTTTCTCATTTTTTTCATACCTTCTTGTGAGCTATTTTCTGTGTTAATGTTGAGATTCTCCTCTATTACTCTTCTTTCTCTTCATCTGTGTTAATGTTGAATTTTTCTCTGAATCTTTTGATTCCTTCTTAAATTTCAGTTTCTTACATCTCATAAATTACTCAGTTATTTGAATTCTTCATGTGATAAGCATCATCTGAATATGGTGCCTGTTAATTTTACTCTCTTAATCTAATTTTAATTTTTTTTATTCTTGATCCATTTCCTCATTTATCTCTCTATCTGTTGTAACTGCAGGGAAACCAAATTCAACCATGCCTGAAGATACTCCAAATCACTCAATACCAGAGATCTTCTTCTAGACACTTCACCAATGTCTTTTATAGAAGTCTGATTCATTCATCCATCAATTCCTACCAGTAAATGTTTTTCTACTCCATTCATGTCAGCTTGCTACTATTTACATAGCAAACTTGTCAAATTACCAAAATAAATAGGCAAAAATAAATGGAAAACAAAAATAAAGAAAAAAAATTCATAAACAAGAGAAAGAGTGGGAAATTCATAAATAATACTAAATATTTGGATTCTCCACCCAAAAACAGGTAGGGTCACTCACTGAGCCCACCCTTCCATTCTCACTCCTTCTTATTTCAAATACTTGAATAAAGCTGAGCCAAAAATCACATCACCACTATATTGACTTTTTGGCCATCTTAACATTTCAAATGTATTTTCACATATAGGCTTAAAACCTAATATTCATTCAGAATGGAGGTGTTGTGTATATCTTAGGAGTTACACATGGAATTGTTCTTTTTCAGAATTCCTGCGCGCAGCCCCACATCCCTGCATGCAGTCTGCGCACTTCAACATTTCCCTGCATAAATAAGCCCAATTCCTGTGTGTAAGATTCCTTCACGCAGCTGATCTGACACCTCTGCATGTCAGACCTGCTAAGCATCTAAAGGATGGCAGTTACTGCCAGTAACTGCTACAACCCATCAAGATCACCCATGCATATGTAACAACATGAAATATGCATGTTAGATGATCTAAAATGTGATTTATCACCTAAAATTAAATGAAATCAATTAAATGGTTTATGAATTGGAAAACAAAATTTGATGATCACCAAAACAGTGACTGGTCCAGATCTTCAAGTACCATGAAACATATCAAGGAGTCTGCATAAAAAATTTTTAAAATGACCAAAGTCATTTGTAGATTACAAAAATAAATAAACATCCATAACTGATCACTTTAGTCAAATAAAAGTAGTAAAAATAAAAGATTCCTTCAGAATCACTGAAATAAAAAATTAAAAAATAACAGATCCTACAGCTAAAATTATGCATTAAACCTGCAGATCAATGATCAGCTGATTTACAACCCCAAGAGGATGTTCTAAAATTTTTGGAATCTCAGTGTACCTACCCTAACCAATGTGCTCAAATCAATTTTTTATTTTCTTCTCTACTATCTACTGTTTTTCTGTTTCTTGTCTTCATTTCACATGCCTGTCCCCCTCATCTTTTCTCCCATCTCACATTTCTGTTCTCCCTCATCCTGGTAAGGCCGCTTGCAACAACTTGACAGACCCCTGTGCTCATGCTCTGAACTAAAGTTTGCCCAAGCACACTTGACTATAAAGTCATATGCCTGGCTCAGAACCTGGGGAATTCTCTCTTTGTGAAACCATGAGATTGCACCACTTACCCCAGGTTTTTGAGTCAGGTAAGCACTACTCTGATTCTCCTCAAGGCATTTTCCCAACTGTCCAACTGATTCAACAGCTCCCTCTCATCAGCTAGACTTCAATCAAACCCACCTCTCACAACCTGTCCCAATCCGCTAAACTATCAAAACTCCAAGATAATCATTTTCTGCTTTCCTGTTTTTGTTTCCTTTATTATACTCCCAGAGTCTTTCTGGTCCTTTAGGTAAGATCTGAAGATTATTGACCTCATGTTTTTCTGCCCTGTGTTCCTTGCTCATTGTCAAATGCAACTTCTTTCAGCCCCTGGTTTCCTTCAGATTTACAGCCCAAGTTCACTTCAAGTACCAGCCAACAATCAGCCATTCCCAAAACCAAGAAAAATTCCCAATCAAAACTGAAAATCCCGCTCTTAAACAACCCAAATTTCCCAGCCTGGTTCCTCCAAATAAAGAGATACCTCAGACGTAAAGGTCTACTTGAGCTGGTCATAGAGTCTCCACCTACTTCTATCTCCGCTCCCCAGCAAAAGGAAATCTTTGAAGCAGCAGAAATTATCATCCCAAACTTAGGGGACTTAGCCTTTGATGCAGTTGAGAACCCTGAAAACAATTGTGATCCTCATGAAATCTGGGGCACCATCCTGTCAAGATATGCCTTTCAATCCTCAAATAATTGTGGCAGAATCTGGCTGAACTTCATCCAATCCCAATACAAAGGGTAACTCAACTCTTACATCAAGGAATTCCAAAAGCTGATAAATTAATTATCCTTTATACGCCTGGAGGTCCCTCAGAAATATTGAGCTACAAAGTTTTGGCTAAGCTCCCCAGTTGTTTCTACCACATGGTTGAGACAATAATCCTTAACAAAGACCTAATCCTCAATCCCACTGGAGTTCTCAACCAGCTTCAAGCAATAACTCACTTGGAATCCTGGCAAACCATCTCTAATGAAACCCCCCCAGAGCTAAATCCATCCACCTCTCTCCATAAGTCAACTCAAAGGAAAAATCCAAAGCAACTCTGCTCCAAAAATCATCAAAACCCTCTCACTGAGCACCCCAAAGACAAATTTTGGTTGTTTCACCCACATTTGAGACCTGACTGGAATAAACAACCAACCACAAATCTCCATGCCACTGATGAACCAACCAAGACTCCTGCCAACAACACTCCAAACCCCTAACTGAACATTAAATCACAGATCTACTTTACCCCAAGCCAACCCTCTCTATTTTCCCTCTCCTGCACTCAGGGGCTAGCCACCAGATTTTCCACAACCCTTTCTTTCAGTTCAATGTCTCCCCCGTGAAGATAGAAGTTGGTACGGGCTCCCCCAACAATTTTCTCTCTTCCACTCACGTTGGCTTGGCCAAGCTAGTCAATCACTTAGGGGAAGCCATCAGATTGGAAAACGTGATTCTGATTTCCACAATCAATTGATGCCTCATCTCTCTCACTCAAATCAAGGCCAAGAAGACGGTCTTCTTCTTGGTTGGCTTTTCAGGCTTCAAATTGCGGTGAAATAATTTCCTATTCATTGGCTCCACCTCCAACCAGCTCACAGAACTCTGCAGGACAAGATTCTCTGTCAAACACCAACTAGAAGTTCTGCTCAAAGAGTCCTCATCTACGTGGCACTTTGGCCTTGGTCATCCAGTCCCCTCAGCACTTCAAACACTTTACTTGACCAATCTCTCAGACCTTACAACTTGTGAGATCTGCCAAACTTGTAAAGGAACCGCCACCCTATTTAACCATAGCTTCAAAGTTGTGACCAAAACTCTGGGGGCAATCCACCTCAACCTAGTGGGACCAATCCAAACTACTTCCAACATTGGCTACAAATACTCCCTATCTCTCACAGATCAGTTCTCCAGAAACAGATCAGTTTCCCTTCTCAAGCACAAGAGTGAAACTTACATGGAAATCAAAGATTATTTGACTTGAGCAGAACACCAAACTAGGAAATTCATCAAGTTTCTCATCTCCAAAAACTGTGGGGATTTTATCTCCTCTAAACTCAAACATTTCTGCTTAGAGAAAGGAATCACCCAAAAATTTGCTCCCACTTACACCCCTCAACAGAATGGCCTTGCCAAGAGATCCAATTGTCTCATCTTAGAAAAGGCAAGATGCCTCCTGAACCAAAGCAAACTCCCTCCAAAATACTGGGAAAAAGCTGTCCACTATGCTGCTCACCCCCTAAACATCTTACCCTCCAAATTGGGCGGAAACAAGATCCCTTATCAACTGTGGCAAAACCAAAAATTTAACTACAACTGTCTCAAACCCTTTCGATTTGCCGCCTACGCCTTGATTCCCAAAGAAAAAAGGACACTTAAGTTCCAGCTCACCTGCAAAAAGGCAATAATGCTTGGGTATGCAAATAACTTCTTGTCATATTGCCTGCTGGATATGGGCTCCCTTCAAATTTTTCTCTCTGCCAACGTCACTTTAAACAAATCTCTCTACCCTCCTCTGACTGCCTTCCTGCTTGTTGAGGAAACTGAAATCCTGATTCCTTCCAATCTACTCCCGTCTTTCTCCCCTCCTGAACCAATTTCTCACCCAACCACATAATGTCCCGCTCCTAATTCTACCACTCCTGCTAGCATGCCTTCTGGCCACATCACTCCTGCAGCTGCTCATTCTTATGAAAAACTCTCTCCTGCAAACATCAATGAAAAACCTTGCAGACCTCTGTCTAAGGTAGTTTTACCATCTGTTTACCTAGTAGTAGCTCATACCTACATGGATCCTCAAAGCCATCAAGAGGCACTTCAATCCAAGTACCGCGAGTACTGGATTGGCGCCATGAAGGTGGAAGAGCTAAACTTGGTCAGCTACAACGTGTGGGAGGAATCTGCGCTTCCCTCTGAGAAACATCCCCTCAAATGTGTTTGAGTTTTCAGAACAAATTTCAATGATCAAAAAAGAATCATGGAGTTCAAAGCCCAGCTGTGCATGAAAGGATTCAACCAAAAATATGGCTCTGAATTCTGCAGCACCTTCTCCCCCACCAGTGACTAGACCTCACTTAGACTACTAATTGCTCTTGCTGCCTCCAAGAAGCTGCAATTTTGTCAAATTGACATGAAGGCTGCCTTTCTGAATGCCCCACTTTGAGAAGAAATATACATCACACCTCCATCCAACATTTTTGTTGCTAAGGAAGATGTCTTTCTCCTAAAGAAGGCCTTATACGGTCTCAAACAAGTCCCACTTTCCTGGTACAAAACTTTGTGCAAATGGCTTGTGGAAGTGGGTTTCAACCAGTGCAAAGCTGATCAATGTGTTTTTTGGCGCAAGGACAGGTTCCTATATGTGCATGTGGAAAAAATTGCAATCTTCAGAAATGACCCAGATCATTTTTTAAGGAAATTCTCAGCTTGCTTCAAGTTCAAGACCTGGGTCCAGAATCCTCACTGCTCAGGATGAATGTAGTTCACCTAGACACTGGATTCAAGATTCATCAACAATCATACATTCAGAACATATGTGAAATCTGTTGATTTGTATTTCAAAGTAGGACCAGCTGATTCTGGTAACAAGGCATGAGAGTCAATAAAAGAAACAAGACGAGAAGACTTGAGGTTTTGAGGAGAGTCTTAACTGATGGATGGCACAATGGTAGTGAGAGGCTGACAACTAGATAGGACTGAGAAAGTAGAACTAGGACAAGAAAAGAACAATGAGAAACAGGCTAGACAAAAAGAAGTCAGAAACAGTAGAAACATAGATTCAGAAAGATGTTGTCTCACAGCTAGACAAACTGATTGAAACTTGAGAGGGCTCTTGAAGACAAATACGGCAAGGCAATAAAATGATCAAAGTTAATAGAGTAGGGTGAGTCGGAACCTGAGGTGGAAATGGTGGAGATTGATTTGTGGAGGTGGAAACTTGGGACATATGATGAAGAATAGGATTGAGAGAGATAGAGAGAGGAATAAGGAAGAAACGGAAAGAGAGCAATAGAAGTGGAGGAGACAAAGAGATCAGGAAGAAAGAGATGAGTGGGGATTGAATGAAGAAGGACAAAACAGGTGAGAAGAAATAGTGAGAGACAAAGTGAATTTGAAGTATTCGCACTCTTGCGCGCGTCAGTGAAGAAAGAAAGCGTTTGACAACAATATGTGCTCAATATCCACACCCCACTCGTTACACCTTTTTCACTGCTTTCAAGCCAAATGGCAAGCTATACTCATCTAGTGAAGGGGATCATCAGGAGTTTCTCTAGTTGGGGGCCAACTAAAGGAAGATTATTTGCAAACTGAGCCACTTCAGCATTTACACTCAACCAGATATCAACTTTGTGGTGAACTACCTTGCTCAGTTCCTTGTCAAGCCAAACCTCCACCATTACTAGGTGGCGCTACAGTTGCTCAAATACATTAAACACTCCAGCTCCATGGGTCTTGTCTTCTTCTGGACCGCTGCCTCCAAGGACATGCTCACGCAGGTAGATGCTGATTGGGCTACATACCCTAGCACGCGACAATCAATATTGGGTTTAGTAATCCAATGGCTGGGCTGCGTGGTCCTCTGGAGGTGCAAGAAACAACCAACACTTTCCCTTTCCAAAACCAAGGCCAAGTACAAAGCTCTTGGAGATTCCATGAAATAAATCAAATGGATCAAATCTCTCCTTCTGGAAATTTCCCCCAGGCAAGCTAGAAAGAAGGCTACAGTCTTTGAAGAAAAAATGCCGCAATCAAACTTTCACTTGATCAAGTAAATCACTCCAGCTTCCACACCAAGCACATGAAACTTTTTTTCCAATTCATCCAAAATGAGATACTCAAGGATGAAATCAAACTCCAAAAGGTCTTGTAAAAGAGGAATCTGGGCGATTACCTGACCAAACTGGTTCCCCAAATGGCGCTGCTACAAGCGCTGATGAGGCTCAATGTTAAATCTTGATTTCAGCAAGGGAAGATGTTGGAATCTCAGTGTACCTACCCTAAACAATGTGCTCAAATCAATTTTTTTATTCCCTGCTATCTACTGTTTTTCTGTTTCTTGTCTTCATCTCACGTGGCTGTCTTCCTCATCTTGTCTCCCATCTCACATGTCTGTTCTCCCTCATCCTGATAAGGCTACCTGCAACAACTTGACAGAACCCTGTGCTCATGCTCTGAACTCAAGCTTTCCCAAGCATTCTTGACTATAAAGTCATATGCCTGGCTCAGACCCTGGGGAGTGCTCTCTTTGTGCAACCACAAGATTGCACCACTTAACCTGTCAGCATACTGATACCAGAAACATTTCCGTCCTTTAGCTAGAGCAAGTGGTATTGGTTTTGGAATGATAATTCTAAGAAATTTACGTAAAATAGTCAAATGATTGATTTAGAAGCAAGTGAAATTTTCAGTGGTTTTTTGCTGGATTAAATTGATTTAAATATATTTTTCAAGAGGGGCCACAGTTCATGCAAACAGGGTATCTTTATTGGATAACAACCTGTCTTCAAGGGGCTCTTTTGAACCATGTAAAGACCTTGGGACAGTGAGTTCCTAAGTTATTACTCAAAAGGGGTTACTCAACAGGATTGGGTGGACTGGCTGACTCACAGCAATTATTCCTGGAGGCAATGAGGAGATAACTTACTAATTTAAGCAGAAACTCCAAGAAACTTGCAGAAATTCATGGTTGAAAGGGTCTCAGGATAATTGTTGGGGATTATTTCTGATATTCTTCAATAAAATTAACAATGGGTTAGAATTAATAATTATACTATCAGGCTGAGGCCATAAATCACTTTTTTATCTTGAATGTACACTTGATCACGGATGGCAAGGTGTCATAACCACAACTCGACTCAGCCTTACTCAACCCTCAGTCACACTCAACCCTCAGCCACTCACAGTACAATCTACCTTCCACTACATACTGCATATCCCCTAGGTAATCTCCCAGGCATACTCTCCACCTCTCTATGGCTTGGTTCATCTCTATCTCTCCTTCAAACTCTATCTGGTAGGAGAAGTACACAGTCAACCCATAGTACATACTCCTGGCTGGACAAACCATAACCCAGTCCAGTACATGACCTTCCTGGACAGGCCCATACTCAATCTGTCAAGCTACAACCTCCAGCCCATTTGGTCAACACATGTAATGCCATGGGCCTCTCAGACCATCAACAGTCATCCCTCCTCAAGGCCTCCTCCCAGTTCTCACATATACTGGCCTCTCCTCTCCTCCTGGACTAATTCCCCCCAAGGAATTAGTATACTACTTCTTATTGGTTAGTCCCCCATCCAATAGGTGTCATCTCAGCACAAGAAAGCCAACCAGCCTACCGTACTCATCTCACCTATCCCCTTGGTGTTACTCCTACAGGATTCCCTTACCCACATCCTTCAGAGCCCTACTCCTGGATTTCTCTTCTCCTCATTGTCATTAAGCTACGTCTACTCTTCATATGCAATCAATCTCTTCGTCTCTATCCTGAGTTCTGTGAGCAGTAGTGCCCGTGCCTTCAGCCCCTTGCACGCCAGGGGCTGTTGTGACACAAGGGGTCTGGATTGATAACTTAAAAATTACTGGGGTTCAAACCATCTTAAAGGGTTGGTTGATATACTTTTCTGGGGTAATAAGATCTTCTCAGGGCATGTAGAGAGGGTTTTGCTTGTTTTCTGAGGCTGGAAGGCTAATCAGGGCTAGCTTGGCATGTAGTCTTGTTGGTTTCAACTGGCTAGCCTTGCCTGTGTCATATTTCTATGTTAAATAGTTTTCAGAAGGTATTTTAATATTAATTTGTTATTTTTATGGTTCAGAGATATCACCTTGTTTTTTTTTAATTTCTTTTGATTGGCATTGGTAGAAGTGGGTATTTGTAGATTCTACGCCATCTTCAGCACATGTTTGTAATTTTTAATAATTTTTTGGTAGACTTCTTGGTGTGTTTCGTGGTTCATCAAGATTTGGCAATCTTATTTACGTGACAACCTTCATTATTGTTTCTCACAATTTATTTGCTTTAATGTTTTGATTTTCATAATTTTATTCAATTTTCTTAGGTTTCACACATCTCCCTATCCGTCAGTCAACTTGTTACATATGCATTATTCATGCATGCAAGTTGTAGCATGTTCCTGCGGTACCTTGCTGTTGGAATTAGCATGACTGATGTTGATTCGCGCAGGCTTGACAGCTGCATGCAGGAATCCGTCATCAGTCATTTTGCATGCGGGCTTCTTCACATGCGCCTACATACTGAGTGTCAGGCGTGTTTACCCTTGCTACATGAATGCAAGGCTGCGCGCGGGAATTGTGACATAACACAAATCCGCCTGTAACTCCTACAATGTACACAACACCTCAATTCTGACTGAATTTTGGTGGTGAAACCTATACATGGCATTCTCTGTGAAGTATAAGAATGGCCAAAAGGTGCCATAGTGGTGCTGTGGTTTATTGGTTTTTTCTTCTGAAATTATTGAAAAATATAAGGAGTTGGAATTCAAGGGTGGGGTCAGTGAGTGACCCTACCTTATTTTGGGTGGAGAATTCATTTCTGCAATAATATATATGGATTTCCCACTCCTTCTAATTTTATTCTTGTTTTTTCTGTTTTTGATCTGCTTTGACAGGTTGCTCTTGTCAACTAGCAAGCTGAAATTCCCCCACTCCAAGATATGTCTATATCTGAAAAATTTTGGGGTTCAGCGTCTTTTTTTAGCCCTGTAATTACTTAAGTGGATAGGTCCATCATGGATGTTGTTTTCAGGTAACCATTCATCTTTTTCAGCGGATTCTCCTTTTTATCTGACTAGGTAGAGTTTGACATCTTTGCCATTCATCCTTTCCTTTTTGTCTTTAAGAATTTTTCCTATTTTTTCTTTGTCTTTCTTATCTTCTTCTGCAACAGGTATTGCTGGTGGCAAATTTTTTTCTCCTTCTCTGGGATTTTAGTGCTTAATAGACTTACTGGAAACACCGGGTGTTTTCTGGAAAGTTCATCACTAAGAATCACTTGTACTGCATTCTTCCCATGGATTTTCTTGATAGTGAATGGTCCAACAATTGCAGGTCTAAGTTTCCTGTTCCCAGCTAAGTTGGTAAAATTGGGAGAAGAAACCAATACTTGCTCACCAATGTTGAAATCAGGTTCTTTGTGGCTTTTATCCCATTTTTTCTGGTTATTTTCAACAGCTTCTTGAACACATTTAGCAGCATTTTTGTTGGCTATATCTTTTATTTTATAAAGTTCAAGTGATGTGGGGTGAATATTGATTAGCTGCTGTTTCAGGTTATCCTTGGGTAGTCTAGGAATCCTTCGTCTTTCTAGTACATAGGGTGCTTCTTTAGTGGTAGAATGCTTACTGCTGTTGTAGGCCATTTCTAGGGCAGGTAAAAGGCTAGCCCAATCATGGAAATACTCATCAGTATTTTTGTATTCTAGACCAAAGCAAAAGAACCTTCTTAGCATGTCTTCTAAGGTCTGAATAATTCTTTCAGCTAGTCCATCTGTCTGGGGATGATAAGCTGTAGAGAAGGCTAAGCTGGTGCCTAACATGTCATGGAGATTCCTCCAAAATTCAGAGGTGAACTTGGGATCCCTATCACTCATCATGATCTTGAGAACTCCTACGTCAGCTATGAGTCTATTTCAAAACAGTAATGCTACTTCCATGGCAGTGTCCTCCTTATGGTTGGGCAGGAATTTAGCTTTCTTGGAAAACCTGTCCACTATGACCAGGACTGAGTTGTAGGGATAGGCTCCTACTGGGGGTAATACAGTTACAAATTCCATGTTGATGATTTCCCATCTTTTCCTAGGTTCAGTAATTTTCTGCAGTAGACAAAACCTTTTTCCAGTGGTCCTATTGGACTTCTGACAAGTTTCACAACTGGTGACATAATGGAATGTGGAATCTCTCTAATTGATCCACAATGCATTTTGTTTGACCTTGTCTAGGGTTCTATCAGTGGATAGGTGACAAGCTGAACATTATTCATGGCACTAAGCTAGGATATGTTTGATATGGTCTTCTTTGGTTAAGACTATAGCGCTGGAATGTTGGTGTCTATAATATACTAGATCATGCCACAAAGTGAACCTTCCTACTTTGTAAGGTTTCAGGAGAGTTTCAGGTAGACTGTTAATCATGTCAGATGGTGGAGAGGTGCTTTTCATAATGGTTATTAGGGTCTTCATACTAGAGCTGTAAGTTTCCTTGATTGAGTTGAACAGGGATTCATCCAGTTCACAGATGTGGATTCCTAGAATGGGGGCCTCAATATTCATCATGTTAATGTTCATTATAGGAAATATATCATTATCTTCTGGATCATAAGCAGGGTTGCTTGGATCATTATGTAGAGCATTCCTACTCAAACTGTCAGCATTCTGGTGTTTAGCTCCTGCCTGATGGACTATGGTCATCTGACCTCTGTATTGTTGAATGGCTATCTGCCATCTTAACATATGCCTACTAGGGTTTTTCATGTTCATTAAAGTCCTGAAAGCATTGCAATCAGCAATTACCATGAAATTGGTACCTTCTGAGTAGTAATGGAGTTTCTCTGGAGCCCAAACTAAGGCAAGGCATTCCATTTGGCTTGCACCATACCTTTTCTCAGTGTCCTTTACTTTTCTGGATAAGAATAGTATGAGCTTCTCCACTGGTTTATCATTTTCTATCACTTCTTGATTTAAAGCAGCTCCTAGCCATTCTATGCTAGCATCTATATAGAGTTTGAAAGGTTTAGAATAGTCAAGTTGAATCAATACTGGAGCTGAGGTCATAGCCAGCTTGAGTTGTTCATAGTTCTTGACCCTTTCATCAGTCATCTCAAACACGGTGTTTTTGCTGCAGATTTCATTTCAAAATTTGGTGAGAAAGCCAAAATTAGGTAGATACTTCCTGTAGTAGCTGCAAAAGCTGATGAAGGATAGGAGTTCAGTTTTGTTCTGAGGCATTGGCCTAATCATCACAGCTGATATTTTGCTCTGGTCAGCAGTTAAGGTTAGTCCTGAAACAATATGCCTTGAAGATTTCAGTTCTCCATAACCAAAGTTGCATTTCTTCATTGATACCTTTAATCCTACTGCAGAAATGGTTTTAAGGACTAGCCTTACTTTGTCCATGTGGGTATTCCAATCATCAGAATAAATGATAACATCATCAATGTATACCATCATCAATCCTTTCCTGATTAATGAGCCTAAAACTGTATCCATCATTCTTTGGAAGTGAGAAGGAGGATTCTTGATATCAAAAGGCATCCCAAGTTACTCATAGATGCCCAAGTGACATATAATCCTCTTGAATTTCCGGCTATCAGGACTGATAGGTATCTGGTGAAAACCTTTCAGCATATCCATAGTAGTGATGAACTTATCCTTATAGAGATTATGTAGAGCATGGTCAATTGGTGGAATAGGCTAATAATCAGCTTGGGTATAATTGTTCAGAATTCTGAATTCTCCAACCATCCTAGACTTATCAGTGTGCCAAGCTTTAATTACTAGATTAGCAATTTCCACTTGTTCATTGTGTCCCACTTTCCTTCAGACGTTTAATTCAATTAGTTCTTGGATATGAGTTTCAAGAGCTGTCCTAGATTTTGGACTAGAAGGGTAAGTGGGTCTCCTGAGGTTGGGAGGGTAAGGAGGTTTAATGGTTAAAGTTAGAATCATATCATGTCCTTTGATGTTACCAATTGGATGATCTTTGGTGCAGAAAGCATTCTGATTTTCAAAGCAGACTTGGAGAATATCCTTCTTTTGGTCTTCACTCATCAGGGGGTTCAGGGCTGCTTGGGAGAAGTACTTCTGGTTGAACTTTTCCAGGTGTTTTTAATAAGTTTAATCAGAGGTTTGAGCATTAAAATGGCATATTTGGAACTTCTTGTTCCAGTCTCCTCCTGATGTGAAGTACCTGGCCTTACTTTGGAATACATCAATACCATATAAGAAGAGATAATCATTCCCTAGAATAAAGTAATCACACACTCCATTCTGGATTACTTCAAATTCAATTTTTAGTTTGAGTGATCCTTTTGAGTGTGGGAGAATAATATCAGAGGTCCAAAATACAATGGAATTAAGGGAAGAGTTAAAACTTCTGAAAATAGCCTGAGGTACTGTTAATAAGTTCACTTTCCAATTTAGGTCTTGTTGCTCCAAATAAGTTGAGCTAACACAAGAACAAAAGTCTCCACTGTCTAAGAGTATCTTAACAGGAGAACCTTGAATTAATCAAGTAGCATAGCAGGTTTTACCAGAAGTGTGACTTTTACCGGCAGAAGGTTTCAGAGTCAAAGTTTTGGCTTTAAGTTGAGGATCATTTTCATTTTCATTCTCTCCTCCCACAATGAGATTGATCTTCCTCCTAGGCTGGGGGCAATCAGGTCTCACCTGCCCAGTTTGGTTACAATTCCAGCATACCTTTTGCTTAGTATCAGAAGTTTTCTTAACTTCTAGTTGGGGAGTAGTAGAGTCTTTGGTTTTGGGATTGTATTCTTCTTGATTCTTGGGAGTGGGTTCCTTAGGTCTAGTGTTTCTTTTTTCAAGACCATTCATATCAATGGTTTCTTCTAGAATACCAATGAGGGTGGAGAGATAAGAATTGATGGGAATTCTACAGCTCACACTGTGAGTAAGGTGTCCAGGAAACATATTGAGGAGTGTTTCATTGATTTCCTCTTTATCAGCTTCAGGTTAGAAACAATCTAGCCTCTTCTTTTGTTTCAAAAACCACTTGTGGGGTTTGTCCTTTGAAGGGTCAAAAAGTGAGTTCTCAAAAGTTTTCATCATCCTTCTTTTGCAGATTCTGGTACCAAACTGTTCTTTGATTAGAAACTTCCAAGAGTTCCAAGTTTTAGGTCCTACTTCTCCTCTTTTGTTGATAAACCAATCCAGTGCTACTCCTTCAAACAGCCTGGGTAGTCTCACTACAGCTATAGTATCTGGCAGTTCATAGGAGGCAAGGGTATAGTCAATGAATATAATGAAGCTGATATGGTTTTTTTCCCCTTCTCCTGATAATTTAGGCCATTCAGTTACAGGGGGAAAGAGTTTCAAAGCTTGTTCAATTTCAGGGCTAGGACTAGGCCTGTAAGACTCATTCCTATTCACTCCAGAATCAAGAGAGATGTTTGGAGTGATACTGGTCCTGATGGGTTTTTATTCTTCTATATTGACTAAATTAGGGGCAGTTAATTTAATTTTAAGGTCTCTTTAATCATTCTTGATCATAACTAGTTCAAAATCCATTTTGTTGCTTAATGAGTCAATTTTATTAACAAGATGAACAGAAGGGGTATCAGTTTTGTTTTTTATTTCTCCTTTGAGTTTCTCAAGGAGAAGGAGTATCTCTTCCTGTCTGGAAGAACAGGTGGTACCAATATGATTCATTAAAGATGCCTTATTTAAATCATTGGTGTTCCTTAAAAATTTAATTTCAGACTCATTGGCTCTCAGATGGTTAGTTTTGTTTTGGATTATTTGCATTGCTTTGTCAAGTTGTTTGTGAATAATGTCTAAATTGTTTCTCAAGATGTTAAATTTATGGAAAACATTATCAGAAAATGTTTTAAAGAACGGGGTTATATCATCAGAATCTAATTGGGATAAACTTTCTTCCATTTCTGAGCTAGAGATATTATGTTGTCCCAATCTTTTGGGTTCCTCAACCTTTGATGATTCAAGGACCTCAAATTTTCAGGGTCTTTTCCCTTTGATTTGGATATTTGATCCCAAGGGTTCCATTTCTCTACATATTTCTCTACCTCTTCTCTTTGAATTAATTTATGCAGGGCTATTTGAGAGGACTTGGCCCGTGAAATAGCCTTTCTCATGGCTGCTGAGTCCTCCTGCTCCTGGGCTAGCTTGTAAGCTTCCCAATGACTCAGATGATATTTCACCAGATCCTTTATCTTGGACTCCTTGGCCAAGTCCGGACTGGGAGGCGTAGTAGGAGGAGTGGCTTTCCAGGACAATTTTCCGGTGAAAGGGCTCATTTCCAACCGTTTGTTGGTTGACTTGGCGGGTGCGGGTGCTGTTGGATTTTGTGGCACTCAAGTCGCGGGTTCAAGCCCCCTCATTGTGCTTGCTACGGGCACTTGTGCAGGCGCGCGTTCCTCCCCAGCAGAGGTCCATAGAACCCGGCCAGTCTGCTTGCGCGGGTGTTGAGGCTGTTTTATAAAATTGTGCTAAAATGAGTATAAGTTTTTTGTCAAAACTTAGTAAAAATGATAAAAAAAATAAAAAAATATTTTTATTTTATTTTTAATTTAATTTAAGCTTACTTAGACTTAAATTCAACGGTACTAAGTCTTTGTTAGGGTTGAAGGAGTCCTTGGTGGGTAATCCAAGGGGATCTCTGTGGGTAACAATGAGGTCTTGGCTTAAATCCAAAGATCCGGGGTGAGAACTATTTTCTAACTGATCTTGCTCAATAAAATCTGCAAGGAAAAAGGCTCTTTCCACTGAAAAAAAGACAAAAAATTGAATTTAATAACTTTTTTGGTTTATTATAATTTATTAATTTTTATTAATTTTTTTTATTAATATTTGATTTTTGTTCAAATTGTTTTGAAAAAAAATATAAAAGATTTTTGGGCTTACTATCTTTATGTTCTTTATATTTTTTAAAGAAATAAAGTTTTCTCTGATACTTCTTCCAGGCCTTGCGTTGCCTGAGTAAAGAATTAAAATTAATAAGCCTTTCAATTTCTAATTCTTTATTTTTTAAAGCTTGTTGTTTATAATGATTTAATTATGCTTGTTGTTGCTCAGGAGTTATGATAACAGGCAAAAAGCTACAGAGTATCTCTTTGTTTCTCTGTTTAAGAAGATTATAATAATAATTTATTAATTCCCTGTTGGTCTTAAGATACACTGGAAGAATAACAAAAAAATAATGGGTATTTTTACTTATATTTACGTAGATTATCTGGTCCAAAGAAATAAATTAATTAAAAATTAATTATTCAGGGATATTTCCCGGCCAGACCCTCAGTTTTCAGCTTACTGATACCAGAAACTTTGCCTTCCTTTAGCTACAGAAAGTGATATTGGTGTTGGAATAATAATTACAATAAAATTACGTAAAATTCCCAAATGATTGATTTAGAAGCAAGTCCTAAATTTGAGTGGTTTGGTTGGATTAAATTGATTTCAATAAATTTTTTTAGAGGGGCCACAGTTTATGCAAACAGGGGATCTTTATTGGATAACAACCTCTTTTCAAGGGGCTCTTTCAAACCATGTAAAGACCTTGGGACAATGAGGTACTAAGTTATTACTCAAAAGGGGTTACTCAACGGGATTGGGTGGACTGGCTGACTCACAGCAATTATTCCTGGAGGCAATGAGGAGATAACTTACTAATTTAAGCAGACACTCCAAGAAACTTGCAGAAATTCACGGTTGAAAGGGTCTCAGGACAATTGTTGGGGATTATTTCTGATATTCTTCAATAGAATTAACAATGGGTTAGAATTAATAATTCTACTATCAGACTGAGGCCATAAATCACTTGTTTATCTTGAATAAACACTTGATCACGGATAGCAAGGGGTCTGGATTGATAACTTAAAAATTACTGGGATTCAAACCATCTAAAAGGGTTGGTTGATATACTTTTCTGGGGTAATAAGATCTTCTCAGGGAATGTAGAGAGGGTTGTGCTTGTGTGCTGAGGCTGTCAGGCCAACCAGGGCTATTTTGGCATGTTGTCTTGGTGCTGTCAACTGGCTAGCCTTGCCTGTGTCATATTTCTATGTAAAATAATTTTCAGAAGTTATTTCAATATTAATTTGTTATTTTTATGGTTCAGAGATATCTCCTTTTTTTTATTAATTTATTTTGAATGGAATGGGTAGAAGTGGGTATCTGTAGATTCTACGCCATCTTCAGCACATGTTTGTAATTTTTAATAATTTTTTGGTAGACTTCTTGGTGTGTTTCGTGGTTCATCAAGATTTGGAAATCTTATTTTCATGACAACCTTCATTTTTGTTTCTCACAATTTATCTGCTTTAATGTTTTGATATTCATAATTTCATTCCATTTTCTTAGCTTTCACACATCTCCCTATCCGTCAGTCAACTTTTTACATATACATGATGTATGCATGCAATTTGTAGCATGTTCCTGCGGTACCTTGCTGTTGGAATCAGCACGACTGATGTTGACGCGCGCAGGCTTGACAGCTGTGTGCAGGAATCTGTCATCAGTCATTTTGCATGCGGGCTTCTTGACATGGGCCTACAAACTGAGTGTCAGGCATGTGTACCCTTGTTATATGAATGCGGGGCTGCGCGTGGGAATTTTGGCATAACACAAATCCGCCTGTTACTCCTAAAATATACACAACAACTCAATTCTGACAGAATTTTAGGTGTGAAACCTATACACAGCATTGTGCGTGAAGTATTAAAATGGAAAAAAGGTGCAATAGTGGTGCCCCGGTTTATTGGTTTTTTCTTCTGAAGTTATTTAAAAATATAAGGAGTTGGAATTGAAGGGTGGGGTCAGTGAGTGACCCTACCTAGTTTTGGGTGGAGAATCCATTTTTATAATAATATATATGGATTTCCCACTCCTTCTAATTTCATTATTTATTTTCTTTTTTTGATCTGCTTTGAAAGGTTGCTCTTGTCAACTAGCAAGCTGACGTACCCCAGGTTTCTGAGTCAGGTAAGCGCTAATCTGATTCTCCTCAAGGCATTTTGCCAAATGTTTAACTGATTCAACAGCTGCCTCTTGTCAGCTAGACTCCAATCAAACACCCCTCTCACCACCTGGCCCAATCTGCTACAATATCAAAACTCCAATAGAATTGTTTTCTGCTTTTGTGTTGTTGTTTCCTTTATTATACTCCCGGAGTCTGTCTGGTCCTGTCAGGTAAAATCTCAAGATAATTAACCTCTTGTTTTTCTGCCCTGTGTTCCTTTCTTATTGTCAAATGGAACTCCTTTTAGTCCCTGATTTCCTTCAAAAATTTCACTTTCTGGATTTCTAGCCTTAGCCTATGAGGCTTATCCTCTCTAAATGCCCTGAGAAGGCTCCCTTCCACCCCACAAGGTCATTTATACAGAAGGCTTTTGGCTCTTTCAAACCCAGAATCCATTAGTTATTATCCAAAACCTCTGCAATCCATGATAAGGTGCTTATATGGTGTGTCCACTGAGTTTGGTTTGGTTTTAAATTTAGTTTTTTTTTTGTTAAACCAGGGTTGGCAGGTGCTCAAAGCTTTGTGGTGGTTAGTCAACCACTTCTTTTCAGGTGTTCACCCAATGGGGGTTTGCCATCAAATTGGCCATGGAGAATTTCAACTGAAGCTGCAAAGAGTTTGACATCAACTCAAGGCCACCCTGTTGGTTTTAAAAGTAATGTGGAGAACAGCAGCAGCACAATTGCTTCTTATTTCCCTGAGTTTATCAGCAACTAGATCAAGTTGATGAAACAAAAAGATGGGGCCCCCTAGGCTGTTGCCCCATCCCCTTATTTGGTCAGGCCATCAACCACAGCTTGTTGCGTGACCAGTGGGATTTGACCAACCAACAAAAGTCACTAGATCTACCATGAAAGAGAAGACAGTGACATATTCAATCATTCTGATTTAGTTTACCACCATTATTGTTCCATTAAAGCAAAAATCCTCAAAAACCCTAACTTTTATCTGAAAACCTTTAACCATGAAGCACTTCAGGTACACTGTGAGTAGTTTTTCAAAGAAGTAAGTTATTTAATTCCTAATTTGACTTTTTTGCTGTTTTTACCAGCCATTTGCGCTATTGAAGTGGCTAATACTTTGTTCCTGATTATTCAAAAAGTTCTTTTCTTCCACCGTACAAGGTCAAAAGTTGATCTCCTGGAGAGAGGTGTTATTGAACCCTGGATTTGTATACAGTTGTAGCTCCTCTTTTATAACCTGTTAAAAAACATTTAACCAAACCACTATAAACCTTGCACCATCTCTTTCCATATTTATTTTTTTTTGAGCTTTCACTGTGTTATTTTTGAAGAATATAATTATTATTTCACTGAATTAATTTCTTTAGCTAAAGGACTGCAAGGTTCCTGATACCAGGAAGCTTAAAAATCACTTCTTGAAAAAACCACCAAGAAATCTACAAAACTCAAATTTCAAACCAAGAAGACTAGCAGCCAGCTCAATTCATGTAAGGAAAACAACTGAAAACTCCCCCATAAATCAACTCACTTAACATCTTCCCTTTAACTCTTTAAAGGTGCTTCAAATCACTCTTTAATCAATTTCAAGCTTGTTTTGTTGCTCCCATCTCTGGCGAATTTTGAATGAACTCTGATCCATCACTTTCTGTTACATCCAGATTATGACTTTCTCCTCATCTTGGTAATACAATTCTATTCATTATCTTCTACAGATCTATCAAATTGACTCTTATTCATAAGCCAGATACTCCTGTTTTGTTTTTCTTCAGTCTTATTCCTC
The DNA here is from genome assembly GCA_025617555.3 of Puccinia polysora. NCBI lineage: Eukaryota > Fungi > Basidiomycota > Pucciniomycetes > Pucciniales > Pucciniaceae > Puccinia > Puccinia polysora. The sequence goes on along the minus strand of CM062632.1, from coordinate 23,345,612 downwards.
ATTTCCAATTGGCTTCATCAGTACCATTTTCCCCAAAACGTTTTCACTCATTCTATGTTGGTATGAGATTAAAGCTTGTTCTTGGTTATCAATTAAGATTTTCTCACAGTTCAAAGCATGTGCCAACAAGATCAATGAATTTACAAGGATCTTCATTCACCCCAGGACAAGGGGGGGCCCCACCAATCAAAAATCACTAGAGATTGAATTTCTAATTGAATTTAAACCACTTCTAACTGCCAACAACCACAGAATGTGGCAAAAGAAACTTGAGAAGCTCTTCAAATTGCAAGGAATATCTGATATCATGCACAAATCTGATAATCAAATTCAATTTAAAAAAGACAAAAATCAGGAATGTTTAGTGCACATCCTGGCTAAAATCAATGCAAAAACCTACACCACCTAAACTAAGAAGACATACTTTTCAAATGACAAACTAGATACTATCCCCTGTTCTTCAGGCCATTCCAGTATTGAAAAGATAGAGAAATACCTAAATTTCAGCTTTCCCAATTCCCCAAAGAAGTCATTTGAATATCTTAGCCGCAAAAAGTCTAAGATAACCTGTGCGCCTTTCAATAGCCAACAAGAAATTTCCTGGAGATTCTTTTAAAACATTCACCTAGACCTCATTGGGCCAATCAACCCAATTAGAAAAGGAGGCTTAAATTACATTTTAAACCTCATTTATTCTCACTCTGGATACATTGCCCATTTTCCCCTGAGATCCAAAAGAAAAACCACCAAATTTCTTATCTTTATCATAGAAAATCACCATAGGAAGACAAATCTGTAATGCAAAGAAGTATTTTCAGATGGAGGTGGAGCATTTGTGAATTCAAAACTTCATGGATATTACAAGACTCACCAAATCAATCAGTTTTTCAGCAAAGCATACCATTCCCAACACAATGCACAAGTTGGGCAGGAAAACAGAACAGTTATGGAAGCCACACAAGCTACTCTCTTGGATTCAAATCTCCCCAATTCATGCTGACACAAGTTTTTTATGGGCTTTTTCCTTATGCTAAACCAAATACAAAAGAAGAAGCGCAAAAAATATCCTTGGAAGAAAATGAACCAGAAAGACTTTTCTGATGGTTAAATCAAGCCAATTGGCACAAGTCTAACATACTGACTCAACAACACCAAGATTAAATCTAATTTGAACAAAAAATATGCATCTGGTTTTCTGATAGGATTCAATCCATAAATAATCTCCTAAAATTTTATTGTTTCCTCAGGGAAAATACTCAAGATGAAAAATGTCAAATTCAATAATCAAAATTCAATCCTGACTCTCTCCAAAAACAAAATCTCTGAAAAACCAACTAATAATATCCGTCCTCCTCCCAACTCCTTTATCCTCAATCAAATTGCTGCGGATCTGAATCTTATCACTTCTATAAAAGAAGAATGAGATTCAGAATCAGGAAACTCCTCAGATTGAAACTCCACCATTGAGAACAATCTCAGGCCCAGCTTTGAAAACCAAGACACTCTGTCAAAGCCAGAACATTATGGCTTCTTAACAAGAAAATTACAACCACATTGAAAGAAGCCATGAACATTCCTCATTAGAAAAAATCTGCCTTCAAGGAATTTAACACAATTGAAGACCAAGGCATGTGGGAGCATGCAGACAAAAGCATGGTGAAAAATCCCCTCAACACAGTTCTGGTATTCAAAACCAAGCACAAAACCCATGGAGAAGCACCTGCTCTCAAGACAAAAATCTGTGTTAAAGGCTTCAATCAGAGACAGGGATTGAATACCTAGATATCCATTCTCCGACCGGGAAAGTAGCTTCTCTAAGGGAATTCCTGACTTAAAAATCCAAAAAATATCTTTATATGCTCCAACTTGATGTAACAGGAGGCCTTAATACATTCAGAAATGAAAAATTAAGTATTCATCAAAACCTCAGTTGGGTGAAACAGAAAATACAAGTATCTCTGGCTCAAGAAATCTCTATACAGAGTCAAGAAAGCGCCTATAAATTGGTATCAGATGCTGAGAAAATGGATCAATGGGAAGGTATTTTGAGATTCAGGCTTTGATATGTGTTTATAAATTGGAGATGAAAAAGTCACAGTAACATGTTGATTTCTATTTCTCCTTGTGATTATTTGTCTATCCTTCCCTGTCTCTTTTTCCCTTAACTCTCTATTTGTCATTTGTCTTTTTCCTACCGTACTCAAACCCCAAACTTGATTGGGTAGTCTCTACTTCTTTTCCGCGTCTCCTACTGAGCCTACGCTCCTCAACTTCAATCTCAAACCAAAACATAAAAGGCCCTATTCAAATCTCCTCAATTTCTTTGACTCATCAAGAACCTGATCACCTCTTGTCCGGATTATGTGTAGGTATTCTAACTGTCTTCAACTCCACATCAAGACTCATCCGGAACCCAATCCCTCTGCTTCAGATCAAATCCCTACCAGGTCAGATTGGTTGCTGGATGTTCAAGAGTTTAGAGTTATAGCTTCAGCGCTTTGTAAACCTGTCCCTTCACAAACTACTCTATTATGGTCTCTGTATTCTTTCTTTCCTTTATTCTTATCAGCCTCAGTCTGCTTGTTTCTGTTCAAACTTCATTGGCCATTTTGCCGCCTACAGAACCCACCTCCGTGTTGGTATTTTTGTCCTCTCTTGTGTTTCATTGAGATTATTCTTTCAGTTTTCTCATTCCTTTTGCAATCCATCAAAACCAGTCTGGTTCAGGTTTCTCAGTGAATTTAACGTTTCTTTATATAATATTCTTCCATGTCAACAATCTCATAGTTTCTTGCAGGAAATTTTGACAAATTCAAAGAGATATTTCTCCATTGGTTAAAAAATCCTCAGCTCATCCTTTAAACACACTCATTGGAATGAAAATAGAAGAAAAGGAAATTCAATACATCTATTTCTACCACTCCACATTGAAAAAGGTATGGGATAATTGAATCTGTCAAACTTCAGGTCAGTATCAACTCCAGTAACACCTGGCTTGCATCTTTGTCAGCCTCCTGGATGCCAAGACCCTTGCTATCCTTTAGCTACCAGATGTGATGGAATCAATAATAAATATATTATTTAATAAATTCAGAAAAAATCCGTAAAATATTTGGATTAAGCTTATTGCAAGGTTAAGTGGTTTGGTTATGGTTTATTGTTTTAAATCAATATGAATAAATTGATTAAATATTTTTATAGAGGGGCCACAATTATATTGGGGATCTTTAACACCTCTCTTCAGGGATTTCAGTATGAAAGCACGTAGTCCTGGTTACTTTGGGCTCTTTAGTTTAAACAATATTTTACCCAAAGATAATATTTATATAAAATACACGGTGGAGTGGCAGGGCCTTGTAACCAAGCTGCCACGACAGAGAAAGGATAATAAAACTCACTGGTCTATTATTAAATCATTTGGGTATCTTTTTGAGACATGCACCGATGGGTTAAACCTGTATACTGGGGTTATAAGGTTTTTTCAGAAGTTTTAATTGATAAAAAAGAGGTTGAGGACGGATATTATTGATCAAACTTAACCATAAATCACTTACCTATCTCTTATGAGTACTTGATTACCTTGGCACGGTGTCTGGATATAAATATAACTGGGTCTCTTCCCATCAATATCCTCAAAAAATCACTTTATTTATATCTTTTGCATTCCCAATATTGTCCTTCTGAAGGGTACAGGGGCTCAGAGGGACGTACACTAAGGCTAGAAGGGTAACCAGGGGTAGCATGACATGTGTTCTTGGTGCTATAGCACGGGTAGCATCTAATTCCTCAGGTTATGGGAATTATTCTACTTTATAATAGATATTAGGATGTGTGAATAACACTAATCTGTCCCATTTATGTATTATTTAATCAATTATCCTTAGTAAATGTTCCCAGTAAGTTAATAATTATTTTAATAGACATTTCCATGGACATCCTGATGTCAGGTGAGTTCTCATTATGTATTAAATAACTGGATTGAAGTCATGATATTGATTTTAATCCTTATTATCAAGTTCCAGTTGATTTACTAAAATATTTACTTAAAAATATAAGTCATGTGAATTCATGTAATATTGTTACATCATTAGTTTTCTTAGTATGCCACAAATATATTGATGTCTAGGAATTCTCATAAAAGTATAATAAAGTATTTTCATATATTTTAGAAGTTTTCATTGTCTTATTTTCGACATTCTTGGTAATTTGAATTATATTTAATAAAAAATAAGTATAAGGTTTATTTAAGTTTTTTTATGTAATATTATGTACTTTTAGACTATCTACTATCCACGGAAACATTTATTAAATATGTAGAATGTTCCCGTTGTGGTGTCATTATATAGCCTCGGGTCGGGGACTGCGTCGCGGCCTGCGCGCTCAGCATCTGGTAGGTTAGGCTCAGCAGTTGGGGTGCGCCGGTTCTCAGCAGTAGCCGCTGCGGGTTCAGCAGCAGCCGCTGCGGGCTCAGCAGTAGGCGCGGCGGGATCGAGCACGCGACTGCGGGCCGGGCCTGACTAAGGGAGGCGGGCCGCGACCCGCTTTGATGTCCGACTCATGGATGGAGCCGGGCCGACCGGGTTCTCGGAGCGGCTAGTCGGGGAAGGAAGAAGCGGGGCGACAGCGGGGCTATATACGTGGCAGCCGCGCGCAAGCGCGGGCCAGCCACGGGACGGGAAATTCACGACGGCGCGTCGGGTGGATGCGCGCAAGCGCGGTGGATCTTGGGTATCGCGCGGCAGAGGGCCGTGCCACGAAAAGACGAACCGGATGCGCGTAATGACAGGCAAGCTGGCGGGGGTAGGGTATGGGTATGGGTTTAGGGATGGGTTAGGGTTCTGGGTCTAGGTTTCCTTCTTCATGGTTGTCAGTCTGTCTTTGTGCTTGTGCTTAGGTTAGGGTTGAGGGGGAGGGCTCAAACACCCTTCCCCTCGACTTCGGGTTGTAGGGGAGCATTTTCTATCATCCATCGATCTACATCTCATTCTCTCTCTCTCTCTCTCGGAGTAAAGGAAAGGAAGCATTCTCGGTCTTACAGACGCTAGAACCATCGATCCCGTAACTAGGGACAACTTCGTGAGGATCAACCTCTAAAGTTTCCACATCTGGGGGTCTGGCCGGGAAACTTTGATCCGTTCTCAGTCTCTTGAAGATTACGCAGAATGCTACCGACAACCACTCCGGGATCCAATGCTCCCCTTCCCTACCCTCCACGCCCGACTCCCGTCTCAGCTGCTCAACCCCCTCCGCCATCTTCCGCTCATGCTCCTAGAGTTAGCGGGTTCGCTCCTCCCTCGGAAGGGTCGTCGGACATGGCGGTAGAGGCCCCTCGCCGCGTTTGGTTGAGGCCGAGGGATTTCCCCCATCTTCGGTTCAGTACTTCAGATGTCGAGCGGTTCCTTTCTAGGTTCGAAGGGATCGCGGACTCGGAGGGCGCGTCGGGCGCAGATAAGGTTCGGACTATCGTGCTGTTCATTACCGAGGAGGAGAAGCTGCGGGACGTGGAAGAAATGGTTGGATACGAGAGGCAAGACTGGGGGAAGTTGAAAAGCGAGATGTTGGCGAGGTGGGGAAAGCGTGAACCTTGGTTTCGGGAAAGCGACTTTGACCAAGCTGCGGAGGAGGCGATCGAGAATGGCGGGGTGCGATCGCGCAAAGGATTAGTGGAATATATGTCAAGGTTCGAGCGAATCTACGGGTACCTTGCAAAGAACGAGGTCGTCGCGGGTCAGACGGGTGCCATGAAGCGGGCTTTCCTGGGGGGTCTCGCGCCCCAGCTTCGTTCCAGGGTGCAACGATACCTGTACGACCACGGCCTGGTTAAGAGGTTGTTGGATGGGAGCGTCGCGATTCTCCCCGATCTTTCGGTTATCCGTCAAGCCGTGGAAAGCGAAATCGATTTGGACGAGCTCATCGCGGATACGGCACAAACGTACCCGTCTTCCTCCAAGAAATCGGTCACGATCTCGGCGCCGGCCCCCGACCAAACTTCGGCCGCGCGGCCGTCGACGCCCTCTCATGTCGGACTTTCCCAGCAGCCTCCGGGACCATCAGTCGGGGAGATAACGGAGATTCTGCGGGACATAAGGGTTTTCCTCAACCGGACACCGGCTCCTACAGCTCCGGCAGCCGCACCGTTTCCGGCGGCTCCTTCTCAACCGCGCGCGGTGCCGCCTCACCTGGCGGAAGGGTTCCAGCCTCCTAGCGGATCATCCGGATTGTACGGGTCGCCGCGATGTTCATATTGGGGGGTGAGAGGGCACTGGAAGTCAGTTTGTGAGGATCTCACTCGGGACATGGACGAAGGGCTTGTTCGCGCATCCGGGATGACGTACATATTTCCGACGGGTGAATCGGTGGATCTGACTAAGGACAAGCCGCCACCAATGGTGCAAGTGCGGGAAAGAGCGAAGGCTAAGACCGAGACTGCTCGGGTCTCGCTCGGGATTGTCACCGCGCCCGGGACCTGGGTAGCTCCGAGAGTGGAGGCCGAAGTCTGGGCGTTGGCGACGAATGAGCGCATTGCGATGGATGTCGACGAGCGATCAACGGCTTCGAAGCCAGTCGCGCGAGTGCCGATTTTGGACGGGCCGTCCTCTAATCCCGTGGGAAAGAAGAAGGCCGCGGACATCGTCCGGAGGGTAATGGGGAACGACTCACCAATACCCCTGACCCTGCGAGAGCTAGCGGCGGTGTCCCCCGCGGTCGTCGACGAGATGGTCCAGGCCTTGAAAGATTGCGGTCAGGGTCGGGTGCCGACAACGGTTCAGCGGGTTAACGTGGCGGAGGAGGAAATGGATCCCGAGCCGTGCCAGTCGAAGTCGGTGTCCGTCCCGCTCGCTTATGTCGCGATGACCATCGCCGGGCGGAAGGTGTGGGCGATGGTGGATAGCGGGTCGATGGTCAACCTGCTCCCATCAAGGTTAGTGGACGAGCTCGGTCTGGTGCGGAGGAAGTGTGCGATGGGTCTTCGGGCGTTAAATGGCGGGGAATGTCGCGTGGATGGGGTAGTAGAGGCGGAGGAGGTGGAAGTCGCCAAGGTCTGTAAGCCTCTGTCATTTCTCTCAGTGGAGTGCGGAGACGTGATTCTAGGACGGCCATTCATGTTTGGGTTCCGAGCCCAAATGGCCTTCAACGCCGAGGAAGGAACGGAGGCGCTGACCGTCGAAGACTTGCTTGGAGCACGGTTCGAGACGACGATCTGCGATCACGGGAGAGGGAAATGGGTACAGGACCCAATGTCTGGCGGCAACAAAGAGTCCGGCGCGGGGGTTGACCGTAAGGGTTACCCTGCGGAGGATTTTTCCTAGTCGGCCGCGGGAACCGTGCGGAGCAGGCTCCGGCTCTGCACGGGCGGCCGACAGATGAGGAGCAAGCGGGGGAGGACGCGCGTGGGGCGCAGGTGCCAGAAGTAAGTCCCATTCCTCAGTATGCATCGCCGGAAGGCTCTACGCTTCGAAAACCCTATCATTGTGCCACAGTCGTGAGCAAAGGCGAAAGCCCCGGTCTGGTCATTACTAGGACTTACGACGGCGACGATTGGGTCTGGATGGCGCGGTGTAATGCGGGCAAGTACAAACCGGTAGCGCAGAAAGTCCGGCCGCGGAACGAGCCAATGCCTCAGGGGCTCAACGGACCCTTACGACCGATTGCGTGGTCCTGCGACCCGTGGGAGACGCCCCTTAGGAAGAATGGATGGGTAACGCGGTCGGCGCGAATCACGGATGAGCGGGTGGGCGCCCTTAACTTCGGACCGACGGGATGGCTGAGTGCGGAGGAGATGGATCTGCTGGTGTCGGTATTGGTAATAAGGGAGAAGGAACTTGCTTTTGGACCGGACGAGCGCGGGTTGTTGAGAAGTGAGATCGGGGACCCTTACGTTATTCCCACTGTCCCTCACGAACCGTGGCAAATCAAGCCGATTCCAATCCCCCGTACCGTTCGGGAGCCCTTTCTGGAGCTGGTACGGGAGCGCGTGAGGACGGGGCTTTACGAGCAATCCACGTCAAGCTACTCGAGTCCTATCTTCGCGGTCGTTAAGCAGGACGGGAAGTCGCTAAGGATTGTTCACGACCTTCAGAGGCTAAATTCGTTCACTATTCGCGACGCGGGGCTTCCCCCGCGTGTTGAAGAATTTCTGGAGTCGATGGCCGGGCGCGCTTGCTACGGGCTGGTGGACGTGATGGGGGGATATGACCAGCGAGAACTCCACCCTGACTCGCGGCCACTGACGGCGTTTGAAACCGGGATAGGAAGGATGCAGCTGACGCGGCTACCGCAAGGTGCGACCAACTCAGTGGCGGTATACCAAGCCCAAATGACCTGGATACTACGCGACAACCTTCCGGAAGGCGTGCAGATCTTCATCGACGACGCTGGCATTAAAGGCCCCAGAACGGACTACGAGGGCGCGGTCTTAGAGGATGCACCCGCGATCCGGCGATTCATCTGGGAATACGCGGAAACTCTGGAACGAGTCCTCTTCTGAATTGAGGAGGCAGGCCTTACTGTGTCCGGGAAAAAGCTGGCGGTCTGCGTTCCGGCGCTCGAAGTACTGGGGCATGTCGTGGCCTACGACGGGAGGCGAATAGCGGAGAAGAAGCGGAATAAGGTTCTTGAATGGCCGACCCCTTGGACAGTTTCGCACGTCCTGCAGTTTCTGGGGTTGTGCAGCTACGTCCGCATGTTCATCAAGCGGTTCGCGGAAGTAGCGAGCCCAATGCGGGCATTGACGCGTAAGGGGGCGGAGTGGAAGTGGACCGAGGGATGCGATGCCGCTTTTGCGAAGCTCAAGGAAATCGTGGGGCGCGACATCGTCCTTCGGAACCTCGATTACGACGCTGGAGGGATACGCCTGGCGGTCGACTCTAGCAAGCTCGGCGCGGGGGGGGTCTTGACACAGGAGGAGGACGGAAAAGATAGGCCGGTGCTCTACGAATCGGTCACCTTTACCGCAACAGAGAGTCGGTATTCGCAGCCGAAGTTGGAACTGTGCGGTGTCACCAAGATCGTACGGCGGTTGCAGCACCTTTTGTGGGGCGTGCACTTTGAGCTCTTGGTTGACGCGGAGGCCTTGGCGCGAATGATCAACTCACCGACGCTGCCAAACGCGCCCATGACCAGGTGGGTAGCGTTCCTCCAGTTATTCTCCTTTGACGTGGTGCACATCCCGGGAAAGGCGTTCACGATGCCGGACGCGCTGTCGCGGTACCCGCGGGACGACCCATACGAGGGGGCGGAACCTTTGGAAGTGGAAGCTCCGGTCGTTCGGGTAGCAAAGACGGAGGCGTCGGTTTGTCTTCCGTTGCGTCAGTCGGGACGTTACGCGGTCTTGTGCTCTTATTTGCAGGATCTCCGGTTCCCCGAAGGCACGACGGAAACGGTCACCCGATGGGTGAGGCGAAACGTTCTGAACTTCTTCTTACAGGACGGTCAGCTATGGCGGCGGAGCGGCTCCGTGCCTCTTGTTGTCGCGACTTCTAGGGCCGACCAGGAGGTGATTCTAGGAAGCCTGCACAATGACCTTGGTCATCGGGGTGAGGTCGAGACGCGGAGGAGGGTGAAAGCGAGGTTTTGGTGGCCGGGGGTCGTTCGCGCGGTGCGCGACTGGGTAAAGTCGTGCGAGGCCTGCCAACGGCGAAGCTCGAGGCTGCCCAAGGAGGTCGGCCACCCCACGGGCAAGGACGCGCTGTTCGGGCGCGTTTCGCTGGACATGGTCCACATCAAGGCGGGTAAGTTTGCGTATTTGCTGGTTGCGCGCGACGATCTGTCTGGGTGGGTGGAAGCGAGGCCTCTGGCGAAACTATCGGCGGAAAAGGTGGCGCAGTTTCTGGAAGAGGACTGGTTCGCGCGCTACGGGTCGCTTCGCTTGGTCACCGTCGACGGAGGGGCGGAGTTTCGGGGACGCTTGATGACGCTGGTGCAGAATTGTGGAGCGAAGTTCGGCCGCGTGACGGAATACTACCCGGAGGGCGCGGGGATGATCGAGCGGGGGCATCAACCAATCAAGGATGCCCTGGTGAAAATGTGCGGCGAGGACGGCAAAAGATGGCAGGTGGCACTCCCCGCGGTCCTTTTCGCCGATCGGATCTCCGTGAAGCGCTCGACGGGGTATTCGCCTTACGAGTTACTCTACGGGCAGCGGCCCGTGCTTCCCGTGGACATCGAGCTGAACACGTTTTTGGGTGTGGATTGGTGGAAGGTTAAGACGTCCGCGGATCTGATCGAGGCGCGCGCGGAACAGCTCCTTAGACGTGAGGAGACCTTGGGAAAAGCCGCGGAGCGGTTGAAGAAAACCCGGACGGCGTCAGTCCGCTATTGGGACGAGCGCTGTTCCCATCGGCTCTGGGATCCGCTGCGGAAGGGGGACCTGGTCCTGTTGTATAATCGGAGTCTGGAATCCCAGTGGGGCCGGCTTTTTGCCAACCGGTGGAATGGGCCGTACCGCGTGGCCTCTAAGTTCTTGGGCGGCAGCTACGGGCTTGAGGAATTGGACGGGACGCCGCTTAAACGGAAGGCCGCGGCTTCGCACGTAAAACGCTTCTTCGCGCGCGGTTCCACTTCCTTCGACGAGACGGCGAGCGATGATTTGGGGCCCGGGGGCGAGGCGGTCTCGGAGTCGGACGATGGCGCGGATCGTTCGGACAGCGAAGTAGCGGCGCGCGACGCGCGACCCCGGAGAAGTAGGAGGTTGCAGACGGCTGGGGACAGCTGTCAAGCTGGGGGGGGCGCTAGGTGGTTAAAGCTTGATTTGGTAAGGGGGTGTTCTAGCCGGTTCACAGCCGGGACAACTAGACACCCCAGAATGTTCGTTTCCTTATGTTTTGGTTTGGGCTTGGCTTTGGATTGGTACTGGCTATGGGTTATTTATTGCAGGTACGCGGGCGCGGCGTGGTGTCGGGCCCGCAAACGCGAGGACGAGCCCCGCTCACGGATGGCGGGACAAAGAGCTAACTGTAAAAAAAAAAAAAAAAAAAAAAAAAAAAAAAAAAAAAAAAAAAAAAAAAAATGAATGAATGGAATAATAAATATAGGATATTCTCTTTCTCTTCTTTGGATTCGGGCTGTTTCCTTTCTTTTTTTGTCTATTTCTCTCCTGTTTCTCTCTTCATCGGACGGGCGCGACGGTCGGGGATGGTATGGACGCGGATTTAAGCTTAGCTTGGTAAGGGGGTGCTCTAGCCGGTTCACAGCCGGAACGACTAGACACCCCAGAATGTTTGGTCCCATCGCCTCTCCCTTATACTCCCGGTTGTGAGCGCGCGCTGTCGGCGCGGTGTTTGTTTTGTTTTGTAGAACGGGTACGGGGAACTGTGTGGCAGTCCGTCTGGGGCGGTCCAGGTACCTCTTTTCGTTGGGATAACTGGTCACTTACGGTCGCTCACAGAGGGAGCGCGCGGACGCGGATCTCAACCTCAACCTCACTCACACTCACTTTTCACCCGGACGCGCGGATGCGGCCCTTTCGTTTCCTCGCGCAGCAATATATATTTCTCCTACGAACACGGTACAACAATAGGACAAGAAAGTACACGGGAAAGGAGAAAAGGAAGGGGGTGAGGGCGTCTAAGCCATTCGCATCATCTCCTCCATGTCCGCCCTCGATGATGCCAGAAGGGCCCGGTAAGACGCCAAGAACTCGCGCCGGGATTCGGAGGATTGGGCTCCGGGGGTCGCCAGGAAGTTGCGGAGCATCGCGGTCGACCGTTCCGCGAAAGCCTCGAAGCCAGCCGCCGGGAGTGCCATCACGACCGGGATCTCCGGGATCTCGGGGGAGTTGGAGGAAGGCGGTGCCGGTGCTGGGACGGGGCTTGATCCGAGCGGACGAGGAGGTGATGAGGGGGTCCCTGGGGCATTGCGCGGAGGGCTCGGTCCATCTGGGGGCGACAACGGAACAACGATCGGGGACGGCGGAGGAGGGACCTCGGGAGTAGTAGGCCTCCCGTCCGAGACCACTGGTGACGCGGGCGGCGGTGGAGTACCTTGTGGAGCCGGGGCGGAAGGAGCCGGTGTAGGTGCCGGAGGGGGAACCGGGGCTGCAGCAGCGCGACGCCGGAGAATCTCATCGAGTCGCGGGTCCCTCACGCCTTCCCTCATCCGAACGCGGTCCGACCAGAATCATACGGCCCTCCGATAGTCGTCAACGGACGAGAAATCCTCCTTCCGCGGCGGTCCCGCGCGGCGAAAGGGGGAAGCCGAGTCGCGATCCTCGCTCGGCGGAGGGCGACGGGACGGGGAGCCCGGCGGAGTCCACGAGTCCTCCGAGATGGTGTCGTTGTCCGAAACCACGAACGGGTCCGGACGAGCCCTTTTGCGCGGCCTGGGGCGGGAGCCAAAGTTGGGTGGAGCTTGGGGCATGCGATCGCTAAGTGAGCAACGGCGATGGCCGCGACGGCAAGCGACACAGGCGCGTCGACCAGGAGCGATCGAGCACGCCTGCCCGGTCTGGGCGCAGAATTCGCAGGGGAGCATGACGGCGATGAGTGTGGAAGGGGAGTTGGTGGAGTGCGAAAAGAGGAGTGGGTAGGGAGGAGCGGGGTGCGGGTAGTCGAGGTGGCGATGGGAAAGGACCTCTGGGGACAGAACTCAAGTTGGGGGGGGATGTGGTGTCATTATATAGCCTCGGGTCGGGGACTGCGTCGCGGCCTGCGCGCTCAGCATCTGGTAGGTTAGGCTCAGCAGTTGGGGTGCGCCGGTTCTCAGCAGTAGCCGCTGCGGGTTCAGCAGCAGCCGCTGCGGGCTCAGCAGTAGGCGCGGCGGGATCGAGCACGCGACTGCGGGCCGGGCCTGACTAAGGGAGGCGGGCCGCGACCCGCTTCGATGTCCGACTCATGGATGGAGCCGGGCCGAACGGGTTCTCGGAGCGGCTAGTCGGGGAAGGAAGAAGCGGGGCGACAGCGGGGCTATATGCGTGGCAGCCGCGCGCAAGTGCGGGCCGGCCACGGGACGGGAAATTCACGACGGCGCGTCGGGTGGATGCGCGCAAGCGCGGTGGATCTTGGGTATCGCGCGGCAGAGGGCCGCGCCACGAAAAGACGAACCGGATGCGCGTAATGACAGGCGAGCTGGCGGGGGTAGGGTATGGGTATGTGTTTAGGGATGGGTTAGGGTTCTGGGTCTAGGTTTCCTTCTTCATGGTTGTCAGTCTGTCTTTGTGCTTGTGCTTAGGTTAGGGTTGAGGGGGAGGGCTCAAACACCCTTCCCCTCGACTTCGGGTTGTAGGGGAGCATTTTTTATCATCCATCGATCTACATCTCATTCTCTCTCTCTCTCTCTCGGAGTAAAGGAAAGGAAGCATTCTTGGTCTTACAGACGCTAGAACCATCGATCCCGTAACTAGGGACAACTTTGTGAGGATCAACCTCTAAAGTTTCCACACCGTGTGGGTTGTAGCATGTTTACCCGGTACCTAAGCCTCTCAGGTTGCCTGTCACTCTGTCAACACGTGGTCCCGCGGCTGCATACTTGTCAGAGGCCCAGGGCTGCGTACACAACCTTGACGGAGTGACAGTGCTGTATCTCAGCCGCGTGCAGCTGCATTGGCTGCCGCGGCTGCGTGCGGGAATCGTGATAAAAACACATTTCCCTCCGTAACTTCTAAAATATGAACAACACCTCAATTCTGACTGAATTTTAGGTGTGAAACATTTACGTGACAATGTGTGTGAGATATTTAATTGAACAAAAGCTCAATAGTGGAGCCATAGTATTTTGGTCTTTATTTCCCTAATTATTTAAAAATATAGGGAGTTGGATTTCAAGGGTGGGGTCAGTGAGTGACCCTACCTAATTTTGGGTGGAAAATCCTTTCTGTATTAATATTTATGTTTTTCCTAATCCTTCTTAGGTCAATCGTATTATTTTTCTTTTTATGTTATTTTTGTTACTTTTGCAGCTTGCTTTGCAATAGTAGCAAGCTGACAATCTTGAACCAGCTGATAAAGAAGATTGTGAAAAATGTCTTGCTTTAATTTTCAATTAGTGCTCACACATAGGAAGGCTGAACATTATTTCAGGACTTTCCTGACCCAACATAAGCTTTATCATATGAAGCCAAGAAAAATACTGCAAGGACCCTGGAATCTGTTATTGGGAGGAAGTCATACAAGTTTGGTGGCATCTATCCAACACCAAAGATATGACCATTACAATAGGCCCTTGATTGATCTCCAATTGATGGGTGTGCCTGAGTGATGCAACATTTTCCAAAAATCCTGAATCAAGAGTTTCTAAAACCAGATTCATCTGCTGATTTTGCAGCAGCCCTCTTTACTGGACCAGTAGACACAAAAATTCCAAACACTCATTCACCAAGTTGGAATGTTTCACCCTTTCCAGATTCCATCTTAAAACTCGATTGTTTCAGAAACCTGTCAAAGATATTGACTGCCTCCTCTCCAAGTGTTCAATCCATCTGATAAAAAAACTAGGGATAGATTACAAAATTAATAAATTTGGCTCAAATTCAAAAGCAAAAAATATAGAAATCAAACCCAAGATTCTTTTGGATTAATTCAAACTGGGTCTGATAGAGGTAAATGAAATACCATCCCAATCCATGACAGCAGATGCACTCACCAACGCACCAAACAAGATGTCCATTACTTGACTTTGAAATTATTTTTTCTCTTTTTTTTTGTGATATCAGAGTTGTGGTGGCATCTTAATGTTGAATTTCACTTTGAATTGTTGCATTCCTTTTTAAATCTCTGTTTCTTAAATCTAATAACCTACTCATTTATCCCAATTTTTACTGTGATAAGCATCACCTGAATAAGATGAATGTTAATTTTACTCTCTTAATCTCATTTTCCTTTCTGTTTATTCTTGATCCCTTTTCTCACATATCTGTCTATCTTTTGTAACTACAATTAAAACAAAATACACCCTGGCTGAAGAAAATCCAAATCACTCACTACTGGAGATCATCTTCTAGCCACTTCAGCCACTTATTTTCAAGCACTCTGATTCATCCATCCATCAAGTACTACAAGTTTTTTCTTTGAAACTCCATTCACTTCATGAAAAGCCTACCAAGACATCTAAGAAACTTAAATTTCAAACCAATTAGACTAGTAGCCAGCTTAATTCATGTAAGGATAACAACTGAAAACTCCTTCATTAGTCCACTTGCTTACTATATTTACTTCAGATCTTTCAAGGCACCTCAAATCACTCCTTGATTAATTTCACGCTTTTTATGCTTCTCCCATATCTGGCTACTCATGAATGACCTCTTACCCATCACTCTCCAGTACAGCCAGATACTGAATCTTTACTGATTCTAGTCATAAAATTGTCTTCATTATATTCTACAGAGTTATAAACATGACTCCATCTCATCAGCCAGATACTCCTCTGTATTTTTCTTCACTCTTTCTTCTCATTTACAATCTCTTTTTCCTAAAACTTGTTCACTCATTGTATGTTGGTATTAAATGACAGCTTGTTCTTAGTTTCCACTTCAGATATTCTCAATCTGTTCTTTTTCTCATTTTCATTTATCACTCAGAGTTTCCCTATCTGTTTCATCCTTCAATCCTCTCAATCAACCACCCAGACAATCCATAATCTTCCCAGAATGCTGTTGGTATCTCTTTTTGTTCTTTTCTCAGTCTGTTTTTCTCATCACATTTCTTATGCTGAGTCCTCCTCAACCTTCTTTTTTCAGTCCTCATTCATTTGTGTAATCAATCTCTACTTTCTCTCCAAAATCATCAAAAAGAAAAAATGAATTAAAAATTTAAAATTGAAAACATCTAAAAGTGCATGAATTAAAATAAAATAAAACTGAATTCAAATTCAATTAGAAATTTAAAAATTGAGTGATTGAAAAAATCTATAATTAGAATAGGGTTTTGAGTTTTTCAAACCCCCAAATCTGGAAATCACTTGGTTTCAACGTTGCCAAAACTTCTCCAAACTTCCCCAATGCATGCAGTAAACCTGGAAAAAACACAATTTTTCGGGGTTTTCACAAAAAAATAAAAAATACTAGGGGATAGGAAGGCATTTCAAACCCTTTTAGAATAACTCTGAAGAATTTTGGCCATTTTTAAGGCCTTCAAAATTGCCCGTGAAAAATTGAAAAGAAAAACACTCCATGTCTCAAATCCTTTCACATTTTTACTCTTTTTTCTTTGATTATTGTGAGAAATCTGAAGAGAAAAAAGTTTAAAAATATTGCAGGCCATTCAATTAAGATTTTTCCAGAATTTTAGTACTTCAATTTCCCGCCAGAAAATGGGATTTACATGAAAAATGAGACATTATTTTCAATTCTTTTTTTTTCTATTTTTCCATGAGATTTTCCACAAAATTATCCAAAGATGAAAAATACAATGTTGTGAAATTCATCAAAAAAAAACAAGGGTTTAATAAGTGAAAAATAAAGCAATATTAATTCAGAAATTTATTCACCTTTTCTATTTCAGAGGCTGTGGCTGTGGGAGCAAAGATTGGATTCCCTGGAGGCCTATAAGCATCTTCATCTTCATCTTGTTGTTTTCTTCTATTGATCCTCTTCAAAGTCCCAGGACTAAAATTCTTTGGATAATCCCATTATTGATAGGAGGAGGCAGGAAATCATTCAAAATCATAATGAATATCAGATTATTCATATAGAAGAGCCCAAAAATTCGGACCTACCCCAAAAAGGGGTTTAAACATGGTATTTTCAGTTTAGACATTTGAGAGCCACTGAAAGGTCCAAAGAAATATGAAAAAGGTATATTTGTGTTTCATTTGAAGTGAATTTTAAGACTGTAAACTCAGTTTGTCCATAAAAAGAATCAAAATTGTATCAGAATTGGCTTCAAAATGCACCCCAAAACAGACACTTCCCATTATTATTGTAGATGCATCAATTTTTTTGGGGTGAATAATTGATCCTTAAAATACCCAAATGATTCTTTTGGGCCCTGCAAAATGCCCACTCAAATACTACAAACTGAAAATTTGAAAAATCACATTGAAAAATAACAAAAAAAGGAATTGAAAATAATGTCTCATTTTTTGTGTAAATCGCATTTTCTGGCGGGAAAGTGAATTACTAAAATTCTGAAAAAAATTTAATTGAATAGCCTGCAATATTTGGAACCTTTTTCCATCTTCTGATTTCTTTGAATAGTCAAAGAAAAAATATTAAATGTGAAAATATTTGATATGTGGAGCATCTTGTTTTTTTTGGGGGGGTTTGACAACAATTTCGAAGGGCTTAAAAATGGCCAAAATTTGTTAGAGTTATTCTACAGGGGCTTGAGATGCCTTCTTAACCCCTAGTATTTTTTTTGACAGACCCCAAAAACCACTTTTTTTCCAGGTTTACTGTGTGCATAGCAAACGTTGTGTGGCGTTGTGGAAGCATCAAAACCATGTGATTTCCAGTTTTGGGGGCGTGAGAAACTCAACTTCCTTTCAAAAAAATATATATCATGAAGACAAGATATAAAATAATTTATATCTAAAATTCAAATCAATCAAAAAGAAAAAGAAAAAAGAAAAACATATTTAGTTAGTCAAATCAATCTTATTAAAAATCAATATTAAAATTTAAATATATTTTCAAATTCAAAGTCATAAAAATCATGAAATATCAAGGAATATTTATTTTGATCACTAGAGATTTTATTTAATCTAGAAAATGATTCAAATTTAAATGGTTTCATTTCTTTGGTACACTATCCACCACAGAAATCTGCATGTTGCTTTCTGGAAAGTGCAATCAAGGAGCTCTTGCCCAATGTATGGCCAAGCTCAGGTCAAGCTACTACCAAGCTCAGGTCAAATCTTATCCAAGATACAATGCACACTCACTTAATGTGCACAATTCACAGGTTTCTGTGCACAAAAAAAATTTTAGAGAATGAAAATACCTTCAACTTGAGATTGGAAATAGCTTTAAACACAGTTTCCTTGATAGCACTTGCTAGCAAGTGCCACCCCTTTTTTTGTGGTGATCATACCTGCATTACAAAAAATTTACATCCAAAATGATTCAAAACTTCTGAATTCAATGCATGCACTAGCAATTCTGAAAATAAAAAATAAATGATACAACAAAGTTTTCTCAGTTTCTTAATCAAGTTACAAACCAATTCTCAACACATGAAAAACAATTTTAAACTCAAGCTACATTTGCTAAAACTCTTGCCAGTTGCAGCCTTTCTTTTTCATGATGAATCATGCTGGTATAATACAATTTGGAATCTTTTCCATAGCCTGCTTGGGGATGTTGACTCATTATGCATTTAGTAATATATCTGACAACAGGTGGAGTAGGGGATAGAGAATATCTAGGAGTATGCTGAGGAAAAATACCAGTATTCATAGGTTTGGAGGCTTCTGGTATGAGGATGTTTGAATAGTTCCTCCCATCTTTACAATTTTTAGGAATTAATTTGTACTTATCAGGAGCTTTGATAACAGAACCTCTTCCTCTTGAAGCTCTATTTATAGGTTCCTTGGTGAGGATGGATAGTTGTGAATGTTGGGATAGAATGGTTCCCAATTATGCCCCAGGGTAGAAACCCAAAACAATCACTGAGAAAGGTTTTGAATTAAGGAATTTCCAGAATTGAAGAATGTCTTGAGAGTTCAAAAAAAGAAATTGAAATTCAACCTCTCAAAATCATTTTCAAAGCTGTTCAAATCTATTCAAATTTGGTCACAGACATTAAAAGCTGGTAAAAGCTGGTCAAAGAAAGTCAAACACCACAAAAGATTTGATTTCACTTGGTAGAAAGTGCCATCAACAAGCTCTTGCCAAACCAATGACCAATCCCAGGATGAGCTTCTGATCAACCTTTGGTAAAGCTAAAGCCAAGCCTTACTTCACAAATGCTGTGAATTTGGAAGAGTTACTGTGAATTTTGCAAATTTAATTTTCATTGATGTCCACAGTCACTGTGCATTGATGTGTACAGTTGGTAGACAGAAGTTGTGGGACCATTTCTCAAAGTGCCCACACCCACCCAATTTAGACCAACCCAACATCCATGCACAAATTGAATTTTCTAGAGACCTCAACAATATTCCTCTTGACAATCTTGATCAAATCATTTCCATCCCTTCTGTCCGCCTGTTACTTTCCCTTTCTCATTAACTCAATGCTATGAACGCAGGAAGTCCTTTCATTTCCTCTCATTTTTTTCAATAGATTTCTGATCTTCTTGATTTTTCTTTTGACTAATTGCCTCTTAATTAAAACTAAAGCTTAAAAAAGTAACCTTACCAGATGATATGAAGGCCAGGATTGTTGGAATGTATGAAGAATTGGCATTGGGAAATGTGATTGCATTCAAATTGAAGATACCCCACAAAATATTTTACAATGTCCTCCAGCTTTTCAAGCAAAGAGGGTCTGTTCAAACCGCAAAAACATGGGAGAACTTGAAAATTAACCAATTGAGCTATTTGGGATCTTGGGAATATCATGAAGCATTTGCGCAAGATGAAGGCTCCAAAAATTTGCAATCTGTTGTTGAAAGAGGTTTCAACAAGGAAAATACAACAACAAGCCCATGTAATGATTTTTTTTCAAGGGGGGCTGCCAAGAAACCTTTAATTAATGAAAATCAAAGAAAATTAAAACTTGGCTTTGCCTGTCATCTACAGAATTGTACAATCAAAGATTGGGAGAAGGTTATCTGGACTGATGAGTCCAGCTTTGAAATTGGAAAGCAATCCCAGCAAGTAATTGTCTGGAGAACCACCAAAGAAGAATTTGAATCCCACTTCTTGGCCCACAAATTCAAGAGTGGGAGGTCCTCTATCATGGCATGGGGTGCATTCATTGGCAAGAGAAACTCCCCACTTTTTATCATGCCACCAAAGCAAAAGCCAGAAACTTATTCTACCAAAATAGTGTATGAGGGCCCTCTTGGCCCATGGATCAGAAATTTTGATTGGTCTTTTTTTTTGGATGGAAGATGGATCCAAATTCCAAAAGGCAAAGATTAGCAAGGACTGTCAACACTCCAACAACATCAGAAAACTTGCTTGGCCAGCTCAGTCTCCCAACCTCAACCCAATTGAGAATTTATGGAAAATTTTAAAAAACCATATTCAACATCTCTACCAACCAAAGTCAATCCCAGAGATGAAAAGGCACTCCAAATTGCCTGGGAGGGCTTTCTTTGTAAAACTCTCAAAAAACTGATTGCATGCAGGCAGTAATCAAGGCCAATGGAATTCCTACCCAATGGTAGAATAAATTTTATCACTCTCATTTTTTTGTCTCATTCCTTAACATATTATTTTTTTTCTTGTGCAACTCTCATCATTTTTCAATGGAAGATTATTTTTTGAACTTTTTTTTTCCATAATCAATCTTGAGCCAATTTTTAACCATTTTTTCAT
Organism: Puccinia polysora; assembly: GCA_025617555.3. Lineage (NCBI taxonomy): Eukaryota > Fungi > Basidiomycota > Pucciniomycetes > Pucciniales > Pucciniaceae > Puccinia > Puccinia polysora. The sequence goes on along the minus strand of CM062632.1, from coordinate 23,325,254 downwards.
TTTGAATTTTTGGTTTTTTTTTATTTTTTTAAAGTGTGAAACTCATTGAACAATAAAATTAGGATACTTCATTACTGAAACACAAACAAAATAGCATTTTTTCCTGTATATCTATGTGAGAAAAAGAAACTGACAAAAGAAGATGGCCAAAACAACAATAAAGGCATCATTCCAATTCATTTTGTTTACCCACTGTAAAGGGTGGGGAAGTAATTTCTCCCACTGATTGGCCAAAATAAGTAGTTTGATTTTAAGACACATTTACAAGGCCAAAATTTCCAGTCTCAAAAAATCATAAATTTATTTAAAATTGTATGATAATTTATTTTAGCATCTGTTCTTTCAGGTGGAAATTGATTGATGAGTTTAATCATCCAACCATCAATCTTTTAAAATGAATACAAAAAGGTAAAAAAAAACTCCCAAAATAGATGTTTTGGAAAGAGAAAAAATGAAACCATCCTTTTTCAGTTAATATTATTTTTAATATATTTAATTTTAGGTAACAATCAGAATAGAACTATCAAAAACAAAACTAATGAAATTTAATTTTTCCATTCATGGCAAAATCAAATTAGATTAATGTGATTGATTTGTGGGTTTGATAATAATTTGATTAAAAATCAAGATGGGTATCTGAGAACCAATTAAATTCAAACAGGAAGTATTTCTGATGCTGTTTGAGTCCTGCACTATGATTTGAATGGAATGTTTCCCTTTTCTAGACCATCCAGAATTTTGTGAATTTTTTATATTTTCTTGGTTTTAAGGGGGGGCTCATCCTATTGCTTGAGAACCTATTGAAATTGTCAAATGAAGTCAAATACTTCATTGAATAAATCATCTTGATCTGATAAATGATTTTAAACCTTAAAAAGGAAAGAAAAATCCAAATAAAATGAAATATCAAATGTTGAAAATGACTGAGTAAAAAATCTGAAAAATTCTGAGGATAAGCTTTTATTTATTTTTCAGGAAGAGATCGATCTATATTCAAAAAAAAATGGTAAGAAATTCTTCATATTTTTCATTTATATACTGATCCAAAATTTTTTGAGTTCAATTGAACTCATTCATTTTCATATGATTATTCAAAACCAATAAAATTTCCTGTTTTTTTCATTTTACACATCAGTGTGAAGACTTACTTCCAACCCCTTTAAAGTAAATGTGCATTGATGTGTACAGTCATTTTGTTTTGATTTGCACAGTGAGTGTAAATTGATGTGAACAGTGACTTTGCATTGATGTGCAAAGTGAATGTGCATTTAGGTGCACAGTGGCTGTGCATTGATGTGAACAGTGGCTGTGCATTGATGTGCACAGTGGCTGTGCATTGATGTGCACGGTGGCTGTGCATTGATGTGCTCAGTGGCTGTGCATTGATGTGCACAGTGGCTGTGCATTGATGTGCACAGTGGCTGTGCATTGATGTGCACAGTGGCTGTGCATCAATGTGCACAGTGGCTATGCATTGATGTGAAATGTTACTGTGCATTTATGCGCACAGTGATTGTGCATTGATGCCCACAGTGACTGTGCATTAATGTGCACAGTGAATTTTCATTCATGTGCAAACTGACCCTGCATTTATGTGCACAGTGACTGTGCATTGATGTGCACAGTGACTGTCCATTTATGTGCAAATTGACTGCATTGTTGTGCACAGTGACTCCATTGATGGGCACAGTCACGGTGCAATTTGCACAGCCACTGGGCATCACTGTGCACTTTTCTCAGCCACTGTGCATCACTGTGCACTTTTCTCAGCCACTGTGCACCAAAGGCTTAGTTGAAGAATGGAGATAAATTCAACTAAAGTATGGAGAAAAATTCTTTGGGAGATTCCTTGATGGCACTTGCTAGCAATTTCCATCCAATTTTTTGTGGTGAAAGCTGGTATAATTAATTCAAAGCTGGTTGAAATAAGTCAAAGTCAGTCAAAGTACATTGAAACTGGTCAAATTAAGTCAAATTATGTTGACATTGGTCAAAACAGGTCAAATTCTGTGTAAATACATCAAATTCCATCAAATTTCATTGGAGCACCTCAACCTTCCTTGTATCCTGTAGAAAATTGGCCAGAAAAGGGTTGATAGATAAAGATAGTTTCCATGGTGGTAGCCACAAACTGTTTAGATCTCCCTAGAATACATGAATGAGCCACACACTGTTGATCTGAGATAGAAAATGGTCCACTAAATGTGTTTGCAGTTTTATCCAAGGTTCAATATTAGGTGGAGTGTGTTGGAATTGGTTGAAGGTGACTATGGATATAGAGGTAAGTTTATTAGTTATGGGTTATGAATTAATATAATGTAACAAACAATGCTGGCATGCAAGAGGTAAATGGCACAGGCACTACTTCTCACAGAGCTCAAGATAATGAGGGAAAGATTTCAAATACAAGGAGGAGTGAGGAAATTATTAGAAAGGCTGGGGATAATCCGAGAGTATTTCTCTGAAGGAGGCTGTTTGACTGAACCCTCTGAGAGCAACACCCAACAGGAAGCTGAGATTACTCTAAAAGGCTGGCTGAAATTCTTGTTCTGGGATGAAATGTGCTTGAAGGGAAATAAAAATTAAAAGTAGTACACCAATTCCTTGAGTTTAATTTGTCCAGGAGTGGAGGAGGGGCCTGTAGATGTGATAGATGTGTGGCTGGTCCTGAATTTTGGAGCTCCCATGGTATTAAATGTTAAACGTTGTGGCCAGAGGCTGTGGTTGGATGATGGGTGATGAGCCTGTCCAGGAAGGTCTGAAATTTACTTTTTGAGGATGACACATGTGTGTTTTATCCTCCCATGATCATGCTTTTCCCCCCCCTCTCCCTCCTGCACCAAGGCTTCCAATTAGGATAAACCCATATCTTGTTGGCTCAAGTTACCCAGCTACCAGTTGGGGAGAAATCAAAGGAAATGAAATCAACAAAAACCTCAACCACTTCAACTCCCCTCAGTTCAAAAATTATTTTTGATTTTTCATGAACTTCCAGCTCAATTTAAACTCAATCCCATCAAACAAAACACTCAATCTTAGTCTTTTAATTTTTACTTTGTGTCTTACTTTCTCATACTGTCTTCATTTCTTTCCTTTGATTCATCTATCTCAAATAACTTGTCTCAATGTCTATTTTGTGTGCCTGGTTAGATTTGTCTTTTCCAGTTTTCTCCTTCTGATGCAAGCTTTTCACACTTGTAATCTCTACTTTATCAGTTACCTCCTTATGACTTCCTTCCTTTCCTCCTGTTATCTAATAATCATCATAATCCACAGGTAAACCTCCTGTCAGCATGCTGTTAGTACTGTTACAATATCCCCTTTCACTTTTCTTTCTCATTTATTTTCTTTTTTATTTTTATGCGCATTACTGTAGGTTTTGAATTCCCAGTTTTCATTATAATCAATTTAAATAATTCAACACAGTTAAAATCCAAATTTGACCCAAAAAACTGACTTCGAAGGATGCCAATCCTTCAACATGGATGTGTTTTGAATAGAAATGTTGAATGCTGTGCTGGAAAAGATACCCATTCTTTTGGAGGATAATTATGGTGTATAAAACGACAAAATTGACAGAATCTTGGATGTGGAAGGATGTGTAACAATTATAAATAAAAATTACTTGGTCCTGGATCACAATTTCAACAGAAAACTCAAACTTCTAACCATAAAAAAACTGGATTCAGAAACCCATGACAACATCTTGACTCTTTAAAATAAGAACTTGGCAAAACTCTTTTGTAAATCAATTTTCAAGAAATACGCCACATTGCAAGCATTGAATTTTGAACTCTGTGGTAGGCCAAAACCTTGCCTATTTCCATCAGACTCACCTTTCTAGTATGAATTTTAAAACTCATCTGGGAGACAACAAATTAATTTATAAATTTGCTAAAGGGTGCATAGCGCCTAGCAAGCCATTTAGGCACCTAGAAAAGCTTTTTTGATTCTAGTAAAAGGCTGAATTTCTACCAATCCAAATTGGTCTGGTGGTTTTCCAAGTTTTTTGTGGTGCCAATCAAAGTTAGTTTCATTGACCATTTAAACTAGTTTCTTTCATTTTAAAAATAAAAATGAATAAAACAAAGAATTTATTTGATAGGCATTATTCATTTTTTTATTTTTTTTCTTATTTTATTTACATGAAAACACCATATGAAAATACATACAAAAAGAAAAATCTCATATTTTTTTTTATTATTTTGGTAAAGGATGATATAAAAAAAAACAACAACAATAAGTTAAAAATACTTAGGGATTTTCCAGGAAAGGACCTATGATGGGTTGCTTCTCAAGACAGTTTTTGATATGCTTTTTAACATTCAAAAAAACATTTTTTGAATTTTTTATGGTGTAATGGCCTCTTCAATTCCAGATTTTCTTTGGGGAATCAATTCAGCTTGCAATTTTGGCTCCTTCCCACAGAAAAAAGGTTTGATTCAATTGAAGCATTATTTGATTGGATTTAGCAAAGGCAAGTAGGGAGGTATAAATTCAATAACAATTTATTTTGATTTTTGGAACGGGCTGTGCTAAATGTCCAACCCTGGGTTGCAGCCAGGCATTGAATTCCTTTTACAACCCATATGAGCTGTGGAAAGAGGTTTAGAACTCAAAAATTGGCAAACAAGGGTTCACAACTCAAAAATTTGCAAACAGAGGTTCACAGCTCAAAAATTAATGAATGAAGTTTCATGACTCAAGAAGGCTTGAATGGAGGTTCACAACTAAAAAATTTGCAAAAAAAAGCTGTTTAAACCTTTTCCAAGCTGCAAATGGGGTTGCACATGCCTTCCTTATTAATTTTGGCCCAATTGGGAAAATAGCCCCAAATGGGGAACTTTAGGGGGTAATTAGGGGTACCTAGGCACCCCTGGACCACATTTGAGTGCCTTCAACCCATATTTGGGGATGTGTAATACATTGTGGGACTAATGGACCATAAAAATAACTTGGAAACTTAATTCTGCCTATTTGCAAAACAAATACACCTTTGAAACTGCATTCTGCCTATTGGAAAAACAAATACTTGTCCTCATTGAATAATTTTCTTTTTCTGAACCCAGAAAGTGAGAGAACTTTGGATTTTTTAAATTTACCCTTGAATTGAATAAACAAGTGCCATTGAATTTTTTTTATGAAAACAGTGGAAAGCCCAAGCCCCCCTTGTTTCAGAATGGCTGCATTGAAGGACTTAATCAAAAGTGCCATTAACAAAGCTGTGGCAGAAGCTAGGGATTTGGGTGGTAATTTGGGAAATAAAACATTGGAAGCCCCAATTGCATCCTAATCTAAGTTTAAAATTTAAAAACAAGATGTTTCACAACTGAATCAAGGTGGTGGGACACATTTCATATGCCATTTTCCTGAGAAAAATTTGGCTAGATGAATTCTAATTTAACCATGGTGGATTTAACTATGTAACTATGTAACTATGATGCTCCAAAGCCCCTTGACCCTCCTCTGGAAATATTCTTTCCTAGCAGGGAAGCAGCTGAATATTATTGCCAAAATTGGCATCAATGCATGGCTAAACATTGACAACATTCAATTCAAAGATGGATAAATATGTAGACATAGCATGCAACAGACATGGAAATTATGAAGAGAAATTTCTCACTGAATTTGAAGGGAAAACTCACAAAAGGAAGGTTGGGTTTTAATTCATTGTCTGTGCAAGTTGTACAGTAGCAGATCCCATGTGGCCTCCCTGCATTAGAAACGACCAACACAATCATCAACCATCTGCAAACTCCTCAGTGCATGCTGAAATCAGAAGAACTTCTTATGTGGCCTTTGATAAAGTTAAGGATGGCATGAAATATGGGCTCAAAACTATTCAACTTAAAATTAAATTTAGCAAGATTGACTTTGTATATTATGTTGACAATATAAAAGTCTATAACACTAAGCGCAAGGTAAAAGCATCAGAAATGAATGGGAAAAGTGGTATGGAAATTCTATTTGAACTGCTGCAAGAAAATAAGTGGGTTTTCAGTTCAAAATTCAGTGAAAAGTTTCACTTAGAGGCCCTGTTCTTGGCTCATCCTGGGTCTATAACACTTTGTAAAAAAAATCATCATATTGCTTTGTTTGTTTTTACTTAAAAAAAATAGGTACATCATCCAACATGAAAAAACAACAATCACTTGTAATCAGGTGATCATTTTTTTTTCATGTTGATCCCTCTATTGCATTTTGAATGAATGAAATCCAAAAGGAAAAAATTTACAAAGGCTTTTTTTTTTATAACAAAAGAAACCTTTGAGTGGTAAATTTGGGCTTTGAATGCACTAAATGGGTTGTCTTATGATCCAGAGGGACATAAAAAATTCTTGGTGAGGGACCATGAAAAATCTTTGATTTGTGCTATTTAACATAGTTTCCCCAAGTCATCCAGGCAGTTTTTCTCTTGGCAGTTTTCTAAAAATATTCAAGCTAATTGAAAATTTTGCTTCAGTAATGATGATGAAGGATTTAAAGCTTTTATGTATCTGTGGGAAACGTATGGGGCCTCTACAACCAAGGGGGAGGCAAAATTCAATGGTTTCAAACTCAGAAAAGGCAAATTTATTTCTTCTTCTGCTCATCTCTGCTGGGATTGCATATGTTGTAACTGGTATACAGTTTTTCTTGAAATACTTTGAGGATGTGCTTGAATATATGTAAAATAAAATTTTCCCTATCAAAGAGAAACTTTTAAAAGAATGGACTTGTTTCAGTCCTGAATTTGGAAATAAAACAACAGGTTCTTCAATCACTTCCTCCACAGCTCTTTCAATGAACATGAAAATGTAGGCTTTGTGACAGACATGAGGAAAGCTCTCACCAGGATGACCAATTATGGCATAGAATTGCCCAAGGACATCTTTCTGTTTCTTGTCCTCTTTAAATTTCCACCTATCCTCAAGGACCACAAGCAGCAGATCATGCAAGAAGAGAAATTCTTAATGATAAATGTTGTCTTCAATCACATAATCCAATATAACAATAAATGTAAGGCCCAGCTCAATGTGACCAAACCTACCACTGATGTCTCCTTGGTGGCAACAAAAAGCAAAACAGATAATGATTATAAGAATTTAAATATGCAATTGAAGGAAGGATATCACAACCCCAGTGAACATCATTCCAAATCCTCATGCTTCCACCTACACCCTCAAATTGCCCCCAGCTGGTGGATCAAACAGCAAAATGACTGGGGAAAAAAATCAAAAAATCACCCACCATCAATTACCATCCTCTTGTAATGCTCTGGATAAATGCAGACAATAATCCAAACTTACTCCTAGATTCTGGTGCCAAAATTCATATTTGTAATGACTGAAAGTACTTCTTGACCATCAATATCAAGGAGGAGCAAGAGGAAGTCAAAACAGGCAAGCTAGAGGCCAAACTCATAATTCATGATACTGGCACAGAAAGACTTGAATGGAAAAACTCAGTCATTACCCTTGAAAAATGCGTGTACATTCCAGACATAGTCATCAAACTTATCAGTTACAGGATCCTTGCAAAGAAGGGATGCAGACTTACTCAAAATCAAGGCAATTTCACTGTCACAAGGAATGGCCTCACATTTTTGAAAGTATTAGTCCAAGAAAATCTATTTTTAATAAAAAATCCTTGGAAAATAGGTCAAAAAAATATGGTCAATCACATGAACCAAACCCTGCAAACTCCACCAAATTGAACCCAATTTCTGGCCAACATCCTTAAAATTTACAGTCATGCATCTATCTCTCAACTCAAAACCATCTGAAAGATATTCTCTCTTGGGACAAAGTAAACCACTTCCAATGAAATGGTTGTGCCAAAAGCAAAATCACCCAATCTCTTTTATTGGCTGTATTGAATCCATAAAACAAGCCACTAGAACAAATTCAGCTTGACCTGATTGGCCAAATCACACCCCATTCAAAGGCGGTCCACCACTACATCCTTACTGAAGTAGGCAACTATACCAGCCATCTTGCAGCATTTTCACTGGCATCTAAAGATGAAATCCCTGAGACAATTATCAAAATCCTTGAGATTGAATACAAGAGGCTCAATTATTACCCCACTAAAATTTTCTCATAAAAAGGTACCAAATTCACTAACTCAACATTCAAAGATTTGGCTGAATCAAAACAAATCAAGCTCCTAAACTCCAAACTGTATGATTCCCAACACAATGGTTGTGCAGAAATGGCTAATTAGAAAAATGGAGATTCAGCTTGAGCCACCTTTTCCTCTTCTCAATTACCAAAGAACTACTGGCACATTTTCACAAGTATTTTTTGCTTCATTTTAAATCAAATACCCAGGGAAGGTAATCACCTATACCCTTGGGATCTTATGTTTGGTAAGAAACTTCCCACTAACTTCTCAATACCTGTGGTTTTTCCTTTGGTCTATTGGGCTAATTGCGGTCAAAAAGAGTGGAATTTCAACAAAAACGGATACAAGGGAGTACTAGTTGGGTTCATTCCCACTTTCCACTCTTATGTTATTCTTAACTCATTGGGTTCTATTATCAAAGCAAAGCACATCAATTTTCTCAACATGCACCTAAGAAACTTTCCCCTTCTTGAATCATCTGTAATTTACATCTTCTCACAATTTACGCAAGACTCAAACAAGTCAGATTTATCAACTTCTGATAAACAATTTGTTTCTAGAGACCACAAAAAAACTTTTTCTGAATTGGATTCAAACCAAAAATACTTTGAATATCTTCACTCCAACTCTCAAGGCCCCCTCTCTCCAGAGACTTCTCAAATTCCTTGTGCAGAGCCAATTATCCAAGAAAACAATCAACAACCAAGACACGAGACTCAAAAACCTCAAAAATACGGTTTCCACCACTACTAAAAACCCCCATCCTATAAGGCATCTCAGAACTGCTTAAAATGGCCCAGGTGTAAGAAGGCCTCTGAGGAGGAATTAGAATTGATTGAACTCCAAGAAGTGTGGGAAAAATATTATGGAAAACCAGACAAAATTCTAAACACCACATGGGTGTTCAAGGTGAAGGAGAATTGCCACAGAGAACCTGTGAAATACAAAGAAAGGCTGTGCATCCAAGGATTAGATCAAATAATATTAGCTGACTAAATCAAGATGTGGGCACCCACTGTAAAGCTTTGCTTGCTACTCATTGATCTTTTGTACAGCCTAAAAGAAAAGATTTTTTCACTCAGTTTGATTTAAAAGGGGACTTTCTTCACGCCCAACTGAATGAAACTGTCATCATCAAAACTCCCAAAGGATTTCACAGAAAATTCCCATAATCAAAATCAAAGAAATTGTTATATGACCTCAAACAATCTCCAAAAAATTGGTACAAGACTCTAACTGCGTGGATCAAATAACAATCATTCCAAGAATCTGCTAGCAATCCCTGCCTCTATCTCAACCCTTATTTAAAGGAATTCCTGTACTTTCATGTGTATTATTTGATCCACGTTGGAAGTATCAATGTCTTTCAATCCAACTTCCTGGCTCGCTTCAAAACTCTTCCTGTCATCCACTTTACACTATGGTTGGCATGCTCATGAAAGTAGAAAACAATAGGATTCTCCCAAGTCAGATAAACCATATATACTGTGGTTTCAAAAGCTAGGCCTATCTCATTGTAGGAGTACTCATTCTCCTCTCAATCAAAACCTGAATCTTGAAACTTCCCCAGACAAGGACCACACCAAGTGTGTTCAAATAAATATCAATTATCAATTGGCTAATTGACTCCTCAATCATGTATCTCAATAAAACCATCCTGACATGGGGTTTGCATTCTCCAGCTTGACAAGGTTCAAGGCAAACCCAGGCATGACTTACTGGAGGGAAGTAGCTCAAGACCACTCAATACCTCAAAGTTTCCCTCATATACAATCCAATTAAAGAGGTATTCTCTCGCTACATCAATGCTACATGGGGAGAGAACCCTTTATTCAGGAAGTCACCAAGTGGTTTCATTATCTTTCATCATGGTAGTCTAATTTTCTGGAACTCTTCAAGGCAAAGTAGTAGAACCTATTTGTCAACAGAATCCACACTCAATGCACTGCTTGATTGCTATCTCAAACTGAAATGGGTCACTCACCTAATCAGCAAAATTCACCAATTACCATAGTTCAATCCAATAATTTATATAGATAAAAAGGGGCTTTCCAATAAGATCAAACAATTTGGATCCTACTCCAAATCTTGACACAATGAGATCAAAACCAAATTTTTAAGGGAGGAATTTAAAAATTATAAATTCAACCTCTCATTTATCAAAAGGGACTCCATGGTGGCAGACTCCCCAAAAAAGGCCTTTTCTTTTGATTCTCTCACTCTTCATCAGAAATCTGTCTTCAATCTTCTGGCTGCCTAAATTGCCTAAACTCACCATCTTACCAGTCAAAAGGGGTGTTTTGAAACCTTTCTCTCTCCCTGAAATCTCAGCTGCCATGAAAAGTTGTCTCAAGGGTGTGAATAATCCGAGGGACAGCTCCTCTCCTGCTAGATTAGAAAACTTTCTCCTTGGAAGTCTCAATTCTTTTTAATTATCTTTCTCCATCTGCTTTTCTCCTCTCTTCTTTCTTCTCTCTTTGATTTTTTGCTCCACACCTCCTGTTTCCTTTACTCTACACTCTGCTTGACTACCACCTACAATCTCTCCGCTCTTGCCGACTTCAAGTCTTGCACATCAATCTCTGTCTGGTAAGACTCATGTCTTTTCCAATTAATTGCCTACAAAAATGAAAATTTCACTCTCAAATCAGTCTCTATCCTCTCTGTCTCTCGCCCCAAGTCTATGCCTTAAAATCTTCTTTCCATCCCATCTCTGTTCTCTTGGCTCAATCTATCTGCAGTAGCTGTTGGTTTCCTTTTCTTATTCTTTATTGTATTTCTTCTTCTTTGATTCTGTTTCTAATCTTTTTCTGCTATGTGTTGGTTCTATTTCTCAAAGTTATATTTTAAATCTTATCAGAGGTCTTGAGGAATGAGTGGCTGGCATTGCAGGTTTAATTTCCTATTGTATTACATGTTGACGGATTGGGCTCAAGGCTTTAATTGCCTTATTGGGTGATGGGCCTGTCAAGGAAGGATTGAAATGTACTAACCTGGATTCCTGGGAGTATGGACTTAACTCACAGCAGAGAGTATTTACTATTAATGTAAAAAGTCTAATGTGTACTAACTCATATGCCAATTGGGTTGAGGAGAGGTAGAGGATGCACCAAGCCATGGAGAAAGAGAGATCCTGGGAAGTTTATATGAATCAAGTGACTCAGTGTTGATTTCAGCCTCCTGGATTCCAAGACCCTTGCTATCCTTTAGCTACCAGAGGTGATAGAGTATATAATATCTATATTATTTATTAAATGCAGCAAAAATCCATAAAATATTTGGATAAAGCTTATTGCAAGGTTAATTGGTTTGGTTATCGTTTATTTTTTTAAATCAATATAGATAAATGATTATAAAATATTTTTATAGAGGTGCCAAAATTACATTGGGGATCTTTAACACCTCTCTTCAGGGAATTTAGTATGAAAACAACTAGTCCTGGTTATTTGGGCCCTTTAGTTTAAACAATATTTTGACAAAGATAATATGTATATAAAATACACGGTGGAGTGTCAGGGCTTTGTAACCAAGCTTCCACGACAGAGAAAGGATAATAAGACTCACTGGTATATTATTAAATCATTTGGGTATCTTTTTGAGACATTCACTGATGGGTTAAACCTGTGTACTGGGGTTAAAAGGTTGTTCAGCAGTTTAAATTGATAAAAAGAGGTTGAGGACAGATATTATTCATCAGACTAAACCCATAAATCACTTACTTATCTCTTATAAGTATTTGATTACCTTGGAACGGTTTCTGGATGCTAATATAACTGGGTCTCTGGGTATCAACATCCTCTAAAGAGCTCTTTATTTATAGTTTTTGGAGTCCCAATATTGTCCTTCTGAGGGGTACAGGGGCTCAAAGGGACAAAAACTGAGGCTAGCAGGGTACCCAGTGGTATCCTTTCACATGTCCTTGGTGCTGTAAAATGGGTAGCAGCTAATTCCACAAGGTATGGGAATTACTCTACTTTATAATTGATGTTTGGACGTGTGAATAACACTAATCTGTCCTTTTTATTTATTATTTAATTAATTATCCTTAGTAAATGTTCCCAATAATTTAATAATTATTTTAATAGACATTCCCACGGATATTCTGATTTCAGGTGAGTTCTTATTATGTATTAAATATTTGGAGTAAAGTCATGATATTTATTTTACTCCTTATTTTCGAAATTCAGTTGATTTATAAAATAATTACTCAAAAATGTAAGTCATGGGTATTCATTTAATATTGTTACATCATACTTTTTCTTAGTATGTGACGAAAATATTGATGCCTAGAAGTTCTCATAATAGTACATTAAATTATTATAATATATTTTTAGAAGTAGTCATTATCTTATTCTTGACATTTTTGGTACTTTGAATTATATTTAATAAAAAATACGTATAAAGGTTATTTTAGTATTTTTATATAATTTGATGTACTTTTACACTATCTAATATGCATGGGAACATTTATTACATATGTAGAATTTTCCCATATGGGTTTTATCATGTTTACGCAGTACCTAATTTCCTCAGGCTGCCTGTCACTTTGTCAACCCGTAGTCCCGCGGCTGCGTACATGTCAGAGGCCCGGGGCTGCGTACACAACTTTGAAAGAGTAACAAAGCTGTATCTCAGCCGCGCGCGTGTGCCTTAGCTGCCGCAGCTGCGTGCGGGAATTGTGAGAGAACACATTTCTGTCTGTAACTCCGAAAATATACACAACACCTCAGTTCTGACTGAATTTTATGTGTGAAACCTATACGTGAAAATACGTGTGAAATATTTAATTGGCCAAAACGTTCAGTAGTGGTGCTGTGGTATTTTTGTCTTTCTTTCCTTAATTATTTAAAAAGATAAGGAGTTGGATTTCAAGGGTGGGGTCAGTGAGTGACCCTACCTATTTTTGGCGGGAAAATCCGTTTTTGCCATAATATATATGTTTTTCCTACTCCTTCTTAGGTTAGTTTTTTTATTATTACTTTGATGTTATTTCTGTTAATTTTGCAGCTTGCTCTGCACGATTAGCAAGCTGACATTCCCCCACTCGAAGATATGGCCTTATCTGAAAAAAATCTGGAGCATTTTTGGAAAAAATTAATTCCATGTGTGTTTCAGTTCCTTTTGCAAGCTCTGTAGTTTCTGAGATGTATTGGTCCATCAGGTATGTTATTTTCTGTTAACCATTCATCTTTGTCTGCAGATGCTCCTTTGTATCTTACAAAGTATAGTCTAACATCTTTTCTTGGCACTCTCTCTTTCTTGTCCCTCAATATCCTGCTGACTTTCATTTTTTCTTTCGCTGGGTCAGCTTCTATTGGAATTATTGCTGGAGGGAGGTTGCTACCTTCTCTTGGTTGAAAGTGTTTGACAAGGCTAACAGGAAATACTGGGTGTTTTCTTGATAATTCTTCACTCAAGATTACTTCTACAGCATTTTTGCCATGCATCTTTTTGATAACAAATGGTCCAACAAAGGCTGGTTTCAGCTTTCTGTTACCTTCTAGATTGTTGAAGTTGGTAGTGAATATCAAGATCTGATTTCCTATTTAAATTCAGGTTCCCTATTTGATTTTTCCTATCTTTGTTTTTTGTGTTCTACTGCTTCTTCTACACACTTTTGACCATGATTATTTGCCAGGTCTATCATTTTCTTAAATTCAAGAGATGTTGGATGAATTGTTGCTAAGTTATAGTTTAAGTTATTCCTAGGGAGTTTGGGAATCCATCCTCTTTCTAGTATGTAAGGGGCTTCTTTGATTGTAGAATGTTTACTGCTGTTATAAGCTATCTCTAGATCTGAGAGTAGGCTTACCCTATCATGGCAATAACCATCTGAGTTTTTGTATTCTAGACCAAAGCTACAGAACCTTCTTAACATATCTTCTAGGGTCTGTATCATTCTCCCAGCTAATCCATCAGTTTGGGGATGGTATGCTGTAGAAAATGCTAGAGTAGTACCCAGTATATCATTTAAATTCCTCCAAAACTCAGAGGTGCATTTGGGGTCTCTGTCACTGATTATAATCTTGGGTATACCAACATCAGCTATGATCCTGTTCCAAAATAGTAGAGCTACATCCATAAAACTATCTTCTTTGTGGCTAGGTAAGAATTTTGACTTCTTAGAGTATCTGTCAACTATAACCAGGACAGAGTTATATGAATGAGTACCTCCAGGGGGGAGGCGGGTGACAAAATTCATATCAATTATTTCCCATCTAGTTTTGGGTTCAGAGATCTTCTGTAGGAGTCCAAACCTTTTGCAAGTAGTTTTATTAGATTTTGGAAAGTTTCACAGCAAGTAAAATACTTAATAGTGATTTCTTTCCAGTCTATCCACCAAGCAATTTTTTTTAGTCACCAAGGTTCTTTCAGTGGATAGATGCCCTGATGAACAGTTGTCATGGCATTCCTGGAGTATGTGTTTTATATTTTCTTTGTTGCTTAGTACTAATACACTGGAATGTTGGTGTCTGTAGTAAAGTAGACCATCCCAGAAGGTAAACCTTCCTGCTTTATAGGGTTTAAGTAATGAAGCAGGTAAACTATTTATCAGAGCTTCTTCTGGGGATTCACACTCCATAATGGTAATCAGCAAATTGATTCAGGGGAGTAGTTGTCCCTCACTAGGTTGAAGAAGGCAGTATCTAATTTACATTAGTGGATCCCCTTGATTGGAGCATTTAATGCAAGAAGATTAATGTTCTAGATAGTAAAGATATCTTGATCCTCAGGGTCATATGCTGGATTACTAGAGTCATTGGGCAAAGCATTCCTACTCAGACTATTGGCATTCTGATGTTTAGCTCCAGCTTCATGCACTATAGCCATCTGACCTCTATACTGTTGTATAGCAATTTGCCACCTGAGCATATCTCTGCTGAGGGTTTTCATGTTCATGAGAGTTCTTACAGCATTACAGTCTGTGATCACTTGGAAAGTTGTGCCTTCTAAGTAATAGTGTAGCTTTTTTAAAGCCCATACTAGTGCCAAGCATTCCATCTGACTGGCTCCATATCTGCTTTCTGTATCTTTGATCTGTCTAGATATGAAGAGTACTGGTTTCTCCACTGGTCTGTATTCTTCTATTCTTTCTTTATGTAGAGCAGCTCCTAACCCTTCCATACAGGCGTCAATGTAAAGTTTAAATTGCTTGGAGTAATATGGTTGAATGAGTAAAGGATCAGAGTTCATAGCTATTTTGAGTTCCTCATAGTTTTTCAATCTCTTATGTGTCATTTCAAATAATGTTTTGTTGTTGCATATTTTGTACATGATTTTAATTAGCATAGAAAAATTTGGTATGTATTGTCTGTAGTAATTGCAAAAACTGATGAAAGACAGTAACTGTGTTTTAGTTTGAGGCATGGGTCTGTTCATGACAGAAGCTATCTTATTTTGATCAGCAGCTAGAGTTAGACCAGAGACTATATGCCCTAGGGCTTTCGATTCTCCATATCCAAAGTTGCATTTCTTCATGGATACTTTAAATCCTGCTTTGGAGATAGTTTGGAGTACTAATCTTACTTGGTTAATATGAGTATCCCAATCATCAGAGTATATGATAACATCATCTATATATACCATCATTCATCCCTGTCTGATGTATGTACCTAGAACTGTATCCATTGTTCTCTGAAATTTTGATGGAGCATTCTTTATTCCAAAAGGCATCCTAAGATATTCATATATTCCCAAATGACAGATTATTCTCATAAACGTTCTACTTTCAGGGCTTATAGGTATCTGGTTGAAACCTTCAAGCATATCCATATTAGTGATATAATTGGCCTTGGACAAGTCATGTAGAGCATGAGCAATCCGGGGTATAGGATAATAATCTGCCTGAGTATAATTATTGAGCATTCTGGAGTCTCCTACCATTCTTGACTTTTCATTCTACCAAGCTACGATTACAGGTGTGGTCACATCTACCTGCTCATTTCGCCCTACTTTCCTTAATACATTTAAGTCTATCAGCTCTTGGATATGTTCCTCAAGAGCTATTCTAGACTTGAGACTTGAGGGATAAGCTGGTCTTCTTAAGTTTGGAGCATAAGGAGGCTTAATATTTAATTTTAATACCATGTGATGTCCTTTGATATTACCAATGGGATGATATTTAGTACAAAAAGCATTTTGGTTCTCAAAGCAGACTTTCAATTTATCTTTCTTCTGTTCCTCAGAAATTTTCATATTCAGAGCTGCTTGAGAGATGTATTCTTGATTAAATTCTTCTGAATGCTTTTGATATCTAGAAGAGGGGAATTTGGATTGAATGGTGCATATCTTAAACTTCTTGTCCCAATTAACACCTTCTGTGAAGTATCTCCCTTTACTCTGGAACACATCTATACCATATAGACATAAGGCATCATTACCCAGTATCAGGTAGTCACATAGTCCATTGAGCAATACTAAAAATTCCACTAGTATCCTCAAAGATCCTTTAATATGGGGTAGTATTATAGGAGAAGTCCATACTCCAATAGCATTCATGGTAGAGTTGCAAGAGCTAAACCTGGCTTTTGGGACGGGCAGATGGTGTTCTTTCCAATCGTGATCCCATTTGTTTAAGAATTCAGCACAGACACATGAGCAAAAGGCTCCACTATCCAGTAATAACCTTATAGGTCTGTATCTATAAAATCTTGTTGCATAGCAAGTTTGACCAGTAGTATAACTCTACCCCTCACAGGTTGAACTGTTAATGGTTTAACATCCGTGATATGTCTAGGAATTATGCTAGGATCCCATTTTTGGGTCAAACTAGAGTCCCCATGGATTTTATTGATTTCTATAGAAGTGCCTATATCTCCTTATATAACGTTAACAGGGTTGGTCAGGATCAATTCACATTCAGAAAGAGATCCTTCAGTATCAGCTATATCTTCATAGTTCTGATTCACTTCAACCTCCTGCTCTCCTTCCAAGACTGCTATCTTTCTTTTTGGTGAGGGGCAGTCTTTTCTCATATGCCCTGTCTTGTTACAATTCCAACAAGTTCCAGGCATTCTCTCTTTGTCCCTGTTCTTATTGGGTTTCTTATTATCAGAGGTATTTATCAGAGGGGATTGTTCTCTGGTTTTGTTAATGTTGAAGTTCTCTTTAGTTCTAGAAGTAACCTTCTTTTCTAACCCATTCATGCCTATGACTTCTTCTAACACATCGATTAGAGTTTTTGGGTCAGCATCCATAATCATCCTGCATCTTACACTATGGCTAAAATTTCAAGGACACAAGTTGAGGAGCCTTTCATTTACTTCCTCTTGATCAGCATCTGCATAGAAGAAATCTAGTCTTCTCTTCTGTTCCAAGCACCATTTGTGAGACTTATCCTGATAGGGATCAAATAAGTAATTTTTGCAATTTTTCATCATTTTTCTTTTCCACATTCTAGAACCAAATTGTTCTTTAATTAGAAGTTTTCAAGAATTGCATGGTAAGGATCTCACCTTTTCTCTTTTACTGATAAACCAGTCTAAAGCTACTCCTTCAAATATTCTGGGCAGCCTGACTACAGCTATAGCTTCTGGTAATTCATAAGGGTTAATAGTATAGTCAATAAATTTAATGAAATTTATATGATTGTATTCTCCTTCACCAGAGAACTTAGGCCAATCAGAAATTGGGGGTAAAGGTTTGAGGGCTTTTTCCATCTCAGGAGTAGGACTAGGCCTGAAAGTGTCACTCCTATGCATTCCTAGTAAGGGTGGTGCATAAGGAGTAGTTGTTTGTCTGGCAGGTTTTGGTTCCTCTGTGGTACTCCCAAAGGGGTTGGTCAGATGGAATTTTAAGTCTCTAAGATCATTCTTGATCAGATTAATTTGCAGGTCCACTTTATTCTTAAGCAGACCTAATTTTTCACTAAGGACAGAATGGAGCTGTTAGTGGTAGTTACACATTCTTTTTCTACAGGTTGAAAATACATAATAAAATCTTCTTGGATTCCTAATAACATATTCTCAACTTTTGGAGTCTGTCTGATTTTACCTTGATTAATTGTCTCCAATAATTGTTCTGTATTTTCTTGAATATGTTCCATTCCAAACTTTTTTTTTGGTTATTAATTAATTTGGCTACTACTGAAGTTAATTTATCCATCTGGGTATAAACAGCGTCCAAATCTCCACAAACAATCTTGAAATTATGGCGCATATCATTAAAAAAGGAAGTAATAAAATCAGAGGTTGCTTTAGACAAGTAACTGGGTTCAGAATTGGAGTCTAATTGTTGTACACCTTTTTCCACTTTTGAGCTAAGGATATGATCTGATCCCAATCCTTCTTTCCCTTTGGCTTTGGATGGGAAGAATATCCCTTCTTTCCTGATCCTTTTCCTTTCAGTTGGGCTAATTTATCCCAAGGATTCCACTTTTCTACATAGGATTCTACCTCTTTCCTTGGAATCATTTTCTGAAGATCTATCTGGGTAGCTTTTGCCTGGGATATTATCTTTTTCATAGATAACATGTCCTCTTTGGCTTGGGCTTCTTTGAACTCTTCCAAATATTTCACGTGCTCTCTGACTAAGTCTTTGATCCTGGCTTCCTTGGCCAGATTCTGCTAGGGTGGCTGCTGGTAATCTTCTTGTAATGGAGGGGGGCTTAATTCTACTACCTTCTCCGGCTCTAGGTTGAGGGAAGCGCAGAAGTACTTGGGGTGGTTCCTTGTCCATCAACATTTGATTCACAGGTTCCAGTCCCCTCATGGTTTTCATTATTGGTGGTCTCACGGTTACTGGGGGCTCCTGGAAAAATCCATATGAGGGAATTCTACCTGAGGCTCTTGTGTTACGTCTATTCATATTGAATAAAATGTTTAAAAGTATTTTTTTATAGAAAAATCTGTAAAAATAAGTTTATTGAAAACTTACTCAAGTTGATATTCAAAGGTACCAGCACTTCATTGGGATTAAATTGGTCCTTAATAGGTAATCCTATGGGGTCTTGGTGTGTCCCAATGATGTCTTCACCCGTCCAATCAATATTTTCAGGGCGTCCAGAGATATCTGGAACTTCTTGATAGAATAAATCAGTTTCAGTTGTAGTGGTTTCAGGTATAGGAGGGTTCAATGATGGCAAAAGGTTCTTTTATTGGTCAATAAAATGCATTAATATTATTTTAATAAAAATAATATGGTAATACAAGTTTCTTACTTTTATATTTTAAAAAGTAATTTATATGGTATTTCTTCCAAGCTTTGTGTTTTCTTAATAGGGCCTGGAAGTTGATACGCCTCTCAAGATCTTCTTTTTCAAGGGGTTTATATAAGTGTTTACATGCAGAAGAGATATTGAGTTGCTCAGCTTGAGTTAAAGCTTCCAAACCAGTAGGTTTATAATTTTTATTATATTCTTCTTTTCTTATCTTTAAAAGATTTAAATAATAGATCATTAATTCTGTATTGTTTTTTAAATCCACTGAAAAATAATTTTAATGATGAATCACGGTTGAAAATTCAGATAAATTTATCTTTGATTTACTTTTACATGAAATGTCTGGTCCAAGGTATTAAATATAATAAAATGGAATATTTCCCAGCCAGACCCCCAATTTTCAGCCTCCTGGATGCCAAGACCCTTGCTATCCTTTAGCTACCAGAGGCGATAGAATAACCAATAAATGCATTAATTAATAAATACAGCAAAAATCCGTAAAATATTTGTATAAAGCTTTTTGAAAGTTTAATTGGTTTGGTTATGGTTTATTGTTATAAATCAATATAGATAACTTGATTATAAAATATTTTTGTAGAGGGGCCACAATTATATTGGGGATCTTTAACACCTCTCTTCAGGTAATTTAGTATGAAAACACGTCCGCCTGGTTACTTTCAGACCTTTAATTTATATTCTTAAAGGATATATTGCCCAAAGATAATATGTATATAAAATACACAGTGGTGTGGCAGGGCTTTGTAACCAAGCTTCCACAACATAGAAAGGATAATAAGACTCACTTTTATATTATTAAATCCTTTTGGTACCTGTTTGGGACGTGCACTGATGGGTTAAACCTGTTCATTGGGGTTATAAGGTTTTTCAGAATTTTAAATTGATAAAAAGGTTTGGGGACGGGTATTATTAATCAGACTAAAGCCATAAATCACTTACTTATCTCTCATAAGTATTTGATTACCTTGGCACGTTTTCTGGATGTTAATATAACTGGGTCTCTGGGTATCAACATCCTCTAAAGAGCTCTTTATTTATAGTTTTGGAGTCCCAATATTGTCCTTCTGAGGGGTACAGGGGCTCAAAGGGAAGGAAACTGAGGCTAGCAGGGTACCCGGTGGTATTCTTCTAGATTTTCTTGGTGCTGTAAAACAGGTAGCATTTAATTTCACAGGTTATGGGAATTACTCTACTTTATAATTGATGTTTGGACGTGTGAATAACACTAATCTGCCCTTTTTATTTATTATTTAATTAATTATCCTTAGTAAATGTTCCCAGTAATTTAATACTTATTTTAATAGAAATTTGCACGGATATTCTGATTTCAGGTGAGTTCTCATTATGTATTAAATATTTGGAGTAAAGTCATGATATTGATTTTACTCCTTATTTTCGAAATTCAGTAGATTTACTAAAATAATTACTTAAAAATGTAAGTCATGGTTATTCATGTAATATTTTTACATAATGAGTTCTCTTAGTATGTGAAAAAAATATTGATGTCTAGAAGTTTTCATAATAGTATACTAAAGTATTTTAATATACTTTTAGAATTAGTCATTATCTTATTTTCGACATTTTTGGTACTTTGAATTATATTTAATAAAAATAAATATGAAGGTTATTTTAGTATTTTTATATAATTTTATGTACTTTTAGACTATCTACTATCCAAGGGAACATTTATTACATATTTATAATGTTCCTGTATGGGTTGTAGTATGTTTACAAGGTACCTAAGTGTCTCAGGCGGCCTGTCACTTTCTCAACCCATAGTGCCGCGGCTGCATACTTGTCAGAGGCCCGTGGCTGCGTACACAACTTTGAAAGAGTGACAGAGCTGTTGCTCAGCCGCGCGCGGGTGCATTGGCTGCTGCGGCTGCGTGTGGGAATTTTGACAGAACACATTCCTGTCTGTAACTCCTAAAATATACACAAAACCTCAATTCTGAGAAAATTTTATGTGTGAAACCTATACATGAAAATACATGTGAAATATTTAATTGGTCAAAAAGTTCAGTAGTGGTGCTGTGGTATTTTTGTCTTTCTTTCCTTAATTATTTAAAAATATAAGGAGTTGGATTTAAAGTTGGCGCCAGGAGTGACGCTACCTAATTTTGGGTGAAACATCCATTTTTGCAATAATATTTATGGTTTTCCTACTCCTTCTTAGTTTAATTTTATTATTATTTTTTTTATTTTATTTCTGTTACTTTTGCAGCTTGCTTGGCAATAGTAGCAAGCTGACAGTTGATTTTTACATGAACATAAAGCTTATAACATACAGGGAGAGGTTGAACCTGGTAGGAGGAGACATAGACTGCAAGAGATGAAAGAGTAATATCCAGTGGAAGTAACAGGAGTAAGTGAAGTTTGGATTAATTTGAGGGTGAAGCTTATTAAGAGGTTGGATTGGTTTAGTTGAAGGAGTGTCAGAGCTATGGTTATGACAGCCCTTTTCACACATATTAGGGGAAATATTAGCATCAAGAATATCTTTTTTTCCCAAGAATGTTCATCCTCAGTGGAGGTTATACTATGAACCTTCCAGTTCAGTAAGTTGGGTTGTTGGGTTCTTCAAAGTGAAATTTTTACAGGCTAAAAAGGATTGAATTTCAGCAACGTGGCTCATAGAAGGAAAATAGAAAATTTTATGGATGAAACAGAATAGACAACTAAAAAGGACCAGATAGCACACAATTCAAAAAGGCAAGGAAAACAGAGAAAAAAAAGTAAATAATTTGGGTTGATGAGCTTGAGCAGTCAACATAGCTAATGGGAGCTTTTTGAGGAGGATGAGCTTGAGAAATTGGCAAAGCAGGTGAGTGATTAAGGGGTGTATTATCTTGAGCAGTTGTTGTATTTGAAGCCTTGATTTGTAGTGGTGCAAGCTAAAGTTTGCACAAAGGGAGAAGGTTCCCAGGATGTTGGTCATGTGGCTAGGAAGTTTACAAGCCACAGGCAACCCAAATTGAAAGAAACCTCACATGAATGTTCAATATTCAAGCATGTTTAAATTAGAACTTAAGATGAAAAGACAGGTTTGAAGGGCACCATAAAGACAAATAATTGTAAGTTTTTTATTTTTAGAAGTGATTATTTTCTTGGTTTAATGGAATTATGGGTAAAGAATTTTTATAGTCCAGGTTGGGCTCAGAATCTGAATTACATATTTCAGAGGAAGAGACTGAAAGTGAATGAGGCTCCCATCATTTTGAATCAGAATACTTTTCTGAGGAAGAAGAAAAAGTGGAAAAACCAGAAGCTCATCTTTGGTGAGTATTGATTTCATTCATGCAATTAGAACTTTTCCTAAGTAAGGTTTGATCATAGGAACCCAAAGTGAAATACCTCAATCAAATAAATCAGACCTTACATAAGTTCTTGGGTGAAGTTTGGGATCCTTTTGGCACTGGTAATTGTGGATTTAAAGTGATTGCTAAACCAATTGGGCATGATGAAAATGAATGGCTCAAATTGCCAAGGGAAATGATGGAACTATTGAGGAAACATAAGGCATGCTATGCTAAGATACCTGCTGGTATCAAAGAGGTTGAAAAGATTGAAAAAAGACTTTATATTTAAGACATCAATGAAAAGATTCCCTCTTCAAAATTGCCTTTGAAATTGGATATGGGCCAAATAATAGCAGATACTTAGGTAAGGCCAATTTATTTCATTCCATTGGCTTCATGTTTTACTAACACTCCTATGAAAATGAGTGTAAAATAACCATTGTGTAAAAACTGTGACACATATATAGTTTTGATTATATGATACAGCCTAGGGGATTAGTAACCCTTTCAATTATCATTAAGCAGTTACAAAAATAGGGTATCACAGGGTGCACTTAGCACCATATAAACTTCAATTGTTCTTCCCTTGCTAGCCTTTCCTCATGAAATATGTTCTACTCAGTCGCATCCTGACTTTCAATCCACTCCATTTGTGGAGTCTCTCTTCCTCCCAGTAACATCAAGACTCATTTTGAGTCCTCTTTGGGTTCTCACCCATCCTGGAGTCTTTACTCCATCTGCTAAATCTTCATCTGGATCCATTATGGATCTCTTCCAGTACTAGGGTACCTTTCATACTGACACCTAACTCAGTCTAACATCAGTTCTAGTCTACTTACCTCAGGAACTTCAACCTCAGGGCTCTGGAGACTTTACTAGTATATCACATTCAACTACATATGCTCAGGATCTTCATGCCTTACATATCTACATATAGTCTAACCTCATGCATTATACATATAGACTCCTTAGGAATTCACATACTTAATCTCTCAGGTTCTGCATATCCTCTAACATTCTTTGCTCTGTCTATCCCATAGTTCATTATGTTTTATGCTTTGGGAATCCTTATGTACATCCTCTTGCAGATTTTATTACATACCCTCTCTGCTTATTACATAGTTTCATTACCACCATGTACACTGTGCATCCTCTCACTGTACATTCCCAACTTAGACAGCCAGACCTCTAGCCTAGCCCCAATCAAGTAGCATACCTGATCAGCCCTCTCTGTTACCTTGAATGTTCTCTTGTCATCACATATGTAGTCTGAGCCCCAATCACTTTTACCTCTGTTGTATTTCCAGCCTCCTGTCTTTTTAAGAAGCCCTTCTTTTCCTCTTTCCTGATTGTCCCCCAAGAAATCAGTTTACTACTTCTTATCAGGAAAACATCCAAGCAAGTGTCATCAGCACCTTTACCAATCAATCTTACTCCACTCCTGTTAGCCTCCTCCAGTAAACTTGCCCCCAAGCCTCCTGTGAGTTAGGGTACCCCTTGTGCCAACCCTGCTTGCATGCCAGCAGCCCTTGTGACATTCCCTCTTGCTGTTATTTATCTGCCACCCTGGCTCCATTTCAAGCCTCTGTGTGAAATGAGAATATACTTCATCCTTGTAGTCAACAAAAGTTATCTCCCTGATACTGCTTATGTATACTTTTACCCTTTTTCTTGTTCATTTTGAACTTTACTTCCCTTGACACACACTTTCCCCGCTCCTTCAGCCACCACTATGTTTTATCTATTTGATCATCACCAGTGGTCAATATTTACTCGTCTCCGGCCCTTACTCAGGCCCTGCATCCCTGATTGTCTTGTTTTTTTCCACTCTGCAATTGCTTGCTACCCTTCTCATCTTCCTCACCTCCACGCAATCTGCAAATTTGGTGTTTCTCCGACCATTTTTTTTGGTAATCATTGGCCTGCTCAACTCACACCATCTTGGCTCAAAGACCAGCAGCGCCAAACTGCTGGCAACAGTCAAACCAACATTTTCTCCCAGCTTGCTCAACTCTGTGCAGTCCTCCTCACACATTCTCATTCAATCCTATGTTTTCTCCATCATCCATGGGCAATCATCTCTTTGGTTCTCAAACTTATGCAACCCTTGCAACCCACAGCCTTAACATTTTGGCTCTCTTGCTCTGCCTTCAGCAAGGTGAAAAAAAATTGCACAATTCAAGGTAACTATCAACCTCAACATCATTGCTTTCTTTCTCCCCTTTCAGAAGAGAAAAAAACAGTTTCATCATCCTAATTTTCCAATTGACCCTTCTCAAACTGGCATCATCATCATCTAGAGGAGTTTTGACTGGCTTTCCCCTTCAATCTGGCCAAAAATCTTGTTTCTATTGCCCAATTGACTGATCATTAATGCTCTCCATCCTATGTATCCATTGCAATCATCAGCCTCAATGCTTTCATGCACTTGCTCAGCCTTCAGAAAAGCAACAAAATATTGCATGATTATCCCAGGCAACCATTGGCCTCATCATTTCTTGATTTCTTTTCCTTCAGAAAGGCAATTGAAAACTGCATCATCCTAAGCAACTGAGGACCTCATCATTTCTGACGCACTCCACCTTTAGCAAGGAAATAAACAATCACATCATTGATGCCTGCCCATCTTTTGCAACTCACCAGACAATTCAGCTTTTCCAACGCCCAAGCTTGTCACTATTTTTGTTCCTGACACCCTCATGGCTCTCTCCCCCATCTATTCATCTTCAGTTCAAAGCAGCTGGCCTCTCCATCCTATGACTGAGGTTTGTTGATGAGTTTTTTTTTCTTTTCTCTTTCATGGTGTTCAGGAGCACACCTGTTTTTTCCAGGGGGATTCTGTCACAACTTAGAAACAAATATAGTGATAATTATATAATACAGCCTAGGTGATTACTAATCCTTTCAAGTATCATTAACCTTCTACAAACATAGGGTATCAGAGGGTTTTTTTAGCATTAAATAAGCCTTACTTTTTCTTCCCTTTCTAGCCTTTCCTCATGAAATTTATTCTACTCATTTAAACCCTGACTTTCAGTCAACTCCATTCCTTCAGCCTCCCTTCCTTCTGGTACCATCCAAACTCATTTTGAGTCCTCTTTGTGTTCTCACCCATCCAGGAGTCTTTGGTCCATCTGCTCAATCTCAATCTGGGAAATGTTAAATTCACGCCTCATTGAGCCATGCACATGGTTCAAAAGGGGCCGTGTGGCACGCCACACGCTCCAATCCAAGCCGTGTACAACCCCACATGGCTAAAAGAGTTGCGCGGCCAACCCAGCCAGGTCCACCGGCGTGTTGAATCCCACACGACTACATTTGAGCCGTGTGGAGTTGTACATGGCTCAAATGTAGTTGTGTGGCATCCCACATGCCACCGGACCATGGTGAGCCAAAAAAAAAAAAATAAATGGAATGAAAGGGCACTTGTCAGCCTCCTGGATGCCAAGACCCTTGCTATCCTTTAGCTACCAGAGGTGATAGAATAAATAATAAATATATTATTTAATAAATGCAGCAAAAATCTGTAAAATATTTGGATTAAGCTTGTTGCAAGGTTAAGTGGTTTGGTTTTGGTTTATTGTTTTAATTCAATGTGAATTAATTGATTATTAAATATTTTTATAGAGGGGGCACAATTATATTGGGGATCTTTAGCACCTCTCTTCAGGGATTTCAGTATGAAAACACGTAGTCCTGGTTACTTTGGGCTCTTTAGTTTAAAGGATATTTTACCCAAAGATAATATGTATATAAAATACACGGTGGAGTGGCAGGGCCTTGTAGCCAAGCTTCCATGACAGAGAAAAGGATAATAAAAATCACTGGTATATTATTAAATCCTTTGGGTATCTTTTTGAGACGTGCACTAATGGTTTAAACCTGTATACTGGGGTTATAAGGTTGTTCAGCAGTTTTAATTGAGAAAAAAAGAGCTTGAGGACGGATATTATTGATCAGACGTAGCCATAAATCACTTAATTATCTCTTATAAGTACTTTATTACCTTGGCACGGTTTCTGGATATAAATATAACTGGGTCTCTGCCCATCAATATCCTCAAAAGAGCTCTTTATTTATAGCTTTTGGAGTCCCAAAATTGTCCTTCTGAGGGGTACAGGGGCTCAAAGGGAGGTACACTAAGGCTAGCAGGGTAACCAGGCGTAGCCTGTCATTTTTTCTTGGTGCTATAGCACGGGTAGCCTCTAATTCCTCAGGCTATGGGAATTATTCTACTTCATAATAGATATTAGGACGTGTGAATAACACTAATCATTCCCATTTATGTATTTTTTAATTAATTATCCTTAGGAAATTTTCCCATTAATTTGATAATTATATAAATAGAAATTTCTACGGACATCCTGATGTCAGTTGAGTTCTCATTATGTATTCTATAACTGGAGTAAAAGTTGTGATATTGATTTTACTCCTTATTTTCGAGTTCCAGTTGATTTACTAATATAATTACTTAAAAATATAAGTCATGGGAATTCATGTAATATTTTTACATCATTAGTTTTCTTAGTATGACACAAAAATATTGGTGTCTAGAAATCCTCATAAAAGTATATTAAAGTATTTTAATATATTTTTAGAACTTTTCATTGTCTTATTTTCGACATTCTTGGTACTTTGAGTTATATTAAATAAAAAATAGGTATAAGGATTATTTAAGTATTTTTAAATGATATTATGTACTTTTAGACTATCTACTATCCAGGGGAACATTTATGACATATGTAGAATGTTCCCGTGTGGGTTGTAACATGTTGACGCGGTACCTGAGCCTCTCAGGCCGCCTGTCACTCTGTCAACCCATAGTCCCGCAGCTGCGTACTTGTCAGAGGCCCAGGGCTGCGTACACGACCTTGACGGAGTGACAGGGCTGTATCTCAGCCGCGCGCAGGTGCATTGGCTGCCGCAGCTGCGTGTGGGAATTGTCACAAAACAAATTTCCGTCTGTAACTCCTAAAATATACACAAAACCTCAATTGTGACTTAATTTTGGGTTTGAAACCTATACGTGGCAATTTGTGTGAAATATTGAATTGACCAAAGACTCAATAGTGGAGCGGTAGTATTTTGGTCTTTCTTTCCTTAATTATTTAAAAATATAAGGAGTTGGATTTCAAGGGTGGGGTCAGTGGGTGACCCTACCTAATTTTGGGTTGAGAATCTATTTCTGTAAAAATATTTATGGTTTTCCTACTCCTTCTTAGGTTGATTATATTTTTATTATTTTTATGTTATTTTTATTACTTTTGCAGCTTGCTTTGAAATAGTAGCAAGCTGACATTCCCCCATTTCAAGATATGGCCATATCTGAAAAAAATTTGGAGGATGTTGGGAGAAAATTAACTTCATGTGTATTTCAGTTCCTTTTTCTAGCCCTGTAGTTTCTGAGATGTATTGGTCCATCAGGTATGTTATTTTCTGGTAAGCATTCATCTTTGTCTGCAGATTCTCCTTTGTATCTGACTAAGTATAGTCTAACATCTTTTCCTTGTACTCTCTCTTTCTTGTCTCTCAATATCCTGCTGACTTTCCCTTATTCTTTCACAGGGTCAGGTTCTATTGGGATTATTGCTGGAGGGAGGTTGCTACCTTCTCTTCGTTGAAATTGTTTTACTAGGCTAACAGGAAATACTGGATGTTTCCTTGATAATTTTTCACTCAAGATTACTTCCACAGTATTTTTGCCATGCATCTTCTTGAGAACAAATGGTCCAACAAAGGCTTGTTTCAGTTTTCTGTTACCTGCTAGATTTTTGAAATTGGTTGTAGATATCAACATCTGATCTCCTATTTTTAAGTAAGATTCTTTATGTGATTTTTCCCATCTTTGCTCTTTGTATTCTACTGCTTCTTCTACACATTTGAGAATGATTATTTGCCAGATCTATCATCTTCTTAAATTCAAGACATGTTCGATGAATAGTGGCTAAGTTATAGTTTAAGTTATTCCTAGGGAGTTTTGGAATCCATCCTCTTTCTAGTATGTAAGGAGCTTCTTTGGTAGTAGAATGTTTACTGCTGTTATAAGCCATCTCTAGGGCTGGGAGTAGGCTTACCCAATCATGGCAATAACCATCTGAGTTTTTATATTCTAGACCAAAGCTAAAGAACCTTCTTAACATATCTTCTAGGGTCTGTATCATTCTCCCAGCTAATCCATCAGTTTGGGGATGGTATGATATATAAAATGCTAGAGAAGAACCCAGTATATCATGTAGATTCCTCCAAAACTCAGAGGTGAATTTGGGGTCTCTGTCACTGATTATAATCTTGGGTATACCCACATCAGCTTTGATCCTGTTCCAGAATAGTCAAGCTACATCCATAGCGCTATCTTCTTTGTTGTTAGGTAATAATTTTGCCTTCTTAGAATATCTCTCAACTATAACTAGGACAGAGTTAGATGAATGAGTACCTCCAAGGGGGAGGCTGGTGACAAAATCCATATTAATGATTTCCCATCTGGTTGTAGGTTCAGAGATTTTCTGTAAGAGTCCAAACCTTTTGCCTGTAGTTTTATTAGATTTCTGGCAGGTTTCAAAGCTAGTAACATATTCAGTAGTGATTTCTTTCCAGACTATCCACCAAGCATTTTGTTTTACTTTTTCCAAAGTTCTCTCTGTGGATAGATGCCCTGATGAAAAGTTGTCATGGCATTCCTGGAGTATATGTTGTATATGTTCTTTGTTGCTTAGTACTAAT
This sequence comes from Puccinia polysora, assembly GCA_025617555.3. NCBI lineage: Eukaryota > Fungi > Basidiomycota > Pucciniomycetes > Pucciniales > Pucciniaceae > Puccinia > Puccinia polysora. The sequence goes on along the minus strand of CM062632.1, from coordinate 23,295,953 downwards.
ACACTGGAATGTTGGTGTCTGTAGTAAAGGAGACCATCCCAGAAGGTAAAACTTCCTGCTTTATAGGGTTAAAGTAATGAAGCAGGTAGGCTATTTATCAGAGCTGCTTCTGGGGATTCACATTCCATAATGGTAATCAGAAGCTTGACTTCAGGAGAGTAGTTATCCCTTACTAGGTTGAAGAAAGAAGTATCTACTTCACATAAGTGGATCCCCATTATTAGAGCATTCAATGCAAAAAGATTGATATTCAGGATAGGAACAATATCTTGATCCTCAGGGTCATATGCTGGATTGTGAGAGTCATTAGGCAAAGCATTCCTACTTAGCTTATCAGCATTCTGATTTTTAGCTCCAGCTTTATGCACTATAGTCATCTGACCTCTATACTGTTGTATAGCAATTTGCCACCTGAGCATATGTCTGCTGGGGGTTTTCATGTTCATAAGAGTTCTTACAGCTTACAGTCCGTGATTACTTGAAACATGGTGCCTTCTAAGTAATAGTGTAGCTTCTCCAAAGCCCATACTAGTGCCAAACATTCCAACTGACTGGCCCCATATCTCTTCTCTGTATCTTTGATCTGTCTAGATATGAAGAGTACTGGTTTCTCTACTGGTCTGTCTTCTGCTATCCTTTCTTGATTTAGAGCAGCTCCTAGCCCTTCCATGCAGGCGTCAATGTAAAGTTTGAGGGTCTTGGAGTAATTTGGTTGGATAAGTAAAGGAGTAGAGGTCATAGCTATTTTTAATTCCTCATAGTTTTTCAGTCTCTCATTAGTCATTTCAAATAGAGTGTTGTTGTTGCATACTTCATACAGACTCTTAGTTAGCATAGCAAACTTTGGTATTTATTGTCTGTAATAACTGCAAAAAACTAATGAAAGACAGTAACTCTGTTTTGTTTTGAGGCATAGGTCTATTCATGACAGCAGCTATCTTATTTTGATCAGCAGCTAGAGTTAGACCAGAGACTATATTTCCTAAGGCTTTCAATTCTCCATAGCCAAAGTTGCATTTCTTCATGGACACCTTCAATCCTGCTCTGGAGATAGTCTGGAGTACCAATCTTACTTGGTTAATATGAGTATCCCAATCATCAGAGTATATGATAACATCATCTATATATACCATCATCCATCCTTGTCTGATGTAAGTACCTAGAACTGTATCCATTGTTCTCTGGAAGTGTGATGGAGCATTCTTTATACCAAAGGGCATCCTAAGATATTCATATATTCACAAATGACAGATTATTCTCATAAACTTCCTGCTTTCAGGGCTTATTGGTATCTGGTGGAAACCTTTAAGCATATCCATAGTAGTGATGTACTTGGCCTTGGACAAGTTATGCAGAGCATGATCAATCTGTTGTGTAGGATAATAATCTGCTTGAGTATAATTGTTGAGCATTCTGAAGTCTCCTACCATTCTTTACTTTTCATTATGCCAAGCTATGATGACAGGTGTGGTCACATCTACCTGTTCATTATGCCCTACTTTCCTTAATACTTGTAAGTCTATCAGTTTTTGGATATGTTCCTCAAGGGCGTTTCTAGACTTAGGACTAGAAGGATAGGCTGTCCTTCTTAAGTTAAGAGGATAAGGAGGCTTAATGGTCAATTTCAATACCATATCATGTCCTTTAATATCACCAATGGGATGATCTTTAGTACAAAAAGCATTCTGTTTCTCAAAGCAGACTTTCAATATATATTTCTTCTGTTCCTCAGAAAGTTTCATATTCAGAGCTGCTTGAGAGAAGTATTCTTGGTCAAATTCTTCTAAATTCTATTGATAAGTAGAGGAGGGGAATTTAGATTTCATGGTGCATATCTCAAACTTCTTGTCCCAATTACCTTCTACTTTGAAGTATCCTCCTCTACTCTGGAACACATCTATACCATATAGACATAAGGCATCATTACCCAGTATCAGGTAGTCACATAGTGCGTTGAGCAATACTACAAATTCCACTTTTATCCTCCAAGATCCTTTAGTATGATGTAGTATTATAGGAGCAGTCCATACTCCAATAGCATTCATGGTAGAGTTGCAAGAGCTGAAACTAGCTTTTGGGATGGGCAAAAGTTGTTCTTTACAATTGGGGTCCCATTTTTTTAAGAATTCAGCACAGACACATGAGCAAAAGGCTTCACTATCCAGTAATAACCTTATAGGTCTGTCTCCATACAATCCTTTTGCATAGCAAGTTTGATCAGTAGTATAACTCTTACCACTCATAGGTTTAACTTTTAATGGTTTAACATCCGTAATATGTCTAGGAATTATGGTAGGATCCCATTGTTGGGGCAAGCTAGAATCCCCATGGATGTTATTGATTTCTACAGAAGTGCCTATATCTCCTTTTATAACATTAACAGGGTTGGTCAGGATCAATTCACATTCAGAAAGAGATCCTTCAGTATCAGCTATAACTTCATAGTTCTGATTTCCTTCAACCTCCTGCTCTCCTTCCAAGACCGCTATCTTTCTTTTTGGTAATGGGCAGTCTTGTCTCATATGCCCAGTCTTGTTACAATTCCAAAAAGTCCGAGGCATCATCTCTTTATCCCTATTCTCATCAGGTTTCTTATTATCACAGGCATTCATCAGAGGATGTTCTTCTCTGTTTTTGCTGATTTTATAGTTCTCTTTGGGTCTGGAAGGGGCTTTCTTGTCCAAATCATTCATGTCTATTACTTCCTCTAGCACATTGATCAAAGTTGGCAAGTCAGCGTCCATACTCATCCTACATCTTACACTATGGTTAAGGTTGCCAGGACAGAGGTTGAGGAGTCTTTGATTTACTTCCTCTTTATCAGCATCTGGATAGAAGCAATCCAACTTTTTCTTCTGTTCCAAGCACCATTTGTGAGGTTTATCCTTGGAGGGTTCAAATGAGGAATTTTCAAAATTTTTCATCATTTTTCTTTTCCACATTCTAGAACCAAATTGTTCTTTAATCAGAATTTTCCAAGAATTTCATGGTAAGGATCCTACTTCTTCTCTTTTACTGATAAACCATTCCAATGCTACTCCATCAAATAGCCTGGTTAGCCTGACTACAGCTATAGCTTCTGGTAGATCATAAGAGTTAATAGTGTAGTCAATAAATTTAATAAAATTTATATGATTGTATTCTCCTTCACCGGAGAACTTGAGCCATTTAGAAATAGGGGGTAAAATTTTGAGGGCTTGCTCCATCTCAGGGGTAGGACTAGGCCTAAAGGTGTCACTCCTATGCATTCCCAATAAGGGTGTTGCATAAGGAGTAGTGGTTTGTCTGGGAGGTTTTGGTTCCTCTTTAGTACTCCCCAAGGGGTTGTTCAGACGGAATTTCAAGTCTCTAAGAGCATTTTTGATCAGATTAAGTTTCAGGTCCACTTTGTTATTAAGCACATCCAATTTTTCACTAAGGGGTAGAATAGAGCTGGTAGTGGTGGTTGCCAATTCTTCTTTTAAGGGGTGGAAAGACATAATAAAATCTTCTTGAATTCCTGATAATATATTTTTTCAATTGTTTGAGTCTGTCTGATCCTACCTTGATTAATTGTCTCCAATAACTGTTCTGTTTGTTCTTTGATTTCTTCCATTCCTACCATCTTTGTTTGGTTATTAATCAATATGGCTACTACTGAGGTTAATTTATCCATTTGGGTATAAACACCGCCCAAATTTTCACAAAACATTTTGAAATTATGAGGCATATCATTAGAAAAGGAAGTAATTACATCAGAGGTTTGTTTGGGCTCAGAATTAGAAGCTAATTTTTGTAAACCTTTTTCCATTTTTGAGCTAGGGATATTATCTGATCCCAGTCTTTCTTTCCCTTTGGTTTGGGATGGGAGAGGATCTCTTCTTTCCTGATCCTTTGCCTTTCATTTGGGCTAATTGATCTCAAGGATTCAACTTTTCTACGTAGGATTCTGCCTCTTTCCTTGGAATCATTTTCTGAAGAGCTACCTGGGTAGCTTTTTCCTGGGATATTATCTTTTTCATAGACACCATGTCCTCCTTGGCTTGGGCTTCTTTGAATTCTTCCCAATATTTCAAGTTCTCTTTGACTAAGTCTTTGATCCTGGCTTCCTTGGCCAGATTCTGCTGGGTTGGCTGCAGGGAATCTTTTTGTAAAGGAGGTTGGCTTGATTCTACTACCTTCTCCAGATCTAGGTTGGGAGAGGGCAGAATTAATTCGTGCTGCTCCTTGTCCATCAAAATTTGATTCACAGGTTCTAGTCCCTTCATGGTTGTCCTTATTGGTGGTCTCACGGTTACTGAGAGCTTTTGGCAAAGATCCATAGGAGGGAATTCTTCCTGGGGCTCTTTTGTTACATCTATTCATTTTTAGAATAACATGTTTGAAATTATCTTACAGAGAAAATCCTTAAAAATAGGTTTTATGCAAAACTCACTCAAGTTGATGTTCAAAGGTACCAAGACCTCATTGGGGTTTAATTGATCCTTAGTAGGTAATCCTATGGGGTCTTGGTGTGCTCCAATGAGGTCTTCACCTACCCAATCAATATTTTCAGGGCTTCCAGAGATATCTGGGATTTCCTGATCCAAAAAATCAACTTCAGGGGCGGTGTTTTCTGGTACAGGAGGGTTCACTGATCAAAAAATGTATTTTATTGGCTAAAAAAATAATATGGTAATACAAGTTGTATACTTACTTTTATATTTCAAAAAGTAATTTATATTGTATTTCTTCAAAGCTTTATGTTTCCTTAATAGAGCCTGAAAGTTGATACGCCTTTCAAGATCTTCTTGTTCAAGGAGTTTATCTAAGTGTTAACATGCAGAAGAGATATTAAGTTGCTCAGCTTGAGTTAAAGCTTTCCAACCAGTAGGTTTATAATTTTTAATATATTCTTATTTTCTTATCTTTAAAAGATTTAAATAATAGATTATTAATTCTGCATTGGTTTTTAAATCCACTGCAAAAGAATTTAATGATAAATCACGGTTATAAAGTCAGATAAATTTATCTTTGATTTTATTTTTTCATGAAATGTCTGGTCCAAGGTATTAAATATAATAAAATGGAATATTTGCTGTTCATACCCCCAATTTTCAGCCTCCTGGATGCCAAGACCCTTGCTATCCTTTAGCTACCAGAGGTGATAGAATAAATAATAAATATATTATTTAATAAATGCAGCAAAAATCCATAAAATATTTGGATTAAGCTTGTTGCAAGGTTAAGTGGTTTGGTTTTGGTTTATTTTTTTAATTCAATATGAATTAATTGATTATTAAATATTTTTATAGAGGGGGCACAATTATATTGGGGATCCTTAACACCTCTCTTCAGGGATTTCAGTATGAAAACACGTAGTCCTGGTTGCTTTGCGCTCTTTAGTTTAAAGGATATTTTACCCAAAGATAATATGTATATAAAATACACGGTGGAGTGGCAGGGCCTTGTAGCCAAGCTGCCATGACAGAGAAAAGGATAATAAAACTCACTTGTATATTATTAAATCCTTTGGTATCTTTTTGAGACGTGCACTGATGGGTTAAACCTGCATACTGGGGTTATAAGGTTGTTCAGCTGTTTTAATTGATCAAAAAAGAGATTGAGGACGGATATTATTGATCAGACGTAGCCACAAATCACTTATCTATCTCTTATAAGTACTTTATTACCTTGGCACAGTGTGTGGATAAAAATATAACTGGGTCTCTGCCCATCAATATCCTCAAAAGAGCTTTTTATTTATAGCTTTTGGAGTCCCAACATTTTCCTTCTGAGGGGTACAGGGGCTCAAAGGCACAGACACTAATGCTAGCAGGGTAACCAGGGGGTAGCCTGTCATGTGTTCTTGGTGCTATTGTACGGGTAGCATCTAATTCCTCAGGGTATGTGAATTATTCCACTTCATAATAGATATTAGGACGTGTGAATAACACTAATCATTCCCATTTATATATTTTTTAATTAATTATCCTTATTAAATGTTCCCAGTAATTTAATAATTATATAAATAGACATTTTTAAAGACATCCTAATGTCAGGTGAGTTCTCATTATGTATTATATAACTGGAGTAAAAGTCATGATATTGATTTTACTCCTTAGTTTCGAGTTCCAGTTGATTTATTAAGATAATTACTTAAAAATATAAGTCATGGGAATTAATTTATTGTTTTTACATCATTAGTTTTCTTAGTATGTCACAAAGATATTGATGTCTAGAAATTCTCATAAAAATATATTAAAGTATTTAAATATATCTTTAGAAGTTGTCATTGTTCTATTTTCAAAATTCTTGTTACTTTGAATTATATTTAATAAAGAATACGTATAAGGTTTATTTAAGTATTTTGATATAATATTATGTACTTTTAGACTATCTACTATCCACAGGAACATTTATTACATATGTAGAATGTTCCTGTGTGGGTTGTAGCATGTTTACGCGGTACCTAAGCTTCTCAGGCCCCCTGTCACTCTGTCAAGCCGTAGTCCCGCGGCTGCATACTTGTCAGAGGCCCGGGGCTGCATACATGACCTTGACGGAGTGACAGGGCTGTATCTCAGCCGCGCGCAGGTGCATTGGCTGCCGTGGCTGCGTGCGGGAATTGTGACAAAACACATTCCGTCTTTAACTCCTAAAATATACACAACACCTCAATTCTGACTGAATTTCAGGTGTGAAACCTATACGTGACAATGTGTGTGAAATATTTAATTGACCAAAGACTCAATAGTGGAGCTTTAGTATTTTCATCTTTCTTTCTTTAATTATTTAAAAATATAAGGAGTTGGATTTCAAGGGTTGGGTCAGTGAGTGACCCTACCTAATGTGAGGTGGAGAATCCATTTCTGTATTAATATTAATGGCTTTCCTACTTCTTCTTAGGTTAATTATATTATTATTATTTTTATGTTATTTTTGTTGCTTTTGCAGCTTGCTTTGCAATAGTATCAAGCTGACAGCACTAACATAACCCATCAATCAAATAAAACTTCCAAAAAATAGGAACAACCAAAAAATCAAAGAAATCAAAAAATGTTGGTTTTTTGGTTAAAAAAATAAATAAATAAAAAACAAAAAAAAATGAAACCATCCAATGGACTAGCCCTAAATTAAAAAGACCAAAAAAACACAAGTAACTGGACTAGCCCTAAACTAAAAACACCAAAAAAAAAGACAAGTAACTTGACAAGCCCTAAATTAAAAAGACCAAAAAAAGTCAAGTAACTTGACAAGCCCTAAAGTAAAAACCCCCAAAAAAATACAATTAACTTGAAAAGCCCTAAAGTAAAAGAACAAAAAAAAGACAAGTAACTTGACAAGCCTTAAAGTAAAAACACCAAAAAAAACAAGTTCAACTTGTGTTAAGCTGATCCCATCCCAAGCTCAAAATAAATTAAGCCTGTGATGGAATCATCCCAACACAAGTTGAACTGACTTAACATTAAACTCTCATTCAAAACACTCAATATGATGATGTTAACTCAAAACAATCAACATAATGATGTTCAATATGTGATAACCCTTTAAATTAATAGAACTTGTTAGCTGCATTAGAATTACAATTTATATGAAGCCCAATGATGAAATGAAGTCAAATTCTAGTCTATAATATCTTAAATTTAGAATACCTTTGCATTGGATCTTTGAGATGATCAACCCAACCAGAGGCTTTTTTGAAAATCAAGGAACATGGTCTTGCTACAATTGGTGGGATTGGAATCATTTTTACCTCAAGTACTAATAGAACCCAGTGGTTATTGTTTACAAAGTAAATGAACATTGGAAATGATCCATCAGTAACACCATTTTTCATTGGAGTATAAGTATCACATGACTCCAATGAAATGAAATATATAGGTCTGGAATATTTGTCTGCTATGATTTGACCCATATCTAATTTAGCCAGCCATTTTGAGGAGGGAATCTTTTCATTGATTTCTTCAACATCAAGTCTTTTGTTTAATCTTTTCAACCTCCTTTGCACCACCAAGCTTCTTGATTTAGCATGCTTTATTTTTTGCTAATGTTTCAATCATTTCCTTCCTAACTTTAAACAAACCATGTTCTTCATAACCAAGAGATTTAGCAATGACTCTAAATACGCAATTCCCATCTCCAATTGGATCCCAAACCTCAACCAAGAGCTTATGGAGTTTTTTGGGTATTTTATTGAGGTATTTCACGTTTGGTTCCTATCATGAAAACTAACTTAGTAATCATTTCTTTAATCAGATCAATTAAATTAATACTCACCAAAGATGAGCTTCTGGTTGAGCTTTGCTTCACCTTCTCTTCCTCTGAAGAGAATTCTGATTCCAAATTAAGTGATCCCAATTAAATTTCAGTTTCTTCCTCTGAACTATGAAATTCAGTTTCAGATTCTGCCAACTTTGACTAACAATTCATCATTAGTTATTAACTAATTTCATTAAACCAAAAAAATGAACATATCCCAAAAGAAAAGACTTAAAATCTTTTTTCTTTTCTTATTTGGAGCCCTTCTAGTCCTTTTTTCCCCCTTGAGTTTTTTTTCAACATGCTCAAACCAAGATGGTTTTTGCCGCATATCTGTTGATTTTGGCCTGCCCCTACTTGATTTTAAGAATTTAGGTTCAAGTCTTGGCTTCAATCAATATTTCATAATCTTCTGAATGATAGGTTTCAATAGTCCACTTTTCTCATGATCTGGAGATTCCATGATCATTGCATTCTCTTTTTCATGTTACTGAGGAATGCTTAGCATTTCATTGACATTGCACTTGAAAAATTCAAAAGGATCAACCATTAGTGAATTAGGAATCATTAATCAAAAAGCATTAATCAAAAAGCATTAATCAAAAAGTATTAATCAAAAATCATTAATCAAAAAGCATTAATCAAAAAGCATTAATCACATAGTGATTTGAACAATCAACCTTGAACAATCCAACTTAAGCAAACTTACAGAACTAGAACTGCAAGGGTCATAGTCCAACCTCCACTGAGGATGAAAATCTTTGGGTATCACAGATCCTCTGAATGCTAGACAATCACCTATTTGGTGGGAACAGGGCAAACCCATAGTCTTGGAATATGACTTGGCGCACACTTTGCCATCATGATCAAGTTTGAATTTCTCAAATTGTTCCCTAATAAGATGAATTGCCTCTAAAGGAAATTTGTAGGTCCGTTACGCTTGATGTTACAAGCCCCTTTCACTCATTCTTTAATTCTTTCATCTCATTAGATCTCAGCTATTTTTATTTCTTACATGGTTAAAAGCCTTTGCTCAACCTGATCCAACCATACTCAATGCAAACTGGTCGCCTTCAATAGTCTCATCCAGAAATTGGTCTTTGACTCTTTTGGCGAGGGGGTGAGAGGGGGATGAGCCTTGTCATTGACATTCATGCTCATCCTATCCATCTACTTTTACAGCATCAGCAATTGACTCTGATTGAACAATCAAGATAACCTAGCATCTCAAGAAGTACTTGATTACCATCCTCAAGATCATCAGACCTACCTTTTGTAGTCAATGGATGGCTATGATAGAAGCAAGTTGGATTCCAATATGTCAAGCCAAATTCTGCCAATCTTCAATCCTATTAAACCGATCTGGACCAAGGATGCTGATCTTCAATCCGGTTTGACCAATTTTGACCAAGGAACCTTTGAGCAGACTAGAAGGAATCTAAACCTTGAAAGACATGAATCTGAGCAAGAAGCCAATAGCAATTGCAAATCATCCAAATTACTACTACTCATTTTCATCTCTACCATCAACCCACGTGCAATGAACGCAATAGAAGGAGCAAGAAGGATTGAGTGAAGTGACCAAGCAAATGCGTGGACTGGTCAATTGATCATTTCAAGACTCGTTGGACACCAATCATCATTGATACCTTAGTCGCCCAGTCAATTTAATCAAATCTGATTTGGATCAATGTGAATCAAGAAGGATTAGGATTCATTCCCAAGTTATCCTCAATCAACTGGTTTGAGTCTGCTGCTTACTTGCATCCCCAAACTTAGGAGCCCGTTGTTGGAAGAAGTAGAAGAATGAGTGATGGATGATGAGGAAGAATGGAGGAAGATTGATGAGATGAAGGAGAGTTGAAATCAATTGAACTTACCAATTCATTGAAACAATCAATACTCAAACTCATTGAAACCATCTTTGAATCTAACTCAGTAGGATCATCATCATTATCATCATCAAACTCATCATTCATTACACCCAACTCAACAGATCAATCATTCAAGAAATCCTCAAACTTCACTTCAACCAATCTCATCAATCCAACCATGAGCTTACCATCTCAATTGATTGACTTGTCCAGAGACTATCACGCCAACCACACCTTGCTCAATCAGCCCGTCACTTGAGGTTGATCTCTCAAGCTCACCGTCAAGCCTTGCAGATCTTCTACCAAGCCACAACATCTCATCCATCGCAACCTACCTCAATCTTCTCATCCATCCTTTGAATCATCAAGCACCACGATTGAACTGTAATCAATGAGATTGATATCAGAAGCAAACTGATTTTTATCATCCTAAGCGTACTAAAGCATGGCATCATCCCCAAACTCAATCAAGCTACCATTGCACTTGACTCAACCTATATCATCCATCAACTCCTCATCCTACTCTGATCTAAATCTATCCACTTGGTCAAAGATCTATAGCTAAACTATCCTGATTTCATCTACCTAGTCAAACATCTCACCTGTGATCATTCTGATTCTTGCCTTTTGATCGAATCCAAGAATCAATTGAAATCCATTCTCAATCAATCCAAAAAAATCAATCAATCATCAAATCAATATCAACTGGCTTGACCAATCATTCAACAAACCAGTCTCAATCAATCCTAATCAATCAATCAACCATCAACTCAATATTGACCGGCTCAACCAATCAATCAACAAGCCAGTCTCAACCAATAAAATCCAATCTGATCAACACTGTTGTGTATAAGCAAGACCTGCAGCCAGTTGGATCCAAATCCCTCGAGGCGCTACTCTTTGCTCAATCACTCACAACTCAATCTACCTACAAATCAACCAAGTCAATTTTATCAATTCTACACATGATTAGAATCAAACATGCTCCTTAACTTCCTCCAGTGCAAGTCAAGCGGGGGTGTTATAATTGGAGTTTCATATATTTGACTTTCACTGGAGTTTAAAGTACTATTGATTGGATTGATTCAATATTATTATTGTTAACCTTAAAGTACAAAAAAATTAGGTAAAATATAACTTGGCTGTGCTGTAGTATTGTGATTAACAGACTGTTTAGTCATAGCTATTAGATTTTTTAGTCATAGCTATTAGATTTTTTAGGCATAGCATTTCACTTAACATGTCACTTAAACTGCTTATGTTAATTTTGCCTTATTCATTGTTTACCCAACCACTTGTTAGCCAAACATGTATTTAGTCTATATAAACCATGGTGCTCTCAAGTGGAATTCAAGCATCTGGTCAGCCAATGAATCAACCGGATTGTCCTTTTCCTCCTGATGTCAGGTCCGTTACGCTTGACGTTACAAGCCCCTTTCACTCATTCTTTAATCCTTTCATCTCATTAGAGCTCATCTCTTTTTATTTCTTACAGCATGAACCAATTTAATTTGATTTGAAACAGTTCCATCAAGGCTTTTCCAAAAATCAAACAGGTTTCCCAAAGAGTTTACAAGGAATTGTTTTGAGAGTTGCATGGGCCCCTTCAACCCAAGATGTTGTTTTGTTTCCAAAATCTGGGTTTATACAAGTACATGCTGTTACAAATTTCTCTTTGATAGGGAAAATGTTATTTTCCATATACTTGAGTAAATGCTCACAGTCTTTCAAGAAACACTATACAAGTCAAAAGGTCAGAATCCAAAACTAAGAAGAATAAGAAGAAGTGATTTGGACCTACTCTGAGTTCCGCATCATTTACCTCTGCCTCCTCCTTGGTCTTTGAGGCCCCATACTTTGCCCACAGAGTCATAAAGCTTTTCCATCCTTCAACTTCATTAACAAAGCATGCTTTACAGTTTCCTTGTATGTTTTTAGACAAGTGCCAAGTTCAACATTGTCTTGATAACTCAGGGAAACTAGATTCAACAGCACAAATCAGAGCTTTTTCACGGTCCTTCACAAAGACTTTTGGAAGTTTCTCAGGATCATAAGCCAACTCCTTTAATGCGTTTATAGACCAACTGTAGAACTCAAACGTTTCTTTTGTTATAAAAACAAGAGCTTTTGTGAAATTTTTTCAATTGGATGTCATTCCTACAACATTCAATAGCGGGGTTTTGTACTTATTTGTCTTATAAGTACAATCCAACATAGCAATATGATGGAATTGTTTTGAAAGCTTTACTGCCTCAGGATGTGCTAAGTACAGGGCCTCCAAGTGACCCTCTCCACTGAACTTTGACCAGGGAATACAACTTGTTCCTTCAAGCTGCTCATAGAGTACCTCCATAAAACTTTTACCCTTTAGTTCTGAAAGCATTACCTTCCGCTTAGTTTTATAGATTGTTTGTTCTTTAATGCATTTATAGACCAACTGTAGAACTCAAAGTTTTCTTTTGTTATGAAAACAAGAGCTTTTGTGAAAGTTTTTCAATTGGCTGTCATTCCTAAAACATGCAATAGCGGGGTTTTGTACTTATTTGTCTTATAAGTACAATCCAACATAGCAATACAATGGAGTTGTTTTGAAAGCTTTACTGCCTCAGGATGTGCTAAGTACAGGGCCTCCAAGTGACCCTTTCCACTGAACTTTGACTGGTGAATCCAACTTGTTCCTTCAAGCGGCTCATAGAGTACCTCCATAACACTTTTACCCTTTAGTTCTGCAAGCATTACCTTCCGCTTAGTGTTATAGATTGTTTTTTCATCAATATAATCCTGCCCATCAATCTTTCTCAATTTTCTCTTAAGTTGTAAAATATTGAGCCCATCTTTCATGCCTTCCTTAAGTAGATCCAAGGCTTTCCCGGAGAATCTCCTCAGTTGAGAATGCACAGAGGGATTTTCAGATGGTTGATGTTTATGTTGGGTTTCTTCATAGGAGATTCTCCACAAGGGGTCTACCTTTGTGCAACTTGCATGGATTAAAAACTTGCACCCAACCTTCCTTGTGTGAGTTTTTCTAGACCATTTGGTAAGAAGTTCTCCTTAATAGAAACCATGTCTATCAAAGGCTAAATCCACATATTTATCTTTCTTTCAGTAAAAAACTGTCAGAGCATAACCATGCTTTATAGCCCATGATTGACAATAGTTTTTTTCCTCTTCCCTAGTAGGAAAAGCTCTCACAGGAGGTGGGTCAATTGGATCTGTCATAGTTACATAGTTATATTTATGGCATGCAATCCATCAGTTTCAATCATATTAAATATGGCAAAGACCAGTAACATAAAATGTTACTCACAACCAGAGGTCAAATCCCACTGTGAAACATTTTGTTCCTCAATTTTCACCCTTGGTGAGGATGCAATTGGGGCTTCCAATGTTTCATTACCCAAATCCTTTTTTTTGTTTTCCAAAGCTTTGTTGATGGCATTATCAATGTAGACCTTCCATGCAGCCATGTGAGAAGAATGAGGGCTTTCCACTGTTCCCATGCAAAAAAATTCAATGGTATACTTCAGTATTCAGTTCAACTTTCAACTGAACACACAAAGTTTGCTCAATTTTGAGTTGAGAAAGAATTGTGTGCAGATTTTTATATGATTTCAATTTTCACTTTACTTTCACTTTGGTTTCACTTTAAAGTCAATTTGGAATTGCTAGGTGTGGAGCAACATTCCCACAAATTATGTGTTGTTCCCAAATTTGGGTTGACAGGACCCAAGTGTGGTCCAGGGGGTGCCCAAAAATTCTGGTGTGACTTCTGGGGGGTTGTGCATCCTCAAAAACAGCGGTTTTGAGCCATGTACGGGGGTACATGGCTTGAAATTGCCATTTTTGGGGGGGTAAACGGCTCCTAAACCACCCCCTGGGGCCGCACATGTATGAAACGGCCCTTTTTAGTTGTCTATGGGCCCCCACGGCTCATTTGAGTGGTGTATGTCCCTACACAACTACCACATGGTTGTAGCCATGAATTTAACATCACCCTTTTTTAAAAAAGAATTGAAAAAAAAAACGTTGCACCAAAATGCTTGTGTTCTGAGGGCTGATTGGCCACACCTTCCAGATCAATAATTAGGGGCATTTTTTTTTCTTAAATAAAGTTTTCAATACTATTTACAACTTATTCAATTAGAAAAAAGAAATGAAAAATATTTATACAAAAATAAAAGGAGCTGAGCAAGCACCATTGCCAAGCAAACGGAAGGGGTACAAGAATATCAACACTGACTGGGGCCATGAATGGACATGCCTTTGACTTCAATGTTGACAGAGTCCCATTGACCAAAAAGATTGACTCCCATAGCATTAGATTACAGAACCTTGGCTGGTAGAACTAAGAAGGTTGCAAGGGGGAGGGGGATGGAGCATGTGCGGGGGAGGAATTGATTGAGGGGGATGGAGCAATTGAGGGGGAGAAAGTGATTGAGGGGGATAAAGCAATTGATTTGGGGTTCCAAAATCTTGGCATTAGCTGAGTGCCAAGATCTGCAGCACAACCTGATGGGGAAATCAAGCGCGCTGGGCACACACCCAAGCCCACTGCGCACTGTTCCAAGCGGACTTGGGAGTGTTACCAGACAACCTTGAAATTCCATAAATCCTAAAACAAGCATTTTGGCACAACAGTTTTTTTTTCTTTTTTTTAAAAAAGAATCCCCCAAAAAAGCCATTTTACCAAAATGCTAGTCTTTGGATGCAAGCCTCCAAACACAAGTGTTTTGGTGCAATTTTTTTCTTAAAGTGGGATTCATAAAAAAAACTGTTGCACCAAAATTCTTGTGTTTGGATGCATTCCTCCAAACACAAGCATCTTGGTTCAATGGTTTTTTTTGTGAGGGGGATTGCTTAATTTGTGTTTTTGCTGACATGCTGCAACTTTTTCACTGGCTGCAGCTAGCAAACTTGTGGTTGAAGGCCTAGCAATCAGGTCTTTACAATGGATGAAGCCTACCACACCTCCAAAGCCCCTAAAGCTGTCAACACCCATCTCCTTAGCTTCTAATCCAGGTGTAATTTCAATCTTTTTGTTGGAAGCCAAGAAAATGGTTGACTTGGGATCAAGACCCATGAGTTCCAGTTGATAAACTTCTGAAATTTGGAGCAGTGTGATTCCGCAGCAGATGAACCAGAATTTTTCCATGACCCCTCAAAAAGGGTTCCTGGGATTCATAGTGTGCAATACAATTGGTTAAAGTAGAAGGATTACTTGATGCAACATTGATTATGTTTTTGTTTTGTGTTTTTCAAGAATTAAGTGTCATTTTTTCTTTTCTATGTTGATGGAAATAATTGTGATATGAAATAAAGTTCATCCAAAACCCAAATCTGAAACACAGGTGAAAGGCAGGAAACAACCAGGTGAAATAAAAACAAAATACCTGTGAGATTTGAAAAAAAGCAATTTGAATGTATTGGTGAAATATTACGGTTGGTTTCATAGATCTCCAGGTTTTTCAAACTTCAGATGTGTGCTTATTTTTTTGAAATTTTCAAACAAAATTGGGATTTATCAAAATTCACTTGTCACTATTTGTTAGAATTTTTGATCACCGTTTCTATGGCTTGGGAATCCCAGTACATAATATTTTGATTTGGTATGTTTTATATATCATTACTTCCAAGGTGAATGCCAAGTGAGTTTCAGTTTCATTAATGTGGAAGCTCAATTGAATTCTAGTTTCTGCATTTGGGAATGACCAGTGAAATCCATTTTCCACAATGGTGAATAATGTGTGGATTCTACTTTTTTTCAATTTACAATTTGGTTAATTCAAGATACTTCATTGGTGAATAGAATTTTCCTTTCAAGGGAGTCAATTCCTTGGAAAATGGGACTGGATGGTGACATGTAGTAACTTTCCTGCCAGAGACCACAATTTGGCTCTGGTGTCTATGGGGGCTGGCATTTTCAGAAGAAGGGATAGTTGAAAGAGATACTTGGGGGATAGGCTCCAGAAAGCCAGTATCCATATGAGTGGAGGTGGTGGCCACTGGTGCTGGAAAATTGGAAAATGTCCTAGCTGTTCCACAAGCTCTGGGAGTAGAAGGGTCAGTAGGTTCAGTGGTACCCCTTCCTCTGGAGCTACGGGTGACATCTGGGCTAGAGATGTGAGAAAATAGAGCACCTTATTGAGGCATTCTTATTTCTAAGAATAAGGAGTAATCCAAAGTTTTCTTCACCTAAAACAAGGAAAAAAATGATTGAAGAAGGTTATACCCAAATTTGATTAAATACGCCTTGAGTTCCAGTATCAAAGTACCTTGTCAAAGCATCAAAGTGAAGCTTCAAACGCTTCAAAGCATCAAATTAAGGCATTGAAGGTGTCAAAGTAAAGGGTTAAAGGCATAAAATTCTCAAATTCAGGTTTCAAAGAATTGAATCATCAAAATGGTGTCTTAGATTTTGGATATTGGGAGTATAAAAGGGAGGTTTCATAAGATAAGGGGTTCAATGAAAAAACCACAAATTTAATAGCCAAATCAAGGTTGGGAAGGAATAGAAGAGCAAAGCAAAATTGCCACCAATTCAATAGCAAGACTTGATGCAGTAAATAGGGTAAGGATTGTTGGTGGTGAAGAGGGGATTATTGGGGAAGAAATCAGTTTAATGTCCCCAGGGCTGCTTACATGCAAGCAGGGCTTGGTACAAAGGGGAATCTACACTCAGTAGGCTTGGGGGAAAGGATATGGAAAGATGCTACAAGGAGGAGAGTAGGACTGGATTGAAGAGAAGGTGCTGATGAAACTTGCTGGGATGTATTCCTAGTAAGAAGTAGTAAATTGATTTCTTGGGTAAAAATCAGGAAGGATGAAGAGGAGGCCAGTTTAAATAGACAATGGTTGGAGCTAAAACAGAGGAACAGTTGGTTGGGGCTCAGACTACATATTTAATGACAAGGGACTAGTCTAGGAAACATAGAGGGCTGATCAGGTATGCTACTAAATTAGGCTAGGCTGCTGCTATATTGGGGCAAGTTTAAAGGTCTGGGCTTTCTAAGTTGCGAAATTGCAATTGAAGGATGAATAGTGTACATGGAGGTCATGAAACTATGTACTAAGTAGAGAGAGTATGGGATACAATCTGTAAGAGGATGTACATGAGGATTCCCAAAGGGTAAATCATGACAGATTATGGTTTAGAAAGAGTTAATAAGGTTAGATTATGTGCAGAACTGGGAGATTAAGTATGTGAAAGACTATGGAGTCTATCTGCACACTTTATGAGGTTAGACTATATGTAGATATGTACTGCATGAAGATCCTGAGGTATGTAGTTACTTGGGATATATTGATAGAGTTTCCTGAGCCATGAGGTTGAAGTTCCTTGGAAAATATATTAGGCCTGAGGGCTAGATTGGGTCTGCTGAGGTTAGATGCTGATGTTAGACTGAGTTAGGTGTCAGTATGACACCCTCCTGCACAAGTCTAACCAGGGATTTCACAAGCTCCTGTACAAGTCTAACCAGGGATTTCACAAGCACCTTGGCGTAAATGCCATGACCATTCAGACCCCAATTTTAAGTCTTCAATCTTGGGCTCTTCAGACAATACTTTCAATTTGGAAGATGGACTATAAATAAACCTAATTGATCTGGAGTGCAACAGTCCAGGGTCACCAGGTTTCCATCAACCAAGCAATCAAATTCACTTGCAAGAGAATACTAGAAGTGATGCAACACCACTTTCTTGAGAGCTTAGGTATTGGAGAAAGATCAAACTGCCTCAGAGATCTGGTTTCTTCCATTAATAGAAACCAAGGACGTACAAATAAGCAACTAGTTGCAAGGAGAAGGAAAGATGTATTAGGGGAATTAATTTAGAAGTGAATTTGGTGGAGAATCTTGGGGTTTGGAAAGAATATTCTGGTCCTACTCCACTCAATCCTCGCAAAACAATGTGTATCTAGAAGACAAAGTAAAACTGCCATGGGGATCCAATCAAATTTTAGGCTTGCCTTTTCATAAATGGTTTGAATGAAATAGCAGGGGCTGGACTAACTCAAATTTCTTTCCCCAACAGCAAAACCTTCAAAATTACAACTTCTTATTTTGTATGGGCTTCAATCAAAACAAAAATCTAGGAAATTCAAGGTTAATAATGCACTCTTCCACTCCCCAATCAGTGAATAAGTCATCATGTACACTCCAAAGGGTTCCACAAGAAACTTTGAATACCTCAAATTAAATGGGTTTTTGTACAGCCTAAAAAACTTTCCAAAGAATTGGTACAAAACTCTAAACTCCTGTTTCAAAGAGGTTGAATTTAAATAATCTTCCTGTGTGCCATGTTGTTACCTTTCACAAAATGGATTATCAAGGTTTTTCTTTCACATTGAAAATTTAATTCTAGTGGGAGAAGGCAACAAATTCAAAGAAAAATTCTTGGAAAATATTTCTGTATCTAAAGCTCAGGATCCAAACACCATCCTTGGAACAAAAATTTTGGTGCTCAACAACCAAATTCTCCTCAGTCAGAATAATTATCTCCAACATGGGAAAAAAGAAATTGGTTTGGAAGACTTTCAACGAACAACTAAACCCCTTACTTGCAACCTAAAGCTCAACCCAGCAAGTGAAAAAGACCATCAAGCCTTCAAAAGCCTCACCATCAATTACCTTTTGGCCATTCAATTTATGAATAGAATTTCCTGCTACAAAATACCTGATGGAAGTTAAGTCATTTCAAATTTTGCCAGATTCTTGGTGAAGACTAGAAAAATTTGCTGCAAAAAGCTCAAGAAGACCTGGAAATATCTCAAAATTACTAAGGAGACAAAACTCCAACTCATGATTCAAAATCCAGCCAGCTTTATCTCTGTCTATTCATATGTATCATGGGCAGACAATCCAGACACAAGTAAATCTCAAACTGGATGAATATGCATGGTTCTGGGAAGTGTTATCTCTTGGAAAAGCTGCAATCAAAGGAATATTAATTGGTCTTTGATTTAATTTGAATTGAATTCCTTGGTGACTGCCTTTCATGAAGTAACTTAAATGAAAGCCTTAATTAAAAAAATTTTTACTGCAAACATTTACTCTGTTACCCTCAATATGGATAATAATGGGCTTTCAAAAAGGCTATGAAAATTTGGTTCCAACTCAAAAACTTGACACCTTGCCCTCAAAACAAAAGGAATGAAATACAAACTCAATTCAGGAAACATAACTGTCAACTTCATAAAATCAGAAAAAATGCCTGCTGATGCACTCACAAAATCCCCCACAATTCAGTCTCCACCTGCTAAAAAAATTTTTCTCCAATTCTCCTCTGTGTCCCTGACTAGTTTCATCTCTGCAGGAATGATTATTTTGGGGATCTCAAGTGGGTGTTTCATCCTCCCACAATCGCTCATTCCATCACCCCCCCAGCACCTTCCTCCTTTGAGTGAGTGGGCTTCAACTTAGGATACACTTAAAGCTCATTGGCTCAAGGGGCACCCAGCTACCATCTGGTGAGAAAATAAAAAGGGGATGATGTTGTGAAAAAAACTCAAACATTTCAACTTCTCTTGGCTCAAATCTTCTTTTTGATGGATCAAGACCCACCAGCTTTCCTAAAACTCAACTCCACCAAACCCAACACTCAATCTAAGTCTTTCACTTTTTTCTTTCTTTCTTCCTTTCTACTAATGTCTTCATTTCTTGCCTTTAATTCATCTTCTCATATACCTTGTCTCAATCTCTAGTTTATGTACATGGTGATATTTCTCTTTTCCATTTTCCTTCTTCAGATCTCAGCTTGTCACATTTATCATCTCTACTTTCTTAGTTAACTCCTTGTGACTTCCTTCATTCCCTCCTTTTCCCTCATAATCATCATCCTCCACAGTTAAAACTCCTCTCAGCATGCTGTTAGTACTGTTGTACTCTCACATTGCACTTTTCTTTCTCATTTCTATTTTTTCTTGGTATTCTCATAACTGTTGTTTTTTAGCTTCAAGTTTTCAGTATTATCAATCTCAACAATTCAATTGTACTGATCTTGAAAACCTGGGAAATTCAGCTATCCAGAAATTGGGGACTATTTACTTTCTCATGTACCAATTGTGTGAAGGATAGATAAAGGATCCACTAATACATAGAGGGAGGGGTATCCTGGGAGAATAAATATTACCTTAATGATATTCAGGGAGATTTACAGGAGGCAGAGCTAGTAGATATAGAGGTGGACCTTGGATGTACTGAGTTTCCAGTTATTCTGAGGTGAGTGAGGCTAAAGTGTGAAATTGTGCTTATGACAGAAATAATAGAAGATTTTCTATTAGTCCCTTTACCTTTTAATCTTATATCTACTGTTCTCATTGACTAGAAGTACACCCTTCCCAAAGCTTTATCTTTTCAACTGGAATTATTTTGCACCTAACTTGAGTAAGGTTTCCACCAACTCAAATATGCCCGGATGAGGAATCTGATACAACTGTTTCTTTTCAAACGACCACCCCAAGTACTATGGGGAAATCTTAGATGATTAGGAGCGCAAAAGGAAAGCTGAGTGCAAGGGCAAGTGCAAGGTAGCAAGGGATAACTGCAAACTGCAAACTTATGGTGGAGTAACTTTAACACACAGCAAGAGGGATGAATGTTCCAATGGAAGGAAACCAAACCCAAGCTCAATGTGATGACTGGATTTAGCAAATGCAAGAAAGTATGAAATTAACTAACTGAGGAAAAAACCCCCAGGCAAGCAGAGTAGCCTTTATAAGTTAATCCAAGATGACTAGATACAACCTGATGGATGGTCAACTACAGTTTTGAGCAATGAGGCAATGAATGACATGGACAGAGCACAAAATGAAATAACATTATGAATTTTTTCCAAGGTCTTAGCATAAGTGCAAGACAATAGGGGACAAATTTATTGGGATGTAACAGTTGAGACATGAGGGAGTAACCTCAGAAGTAATGCAAATATGAATGTGTAGTTTATGAAGGGTAAGGGACTTTTCC
Source organism: Puccinia polysora (assembly GCA_025617555.3). NCBI lineage: Eukaryota > Fungi > Basidiomycota > Pucciniomycetes > Pucciniales > Pucciniaceae > Puccinia > Puccinia polysora. Next base: position 23,274,898 of record CM062632.1, on the reverse strand, counting down.
ATTGGCAAACTATACAGTTGAGGTGGCTAATTGACTAGCATGGGTGCAAACTAGCAAGAGCATGTGACTGGAAATGGGAATCCAAGGGTTATTGATACCCAGGGTGAAAAGGTGGAGTCCAAATGGATGGTCAACCAAGGTAGAGTTGACTGCAAGGTTTGCAAGTGGATGCTGAGTCAGTTGCCAAGAATGGAAGGTTGTCATACAAGCCAGAGTTGATAAGCGGAAGGCACTATTGATGTTGTGCTTATAGTTTTTCATGCTTATGGACTGATGTAGATGGTACTGAGGAAGATAGTATATCAAAGTGGGAGGAAAATAACTCTTGAGCTTGAAGCATGACAGTTCTATTCTTATTGGCTCCAATAATATAAAATGGTATTCCCCTTTGCAAATACAGAACTGCTTTTAATTTAAAGCTTTGCCACAAACTGCAGAGCTGGTGACACAATTATTTCTCCTTTTGATGCATTTATCACATCAATGATTGATTTGATTCATTTAGGAATAGTTATAATTCATCAAAAAAGGTTAAGGATTAAAGCATTAGTAATATTTTTGTGACTTGAGACGCTTGATTGATCATAAAAACTATTTGAAAATTTCAAGAGCATGCAGTTTTTATACCCTGTAAAATTTCATACTCTAAATTCTTGGGATATTTTTTATCATAACAAAAACCTACACCCCTATCCTTATTATATATACTTCTGTCCATAAAAATGACACAAAAACTATTTTAAAATAAAATTCAATTACCCTCTACCTATCACTTCCAAGAGACCTTCTATCTCTGTTTACTCAATCAGTACTTGTGATTTTCCTTAAAATTTGTAGGATCATCTACAACTAGTTTCAATTCATCTTGAAATTTGGATCATACCCTTGAACTTCCATCTTCAGCTAGCTAAGGATATTGCATGAACCTAACCACTGCCCTGATCAATTTCTGGTCATCTTCAAACAATAGTTTGAACCTTGAATAGTCAACCAACCTAACTAATTGAAAAAGTTAGCACACCTTCCCATTCCCAGGCCTCATTCTGCTTTGTTACCTTCATTACATTGATTATCTATTCTCTCAAATTTCATTGTATTTTCAATCATATGTTGTCATGACCTTCCTATACTCCAATTTTTTTATTGAAATTTTCTGCATCCTTTCTTTACCTATCTAAAGATAACATCATCAATTTGTACCTATTCATCCACATTTAAATTTAGACCACCTTAAAAGGAAAAGACCTTTCCTGTCAATTTTTTCCTCAGTTTTTTGATTTCATACATTCTTGCATTTATTCTGTGACTCAGTCTCTTAATCAAGCTTTGCCTCAGTTTTCTTATTGAAAACTCTCTCTTGTAACTTGCAGTTGAATTTGAACTCTAGTTTTAACTTTATGGGTTAACCTAGCTAACCTTAGTATTTCTTTTAGTTTTGGTCCTTCTTGTAGGTTCCATGTCCAGATAAATTCTTTCCAATTTCTAGTATGTGGGGTGGATGTGTGATAAAGATGAGGTCAAGAAAGGGGTATTGGATTTTTTGGATTACTATGGAATGAGATTTTTCAAAGATTATGGCCTGCCCAATCCCATTTAGTAGGATGTTGTTTTTCCTGTTTTAATGGAAAATTGATCTAGCTCAGGCCTTCCATTTCATATACTCTCAGTTTTGAATCCCTAAAATTTGGGAAATATAATGAAAAAAACCTAAGGTTATCAGAAGTAGAGGCCAGTCCTGTTGATTCTTATAAGCTTATCCAAAAATCTATCTCCTGAGGTTCTGTGCTCTATTTATTTCATTATTGGTATGATTGTTCTCCTTTTTGATAATGATCTTAGATCCAAAAGGTTTTTTTAATAAATCTATGGATTGATAAATTAAGTTCAACCTTTTGATCATAATGTTTCCCTCTTGAAATACTACATGGTTATTTATCCCTCAGTGACTATCCAATTTTAACCCAATGATCCCACCATGGGCATTCCAATGGAGGAGAAATTTTTGGGGCATAGATGGAGGACCTTGCAAGTGAGTTGGAAGGTATCAAATGTTAAAGGATATTATGTGAGGGCACTAATCATTTTTATCATCCTATTTTTGAAATTAAACTTTTATTTTATTTAACTTCATCATTTGAAAAAACATGAAAATAAAAAACAACCACAATACATAACATTAAATGTAAACTAAAATGCAATAACACAAAATAACATGAAATAAATGGGGCATTGATTTCACCAGCCTGTGCAAGGAGAACCTCACAAATAATTAAATACAATTCAATTCCATCAATTAGGGCTTTGATTATTAGTAAAAAGTGTAATGAATGATGATTAAATAGTAGTTGGCTCTATATTGTTTTCACTATTGTCACATTCAGTGTAGTTGACCAAAAATCAGTATTCCCCAAATTGTTGCACCATTTTCTCACCCCGTGGAACCTTGAACCAGCTCCCCTCAATCATTTCTCTATTTTTCTTTGATCCTCCCATTATTCTCTTCCTCTGACAATCCCCATCCTCCAAGCATCCTGATTCTCCCATCATTCTCAATCCTCCTATCTTCCTCATCCTCTCATCTTCAACTCCCTCAACTCACTTCTCCAACCCCGCTTGCCTAAAACATCCACCTCCTTGCAACTGTCCAACAATCCCAATAATCCCCTCAGCTCCCTTCTGTCATCCATTCTTGCTTCAATATTACCTACCCCGCTTGAATCATCATCTCAACAACATCACATCCGTACTTGCTTCAATATCATCTGCCCCGTTTGACTCATCAGCTCAATGACATTGACATCATGCTCCAACTCATAAATTGATCAAACGTGAGGTTCACAATCAATCAATGCACGCCAAAACTCTTGGACTCTCACAATTTCCCTACTTGCTTCAGATTTCATTCAGACTCCATCTATTGTCTTGAACTCCTCATTATTTTCATACATTGCTGCGCTTTTCCATTTCCTCTTAAAGCTGAAACTGTTGTGGGTAAGACTACTTTTCCATTAATCTCATTATTTTTCATGGCTACCCAATTTTTTCTGTTTCTCATTCATGTTTTTCAGTCACATTGGTCTTTGATTGAAATATATTTTAGATCTGTGATCTTTCAACTTATCAATTGTATGGGCCTGGTTCAAGACAGCTTAAGATTCTTGCTTCCAGTCAATTCATTCCAGCAAGATATTCAGAATTATGGATTACCACTTTGAGGTTATTTTGTATGCTGATTTTCAGCCATATTTTTATTTTTAATGGTGAGATGTAATGCAGTGATCCCCCTCCCAATAAAAAAACCCAAAAGTAGTCAGTTACTTGAAGAGATGGTTCATGAGAAAGACCTGGGAATGCAAGACTTGCTGATGGGGGAAGAATTTTAGGCTGATTTTTTGGGAAATTCTTGATTTTAAATCCTTGGATTGATGGGTGGATGGAAAAATGGGGTATAATGAGCTGAATGGAGGCTGAAAAAAAAAAAAAAAAAAAAAAAAAAAAAAAAAAAAAAAAACAGGTCTGATTGGAGAATCCAAAAGAAAAAAATATTTGGGGGTAGGGGGAGGGATCTGGGAGGTGTTATAATTATGGCCAGCAATTAGCTTAGGCAAATGAGCAGTATTTAAAGCAAAAGAAATGCTGGACACTGTGTGTCAATAATGGCTAATGGGGCTCTCACAATGGGGCAATATGTTGGATGAATTCGATTGGATGATGAATGAATGATGGAAAACAGCAGGGAGAAGAGCTCCTTAAGTACAAAAGATTGGCCTCTTGTGAGCCCATGATACAACAAGCCAAAGGGCAAATTTTCCGCCCCAAAAGAGCTCTACAGGCTCTACAGGCCTTGTTACTTGGTTTGGACTGCATCAGCCCACATGGCATTAGTCCCTGAACCCTTACAACCAGACTATTCCGGTCCATTCTTGTGTTTCCACCGTTACGGGGCTGAACCAGCCCATTGCTGTTCAGTCCCTTAGTTGGTTGTCTATTACAACCGGCCCTGATGGCATCATTACCCCTGTTACGGGCTGGTTGCCTCATGCATCCAGCCCCTGGCCCCTGAAATGGGCCAGGTGGGACCCAGGGCTCACCTGGGTCCGGTTTCAACCTCACATGGGGGGTGTGACCAGCGGACATGCTGTCCCCCCCTCTATCTCTTACAAATCCCTGGTGGGGGCGGTCAAATCCCCTCACCAGGGGCCCTGGGGGTCGATACCCCCCAGGGCGTCGTCACAGAAAGTTGGCCTGGGAGGTGGTCAGGTCCCCCCAGGCCCATCGCTCCTCCCCCTCGGTAAAGGGGGGGGGAGAGTGCCCCTTCGCGCTTAGTTCGCTACGATGGCGGGGGGGTGATGAAATCCCCCCCACCTGCCGGTTGCATACCATGCGGCCGGCGCCGCCACCTCCTGGGGCAAGGGGGTGGTCAGGTCCCCCCTGCCCTGACCGACCGCCTTGTTGCAGCCGGTTGCTGGCTGGTTCAACCCAGCCAGCCTGCCCCCTCCCCCTCGCGACGGCGAGCGAGGGGAGGGGGAGCGAGCCGGGGCCGCGAGCCCCGGCTCCGCGGCGCTGGTCGCCGGTCGCGACCAGCCGGGCCCGCGCGGGATCCCTCGGCCGCGCAACAGCCCCGCGCGGGCCGTCGGGCCCCGCGTGGGCCGTGCCGAGGAACACAGGCGGCCCCGAACGGGCCGCGACGCGAGCAGCGGCCCCGAGCGGGCCGCGACACGGGCGGCAACCCTAATGGGCCGCCCCAAGCCCGAATTGTGAGAAAAGACTACTTTTGCGGGCCAGCCCGTCTGGCCAAGTATGTCCAAAATAAACCTTGGGCCCAATTATGCCCATACAAGCCCATCTGGCCGTATTTGCCCATATACCCCATCGGGCCCGTTAGGGCCCGTGTACCAATGGGTCTATTTCACGCGTTTTGAGGCCAGTTTCCCCAACTCTGTAACATCCACATGGGCCCTTATGGTCCGTGTGTGTGTCCAATGGGCCTCAGAGGCCCATTTGTGCATCCCATTTGGATTACACTTATACGTAGCACCGGCGTAAGTGCGTACGTATTTTAACAGGAGGGAGGTTTGAAACCCACAGATTAAACTGAACAAAATACTGAAAAATTTTTCCCATTCCAAGCTTTATTACAAGCACAATAAGTACTGTGTGGAATTGTGACAAATCCCATATCTGTCAATATTGAATTTCCTGGAAAACCTATCTACAGGACCTGCTATTTTTTCCAGTAAACAGGTTTTGCGGAATTGGTAGACAGTGGGGAGGGATTTTTTTTTTCCAGAATTTCTGTCTTTCCTTCCCCAAGTTTTGTGTCACCTTCTTGAAAAAGCAACAGATGGGTTCAGGATTGTTTCTCATTCAATGCAGTTTCCCCTTCTCCAGCAATCCTTCAGCTGGCTTCAAAGTGAAGACTGACTCCCTTGAATCTTCAAATCCTCAAAGGTAATGTTTTTTTGAACATCTATTTATTTATTTTTCATAGTTGGTTTGATCACTCTAAAAAAACTTTCAAGCCCGTCTCTCAAGGCCCAAAAATCACAGGCTATTTTTTAAGAGAAAACTAAAATTTTCTTTATTTATTTCAATATCTATTTATGCACAGTTTACCACCTTCTTTTTTTTAAAAATAAAATAAAAATAAAATAAAATGGTATTTTACAATTTTTTAAAATTTTTAGCTATATTATTGCACTTATCATGGCAAATATTGGTTGCATTTTTTTTCAAGTTTTTCTTTCCGGAAATTATCACCTGTCCACGTGGACAGAAAACCCAGGGATGTTAGCCAACATTGTGGGAAATTTGACAGGAATATTGGGCCTGGTAGACATTTAATGCAAAAAAACTAGCCAAAGAATCTGTGGAAGTGGACATACATATCAGTCAGAAGAGTGGACATAAATTTGTGAAGGTAGAAAGTTTTTTTGGGAAATACAGACAGTTTTTTGGGGGAATATAGAAATTTTTTTTGGAAAATATAGAAAGATTCTCTTTGTAAACTAATATCTCCTGAAATATACATAAATCACTGATCCAGACTTCATTTTGGGTTAGTAACCTCTGGGTGTGGTTGTCTGATGTGTTAAAGGGGTCACATACAGTCATGTGAAGTATACTCTTTAGGTGATCTCTAAAAATGCTACAGGAGGTTGGAATTCAAGGATGAGTTCAGTGATCAGACCCTACCTGAGTTTTATCAAAGTTTTCATGTCTTGAATAATATTCTAAGAATGTCAACTCCTTCTGAGAGTTTTATTTAGTTTTATTCTCCTTAGCTTTTTTTTATACTGTTGTTAGCTGGTTCTGCAATAGTAGCCAGCTGGAATCAATCATCAACCAGATTGAATCAAGTTCAACCAAAGGATAAGCAAACACATTTCAAAAAAAAAATCATACCTACTCTGATGATAAATCAATTATGAATAAGAAAGAAAAAAAAATAATAAGAGAGAGAGAGAGAGAGAAATCATTGTCTAAGGTGGTGTTCAGATTCCAGGTTTATTTGTAACTGTAACTCCCCCCAGCCCGCCAAATTGAAGTTACAGGGAGTTTCAGGGGGTTACAGTTAAATTTACCCAGTTTTGAGTGTTTGGCAAGCACTTTAACCAATCAAGTGTAACTTCCACACAAGTGATACTCCCATGTTGTACCTGCAAAAAAAGGTAACAGCAAGTTACAAGGTTTTGACCTTGTGACTAGCTGTAAACTTCTCCTTTCCTGCCTGTTCTTGAAGGCTACAGTCACAAAACCACAGAATTTTTGGCTGGGGGACCCCAGGGACTCATCCAAAGTTACAGTTACAAATCTACACATGGGTGGATTTGTAACTTGTAACCTACACTTATGGGGACTCATCCAAAGTAACAGTTACAAATCTGACCATGGGCCAATTTGTAACTTATAACCTATAATTACAGTTACATGCGGAAGCCAAACACAGCCTAAGAAATCCCATTGTTTTCATCATTCTCACCTTGGGATATGTACTTATTCTCAATGAAAGTTAATTGATTCAAGTGTTACATACTTACATACACATAAACATTGATTTGATCTAAATTGATCGAGTTGAGTGGTGAGATTGATTATATGGGAAAGGATGGGGTTGAAGAAGTATGTACATCCATACATACACACACAGTGGATCATGAACTGGTTGAGTTCTGTATTCACATGTATGTAAATACATACCAAGTGGGTTCCCCCTGTAAAAATACAGGGTAAGACACAAGTATGTCATGGGACCTAATTTCAAGTTTTTCACACATTCACTGCATTTCACACACCTTGTAGATAGCCTTTTTCCAAACCATCCACCCGCCCTGGGATCCTACTCTCTCCTTACCATGATCTGGATGCTAGGATTGGCCTAACCTTGGGGCATTTGGCTGAAGTGGTGGATGGTCAGGTGAGTAAACCTTTTGAGAGTAATTTACCAAGATTTAGATCCTGGGATCAGCCTAACCTTGAGGCCTTTGGCCAAGGTGGTGGATGATCAGATTGGAAAATCTTACAGGTTAAAAGCCGTCAAAACAACTGAATAATTAAATGGAAAATAGGTATCATAGGAAAAAATATAATTAGATTAAGAACCAGGCAGGAAAACAGAAAGGGACCAACATCACAGACCAAGCAGAGGAAGCAGGAGCAGGCAATCACAAAATGGGGGCTCAACCGTCATCATCAGTGGGATTGTGTCAAAAGGAATATTTGAATTGTGTTTTGAGGCATTACAGAAAAAACTTACCCAGAAATTCCAGCAAATGGAGACAGAAATGAGTAGGATGGCCACACAGCAGGAAGCATCCGGATTGGCCATCCTGCCTCACATGAACTTGACCACCCATTGCATCAAGAGCCCCCTGGCCATCAAATTTTTTCAATGATCTAATGTCCTTCCATTGAAACATCAACATCAAACACCCCATACTAGCCTTCAATGGATCCAACTTTAACATGTGGGGGGGGATGGAGTCAAACAAACTTGTACTCAAGCCTTTGACCACAATCCAAGCTTCTTGGGCAAGCCTGCAATTTTGACATGCTGACCAGTATGGAGAATTGGGCAATCTTCAAACTCCTACAGAACTTGGTGAACAACAAGTTGTATTCCATCATTGAGGTGTTGCAGGTTGAGCTTGCAAATTCCATACACAAGACTATTTTCAATAAGTGTAAGCAATTGCATAGGCAACAGAAGCTTACGGTTGCAGAGAGAATGATCAACTTACTTTCATCCCCCAAGGCCAAAAATGACCTGGATCACAATCTCCCATATGATCATGGAAGATTTGAACAAACTCAAGATCATGCGTAACAAGCTAGTTGGTCTATTACTCCAGTCAGTTGTGGTTGTGCCACCTGGGATTGATAGCAAAACCTACAAGTACTCTGCCTCCCAGCAGCTGAACAACGCCAATGATTCCCCTCAATTTCTCAATGTTGCAAACCTCCTACAAGGCGCTATTGGCAAGCTCCAATCCAAAGGTTTGGTGGGAATGGACCTAAATGAACTTGATCATATTCAGGTGTTCCATGGTCAATAAATACCTCCTCAGTGGAGGAACCTAGGACTTGGGGAAACAACTAATAATCCCATGGGGAAGCCACACCTCTCCATCAATTTTTCTGCCTACTATGCTTGGAAGTGGAAGTCAGATAATCTTGTGGACACCTATGGCTGCAAATTTAGATACTGCAGTGAGGAAGGCCACTGGTATGTGGACTGTGGAACATTCTGGATGGATGTCCAGATGGGGAAGATTACTACACCTCTGGATTCCCATAAAAATCACACCTCTTGGTACCTACCACCACAACAACCAATTCAAGGCCACCATTGCAACAACCCAATCAGAGTCTTGGAAATGCCAGAGTTTGATGGTGGGGAAATTTTTCTGGACTCTGGGGCCATTGCGCATGTGAGTGTCCCCTTGAAATATTTCCAACTTACCTCTTGCCTAGATAACCCAAAGTGTTTCTTCTTAGCAGCCAATGAAAATCACATGGATGCTCTCACCCTTGGCAGGCTATCCATTCCAACCAAGATGGGAAAGATGATGATTGAAGGAGTATACCTGTGTCCCCTGGTAACTGGGATCTGATAAAGTAATTGATTTGGATTATAATGATAGAATAAAAGATGATAATAGGTGCGCTATATACAGGAATACAATGAGATGATGATACAATACAAAAGCTAGGTACAACAAACACGGTCTGTTTATAGACAGGTCTGAGTCTGTAGAAGATTCTCCCTGAGCAATCTTTATAGTATAGCTTGGTATTGCACAGTTGCTTTCCAAGGCAAGTGTGCTTATGTTTCTTCCAAGGAGAAAAGAACGGTGTAGGAGAAGGCAATCTTTTGCTCTCTATAGGTGCTTTTACTGTCGAGTGCTTTTCTCTCTTCCATTCTGTTTTTTTATCTCTTTTGAATGGTTCTTGAATGTCTACTGACATTTCTCAAATTGCTATTCCAACACGCCCCCTTGATTTGTGGTCTGATGCTGCTATGTTTGCTTGGGCTGGTATGATTTCAATGATTCCCATTTCTTGTCGGAATTTTGTGTTTTTGACGTGATCAAGTGGTTTAGTTATACAGTCAGCTATCATATCTGCCGTCCTTAGGTATTGGAGTTCTACTTCTTTATTCTTGACAACATCTTTTACAAAATTTTAGTGCACGTCAATGTGCTTTGTTCTTGAGTGGTATACAGGGTTCTTGGACCGCTTGATTGCCCCCTTGTTGTCGCTGTAGATTAGAAGTGTTTCCAGATCACTTCTGTTGACTTTGTAGTGTAATAATTTGAGCCAATGGCTTCTTGGAAAGTTGCTAAGAGGGCTCAAAATTCTGCCTCTGTCAATGAAACACTTACTGCTCCAAGACACTTGCTACTCCAGCTGATAGTGGCATTACCTGAGATAAAAACATACCCAGAACAAGACTTTTTTCCAATTTCTTCTGCATAACTGGAGTCTGATTAGCCTATTGGAAGATAGTCTTCAACCTTTTGGTACATTATACCCATATTTTTAGTTCCTTTCAGATATTGTAGAACTCGTTTGAAGGCTTCCCAATGGGACATGCTTGGCTTTTCTAAGAATTAAGATAAGGTTCCAACTATGAATGCTAATTCCAGTCAAGTGCATTGAGATAGGTAATTTAGGGACCCTATTGCTGATCTATAATCAAGACCAGTGTTGATAAACTCTTCATGTTCTTGATTGGTTGAGTTTTCAAGTTTGAGGTTACTCTGGGTAGGTGTCATGGATGGTTTGCATTCTTCCATATTATAATCTTCTAGTAGTTCATTTACATAGTGTTCTTGACTCAAGTTGACGGAATCTAGGTTCTGAGTGATATTTATTCCTAATACATGGCTGGCTAATCCTAAATCCTTTATCTTGAATTTGTTGTTCATCTCTTTGATGGTCCTTTCTGCCCCATCACCAACTAAGATAATATTGTCTACCCATACAAATAGTATAGTATCTGATTTGATAAAAAGACAAGGGTCCGCGTTGCTAACTGAAAATGATTTTTGAATTAGCCATGCTTTGAGTGTATTATACCAGCTTCATGCTGCCTGTTTAAGGCCGTAGAGTGATTTTCTTAATTTAATTATATAGTTGTTTGGTTTTTCTACAATTTTCCTACAGCTTTCAAGGTTGTATAATTTTTGTTTGGTTTCTTGGATCAATTCCACAAATCCTTCAGGTAGTTCAATGTAGACTGCTTCATCTTCACTAAGCTCAGAATTTAGGTAAGCTGTTACAAAGTTGGCTTGTCATACTTTTTGGTTGGTTTGTACTGCATAATTGAATAAGTACCTTAGTGTAGATAGTTTTCCAGTTGGAGAGAACGTCTCTTCATAATCTATTCCTTGTTTCGGGCGGAATCCTCTAGCTACACATTGTCCCTTGAATCGTTTAAGATTACCATTTTTTTCAAACTTCTTGGTGATTACCCACCTAGTATTTATCAAAGTTTTATTTTTGGGTAACTCTGATTGCTTGGTTATTTCAAATACTCCTCTGTCAATTATTGAGTCAAATTCCTCAAATACCGCTTTCTTTCATTGGTTCCATTCTGGAGTCCATTTAGAAGCTTTAAGATCATTTGGGCTGTTCTTGTTTTCTTTAACTACGCCGCTGAGGGCAATATGTATAACATCATTGGGTGAGTAAGTGAAATTTTCTTCTAATTCTTCTGCTACCTGTGCTTGATGTTGGAGTTGTCCCTCTATAATTGAATTCTCATCAATGTTGCGGCTAATATTCTTTGGTTCTACTTCTCTAGGGATCCAATCCCATCCAGGTTTGGTTTTGGTGGTTTTCTTATTCTTCACCCCCGTATTGGTCGCAACTGAATGATTTGATTCAATCACACAATCTTGTTCTCCTTTGTTGACTACTACAGGTTGGCTTGAAGTTGGTGGAGAGTTTAGTGGAGTGGTTGATTCCTCAGTAGTACATTCTGGACAGTCAACGGGGCTTCCATTTGCAAATACAGGTTGGATTGGTTCTAAGTAGGGTCCACTGGGGTTTACATTTGTGTCCAAGCTGTTAATCAACGGGATTTTGTCTTCATTAAAGCAAATATCTTGATATCAAATCATCTTCTTTTCTTTAATTAAGTATATTTGATATACTCTAAAGTTTTCTTCATATCCTACCATGATACCCTCTTGACTGCAAGGTTCCATTTTTCCTTTCTTTGGTAGGTTATTCAATAAAACAAGAGATCCAATTTGCTTGACATGATTCAAGTTGGGTGAATACCCAAAAAATAGCTCGTAAGACGTTTTTCCTCTGATCTCATTTGTCCGATTCCGTAGGTAGGTAGCTGCTGTTACCAGTTCTGCCCAACATTCTTTTGGTAACTCCAAGTCTAGTCTTAGAACTCTAGCCTTTTCTATCAATGTCCAATTCATTCTTTTGGCAATAACATTGTGTTGGGGGGTATACGGAGTGGTAGCAATAGTCTCTATTCCTTGTGAGTTACACCATTCTTCAAAGTTTCTATTCACAAATTCACCTCCCCCGTTGCTGATTATTCTCTTGACATTTCTCTCAGCTTGGTTTTCGGCAAGCTGTATGATTCTTTGAATATGTTCAAGTGCTTGATCCTTTGAGGATAAGAAGGAAGTCCAAACAAACCGTGTTGCACTGTCAACCATAACAAGGATGTACTTAGATCCTCCTAATGAGTCTGGGGTGATTTGTCCCATCAAGTCTACCAAGATTTCCTCCAAAATGTTATTGGTCCGCTCAATCTGATGTTTGAAGGTTGGTCTGGCCATTTTTCCTTCCATACACACCTTACAACCGCCCAATCTCCCCCCATGCCCTAATAGCTCATGTTCAGTTACTTGGGCAATTTGGCATCTTGTTTCTTCTACAAAAAGTAATTTGTTAACAATATTTCCACCAAAAACAACATCATTTCCCTTTTTAACACTGAATTTCTTGTTGCAGTGATTGAGAAGTTGTCCGCCACATTTCCAAATCTTGACTAAGGATAGGAGGTTGTATGTGATTGCTGGTACGTATAAGGCCCCTTTGAATTTCACCTTCCCTCCATTGAGAGTAATTTTGACGTCTACTTTCCCTTTGATTTCAATTCCTTTGCCCGCATCACCAATTATGACCAATCCAGTTGCCTCTACAAAATTCTTGAACACCTCTCTTTTTTTGATGTTTTATCTGCTTTCATTCTCATTGTCAGCCCTGTCATTGTGTTTCCTCCATATTTTTATTTGTTTCCTCCATATTTTTATTTGTTTGTTTCACACCATGTGCTCTGCATCCTTCTTATCTCTGAGCGTCTTATTGTAGTTCTTTCATCTGTACGTTCACCTGTCCTGCAACCTTTCACGCACGTCAGAAGAATACCTCACCCGCGGCTATACAGCGACTACTCAACTCTAGCGACTACAAAACTCACTTAAGAGACAAGCAAGCATCTCATGATCAATGTCCGGTGACTCAGACTCTACCCTTTGACCAACTCCTCAAACACGACTTTGATCACCAAACAATCAGGACCTGAAGACTGAATCAAAGGAGTCAACTCAACAGTCCTCCAAACTAATCAACCATCAGTCTCTGAACTATTTCTTGGTCGGATCAGTCTGCATCAAATCCTCAACAACTGCTCTGCTCTACTCAATCTCATTAGAGGTCATCATCTAACCTTTAGAGCAATCAGTTACTGTTTGTGTTCCTCACAATTTGTCTCTTTATGTTTTCACTCTCTTTGTGGCTGAGTTTCTAACCTCATATTGTGATCTGAAATAAATTAGCCTGGTCTAGGTTTTCCATTTCACTTAAACTTTTACACGGTTAAAAGCCGAAAATGGATCACCCCAGCTCAACCGGCAGGAATCGAACCACAGAAACACCTGGACCAGGAGGAGGAGGAGAAGGAAACTTTAAGGCACTGGCACTGAAGTCTCTCATGGAATCCACGCCACTACTGACAGAAACAAATTACTCAATCTGGCGAAAGAAGATGGAACGCCTATTCAAAATGCGTGGAATCCTTGACCTTGTCAACTCAAGTGACCCCTATACGGAAATTCCCGACGACAATGAGATGGCGGGATACATCATGTCAAAATTGGATCCTGCAACTCACACCAATATCATCAACTCTGAAAATGAAGACTCAACAAAGCTGATCTGGCTGGCCACAAAGAATCACTTTGCCTTGAGTCAAGCTGCCAATTGGGCTCGAACTTTCTTCAACTTCCTATACCTGACATTCAACCAGAATGACATAGAAAGCTTTGTAACCTCTGTAAGATCCCATCTAGGAAAACTCGATGAAGTTGGAATCAAACTACCAGCCGACATCCTTAGCTACCTAGTCCTGTTCAAGCTGCCCAAGTCACTCAAGGCTATTCAGTCCCAAATCATGCATTTGGGTCTTCAACTCTCAGTTTCCATGGTACTTGACCATCTTGTTCAACACAAGAATGAAGTCCAGGCCAAACTCCCCAAGACAACAGACACCAATTCTGCGCTGTATCACTCCAGCTATCAAAGAGACTCGAACTACCCAAGATGCCTTGACGGGAAACACAATCCCGCGGTTAAGTCTCATTCTCAGTCCTCCTGCTGGGTTGAGTTCCCTGAACTAAAACCTGAAAACCCACCTAACAAAGCAAGACGGGGTCAAAAGAAGAAGTCACAGGAAGAGTCTCACTTCTATAGCTTTTACTGCGCAGATGGCAAAGCAAAGTCGGACTCTGAAGACCAATACATTCTCGATAGTGGATGCTCAATTCACATGTTTCAAAGCAAGGAACTCTTCATCTCACTTGCTGAACAGACAGGCGACAACACCATCAAAACTGGAAAGAGAGGAGAAGGCCTGATCATCAAAGGTCTTGGCACAACAGAAATCTTGGATTGAGGCAAACGTATACGTTTCAACAATGCAGCCTGGGTTCCTGAAGCTACAGTCAATCTTATCTCTCTAGGAGCTCTACTGAAAAAAGGATGCCTACTATGAGTTAATATTGAGACTGAACCCTCCACTTTTTCACTCAGATTCAAGGGCAAGTCGCTTCTATCTGGTATTATAGAGAACAATTTGCTGCTCATCAAGTTTGGGGACACAAACCAATCACGGCCTCCCATGTGCTACCTAACTCAATTTGACCTAACTAATCTTCACGAAAAACTTGGTCATGCAAGCATCAAACGCATGGAAAAACACTTAGGTCACAGCATCACCAGAACTCTAGCCAGAAACTTTGAATGTCTAGCATGCAGCAAGGCGAAGATATCCAAACATCCCTTTGACAGCACTCAAGCTCCAGCCTCAAGGGTTTTCGACCGGCTTCATCTGGATTTGATGGGGCCCCTGAATCCAACCAGCAAAGGAGGGATGCGATTCGCTCTCACGATCGTTGACAACAAGTCAGGGTATCTCTCTTTGTTTCCACTCCCTTCAAAAGATGCTGCCTCCAATGCCATTAAATTCGTCATTGAAAACGAGGCCAAGAAACTACTTAGATATCCTTCTGAATTCATCTCTGACGGAGGAGGAGAATTTGTGAATGAAGACCTGAAACAATTCTTCAAATCCAAGGCAATTCAGCACATCATCAGCGAACCATACCACTCTCAGCACAATGGAAAGGCAGAACGCGCCAATTGCACAATTATGGAGTCAGTTCGCTCCGTGTTCAGCTCCACTTCTATCCCGAAGAACTATTGGCACGTCGTTATACAAAGCTGCTGCTTTGCTCTCAACCAAATCCCTTCAGAAAAAGGCGGGGAGAAGCCGTGGAAGATGCTTCAAAGGGCCGACTTACCCTCAAACTATCTACAGCCCGTAGGTTCTTCAGTAATCTATCTACTCAGCAACTCCAAGATCCCGTCAAAACTAAGTGAAAAAGGAGACGAGTGAATTCTTCTTGGTTACAACCCTTGACTTTTCTCCTACAAAATTCTGTCAAAAAGCGGAAGGATCATCGAGACAAAACATGTCAAATTCATGAACAAAGAGCCAGCTATCAAACTTGAACCTCCTATGAACAAGCATGCAGCCGTAGGTACAAATCACCCAACTCAGAATGAGGGTCTCAAGGGTTTGGGAGCAGGTACTGATGGAACTGTTGTAGAACTCAAAGAAGATATCAAACCTTCCACTGAATCCTTGACTGAATCAGACCTGTCTGAATCTGACAGCTCAAACACAGAAGTTCTTGAAACCCTCAAACCAAATCTGCGCAATCGTAGTCAGCTCAGGCCTCCCCAAAGATATGGGTACTATCACTCAGATGTGCCAAAGAAAATTCATGTAGCACTCAAAGATCCAACCTGGGTACCTCCTGTGGACAAAGAACTCGACACAATAGAGGAACTAGGAGTCTGGGAAGACGCCGATGAATCAGAAGTCACTAATCCCCTTGACACCACCTGGGCCTTCAGATGCAAACAAGACTTGCACACTGGTGACACCACCCTCAAGGCTCGCGTCTGTGTTCAGTGATTCAACCAACAATTCGGTATTGACTACTTTAATACATTTGCTCCCACAGGTAAGGTGGCCTCTTTACGAGCCCTACTATGCTACTCTGTGGATAGAAAGCTTAATATACTTCAATTTGATGTAAAAGGAGCCTTCCTTCATGCTCCGCTGAGCGAGGACGTTTACATCAAGACTCCAGCTGGATCAAAGCAAACTACCAAATACCTCAAGCTGAAGAAATCTCTGTGCGGGCTGAAACAAGCACCGCTAAACTGGTATAAAACCTTGAGTGAGTGGATAAAGGAGAGTGACAGCAATCCATGTCTCTATCTCCACGAAGACCAAATTACGGCTCTCTTCTTTCATGTAGATGATCTTATCGTTGTAGGGAACACGGATGACTTCAAAAAACGGTTCCTCACAAAATTCAAGGATTCCTCAGCGCACAAAGTCAACACTCTACTTGGAATGAAGGTCAAACTCACTCCCAATCCAATTATTCTTTCACTCCCCAATCACATCAAGAAAGGACTGGAGGAAATGAACCTTCTCGATGCAAAGCCATTGAACAATCTATGTACCTCTGGACTCCAACTGAAGCCAGCGACACCTGAAGAAATAGAAGAATTCAAGAAGCTTGGGAAGTACTACAGGTCCCCGATAGGTAGGCTGAACTTCATAGCGAATCTGGCAAGACCCAACATTAGCTTCGCAGTCTCAAATCTCGCTCAATTCTGCGAAAAACCTGGGATCACCCATTGGAAATAGTTGATCCATGTATGGCGGTACTTACTCAAAACAATCGACTTCAAACTTGAATTCCAATCAAAGTCCATTGCGAATCATCTTGTCACCTACAGTGATGCAACCTGCAGCAATGATCCGGTCACCAGACTCTTGCAAACTGGCTTCATCTCACTCTTCAAAGGATTCCCTATCTACTGGACCAGTAGGAAACAACAAAGCATAGCTCTATCCTCAACAGAATCAGAATGCAATGCACTCTCAGCTAGCCACCTCAAAGGTTGTTGGCTTCATCATCTCATAACAGAAATCTGGAGGACCTCTTCACTCGGACCCCCAATGCATCTCGTTGACAACAAGGGTCTCATTGATAAAATCAAGAAGTTTGGATGTAAATCTCATGCAAAGTACATTGATATCAAGCTCAAAAGCATCAGGAATGACTGGAATGATGGTCTAATTAACGTCAAACTAATTTCCTGCCACAACATGTTGGCAGATCCACTAACCAAACCAGCGAATCCTGCTTCGGTACTCAGGCTCACTAGGTATGTAGGGAGCTGAGCTCTTCGGACGTTGAGTTGAGCCGGCGTGTTGATGTTTTATCTTCTTTCATTCTCATTGTCAGCCCTGTCATTTTGTTTCCTCCATATTTTTATTTGTTTCCTCCATATTTTTATTTGTTTGTTTCACACCACGTGCTCTGCATCCTTCTTATCTCTGAGCGTCTTATTGTAGTTCTTTCATCTGTACGTTCACCTGTCCTGCAACCTGTCACGCACGCCAGAAGAATACCTCACCCGCGGCTATACAGCGACTACTCAACTCTAGCGACTACAAAACTCACTTAAGAGACAAGCAAGCATCTCACGATCAATGTCCGGTGACTCAGACTCTACCACTTGACCAACTCCTCGAACACAACTTTGATCACCAAACAATCAGGACCTGAAGACTGAATCAAAGGAGTCAACTCAACAGTCCTCCAAACTAATCAACCATCAGTCTCTGAACTATTTCTCGGTCGGATCAGTCTGCGTCGAATCCTCAACAACTGCTCTGCTCTACTCAATCTCATTAGAGGTCATCATCTAACCTGTAGAGCAATCAGTTACTGTTTGTGTTCCTCACAATTTGTCTCTTTATTTTTTCACTCTCTTTGTGGCCAAGTTTCTAACCTCATATTGTGATATGAAATAAATTAGCCTGGTCTAGGTTTTCCATTTCACTTAAACTTTTACATCTTTCAGAGAACATGTGTTCCAAAGCACCTGAGTCAATCAAGATTGATTTACTTGTTTGGTTACTAGTGAGTGCAATTGCATCCTGAAATGTTGCTAAAAATGCAACGGATTTAGCTGACATGGCACTATGTGGTTTATCTTCCCTTTTTTGTTGATTGTGATCATGTTGTTGTAAATTGTGCATCTTCTTTAGTCAACAATCCTTTTTCATGTGACCAGGTTTCCCACAGTTGTGGCAATTGAACTTGAACTTTCCTTCCGCTTGCATCGCAACTTCTTCTTTAATTTGTGACAAGCCATTCCCAAACATTGCTTTATCATTTTTGACACTCGCAATTATTTCTTTGATTGTTGTGGAAGGTAAAGGAGATTTACGCTCCTAAGTTGTCTGCAAGTCCAGAAGTTATTGATCTAGGCGTCTGTAAGGAGGTTGGATGCAATGAGTTCTTAAGTTTAGTGAGATAAAAGAGAGATAATGATATTTATTCTTTTTCCTTCAATCCTTCCTCTTCCTTTCCTTTCCTTCTCCAATGGATTGATTGATGGATCCTAACCCAACCCAGAGTTGAGGGTGAGGACTTGGATCCCCCCCCTTCAACCCTAACCTAAGTACAACCACAAATGCAAAAGAGCAATGAAACACAACCCCTAAGCACACACCCTAGCCCAACCCTAACCCTCCATTCCTTGCCCCATACCCCTGCCCTTCAATATCCACGTATGCCCGGTTTGTCCTTCTCATGGCGTGGCCCTCTGCCACGCCCTACTTGGAGCCCCCTGGTTTGCCCGCCCGCGTTCGCCTAACCCCCAATCACCCCGCCCTTGCTTTCCGGACTAGCCACCCGCAAGCTTGGTTGCGCCGGCTCCATCACTCGGTCCGCGTTTCCTGGGCGGGTTGCGGCCCGGCGCCCTCAGAGTAGACCCAACCCGCACCTGGTGCTGAGCCCCACAATCCCTACTGCTGAGCCCTCATCAGGCACTTCTGAGACCGCGCGCACCCAAATTCTGAGCCCAACCTACCCAACTGCTGAGCGCGCAGCTGTCACACGGTGGTATGTGACACCATAATAACTGCAAAGTGGACTGGCTTTCATCCAGTCTCATAGCCTTTTGGTTAGGCCTTGCCTCTCAGTTGGTTTGAAGTTGTGCGAGGTATGACAGTAGACTGGATGAACCTGTTGCGGGTTCAATTCGCAATCAGGACAAGTTTTGGGAATGGCTTGCTCCTGTGACAATTGTTGGGTTTTCCACCTGTCAACAGCAAGACTCCCAAGTCTTGGTGGCTCCTTATGGCGTTCAGGAGTGTGTCTGAATATGGCTCCATGTTGCAAGGTCATGGGTTAGTGCCACCAGCCATACACACTTTGGGACAAAGTGCCCTTAAACCCGGGGGTACTGTCACACGGTGGTATGTGACACCATAATAACTGCAAAGCGGACTGGCTTTCATCCAGTCTCATAGCCTTTTGGTTAGGCCTTGCCTCTCAGTTGGTTTGCAGTTGTGCAAGGTATGACAGCAGCCCGCGACGCAGCTCTCAACCCAAGGTTATAAATATGACACCACATCCCCCCCCCCCCAAGTTGAGTTCTGTCCCCAGAGGTCTTCCATTTCTGCCTCGCCTCCATCACCCTACCAATCCACCACTCCCCTACCCACCCCAACTCACCCCAGCCCCTCCTCCCCTTCCGCTCTGTCGCCACTATGGTCCCCTGCGACTTCTGCACCCGGAACGGGCTTGCGTGCTTGATTGTCCCAGGTTGACGCGCTTGCACTTCTTGCCGTCGTGGCCATTTCTGGTTCTTGCTCGGCGATGGAATGCCGCGCCCTCCTCCTCAATCCGGTCCCCATCCCCGAGGCCGCGCAAGAGGGCCCGTCCGGACCCGTTTGTGGTTTTGGACAATGAAACAATCTCCAAGGACTCGTGGACTCTGCCCGGATCGCCTCGTGCCCGCCCCCCCAGCACCAATTTGCAACTCTGCCTCCCCATTCTGCCGCGCAGGGCCCCCACAGAAGGAGGACTATCCAAACTTTGCGGCTTATCAGTCTGCCTTACAGTTCTGGGCGGACCGCGTTTGGGTCACGCAAGGCGCGAGGGACCCGTGCATTGATGAGATCCTCCAACGCCGCGCTGGCCCTCCTCTGGTCCCTACCCCAGCCCCGGCTCCTCCCCAAACTCCAGCTCCGACTCCGACTCCGGCTCCTCCGTACTCGTCAGACTCGGACAAGAGGCCCCCGACCCCACGGGGCACCCCTCCGCCACCCGCGTCGCCGGTGGTTATCTTGTTGTTGCCTCCCACTGGACCAAGCCCCCCCAATGGTCCACCGGGGACCCCTTCTTCACCGGTCCCGCCTCCTCCCAGCCCACCCAAGATTCCGGATATCCCCGTCTTCCCGGCTGTTCCGCTTGCGAGGTTTGATGCAATGGTGGACGATGCGGACGGCCTCCTTTGGCAATTCCTGGCGGCCCCTCGCGCCCACACCACCGGCAAACAACGGGAACTATTGGCGGCTTTCTGGACTTTAGCCATGGCGGCTCGCGCGGACGCAGAGGAGGTGATGAGGACTTGTCCAATGTAGACGGATCTCCCCCCCCCCCTTTTCTTCCTTCTCTTCTTGTATCCTTTTCCGCACCTTTGTGAAAAGAAATAAAACTTTTGCCGCGCCTTCCTGAGTAGCCTCCTGGCTTGTGAAAAACGTTTTGCACAAGATCTGTGTCTTGAAAGCGATCCGCGCGAGTGAGAAAGAGGTCCGCGCCTGCGTCCTGAGTGAGAGTGGGAGTGAGAATAAAGGCGGAGTTGAGAGTGAGGATGAGTGAAATTAAAGTCCACTCCCGCGTCCTGAGCCAACAAAGTTCCCCAGAAGGTACCTGGACCTCCCCAGCGAAACTGCCACACAGTTCCCCATACCCAATCCTGCAACAAACGAAACAATCCTACACCAGCACGCACACAGCCACCCAAGAGAGGCAAAGAAGGAAGTTGAGAAAACAAACATTCTGGGGTGTCTAGTTATTCCAGCTGTGAACCGGCTAGGACACCCCCTTACCAAATCAGACCTGTCCCGTATGTTTCCCGCGCCAAGAGGAAACAAGGAAAAAGAACCAAGCCCATAAAAAAAGGAAACCAAAATCCCAAGAAAAAAGAATTTTTTTTTTTTTTTTTTTTTTAGGGCCTCCATAGAGCCTCCGCCCCTTCCGCTCCTTTTCCCACATTGCCCAATCCGCAGGGCTTGTCCTTGCGTTTACGGACCTGGCTAGTGCCGCGCCCACGTCCCTGTGATCAATTATAACCAAAACCAGTACCAATCCAAGAGCCAATCAACTATAAGAGAAGTAGGAGAAAGGACATTCTGGGGTGTCTATTTATTCCGGCTGTGAACCGGCTAGGACACCCCCTCACCAAATCAGACCTTTACCCTACTCACGTCCCCCCCCCAAGTTGACGGCTGTCCCCAGCGGTTTTTAGCCTTTCACTCCTCCAAGGTGGCGCGTTGCGCATGGGCTCCTCCTCAGACAAAGGATCCGGCCCTCCCAATGATCCTGAACTTCTGACGCCTTCCCGCGCGTTTGCGCCATCCCCGGCCGTCTTGTTGAAGGAGGTAGAACCGCGCGCAAAGAAACGCTTCACATGCGAGGCCGCGGCCTTGCGTTTGAGCGGCGCCCCGTCCAATTCCTTGAGCTGGTAGCTCCCGCCCTTGAACTTGGATGCCACACGGAAGGGACCGTTCCATTGGTTGGCAAAAAGCTTTCCCCACTGAGATTCCAGACTCCGGTTTTACAACAAAACCAAGTCACCCTTCTGCAGCAGATTCCGGAGGCAGTAGGAACAGCGCTTGTCCCAATAGCGGACCGAAGCCGTCCTTGTCTTCCGCAACCTTTCAGCGGCCTTTGCAAGGGTCTTGTCCCGTTGGAGAAGCTGTTTGGCGCGCGCTTGCACTAGTTCCGCAGAAGTCTTCACCTTCCACCAGTCCACTCCCAAGCAGGTTTTGAGCTTGATTTCCACTGGGAGCACCGGACGCTGTCTGTAGAGAAGTTCGTAAGGCAAGTAGCCTGTTGAGCGTTTGACCAAGATCCTGTTGGCAAAGAGGACTGCCGGAAGGGCGTCCTGCCACCGTTTACCGTCCTCCCCACACATCTTTACCAGAGCATCCTTAATGGGCTGATGGCTGCGTTCAATCATTCCAGCACCCTCCGGATAGTATTCCGTGACCCGCCCAAACTTAGCTCCGCAACTCTTAACCAGTGCCATCAAGCGCCCCCAGAACTCCGCGCCTCCGTCAACAGTGACCAAGCAAATCAAACCGTACCGCGCGAACCAATCTTCCCCCAAGAACTGAGAAACCTTCTACACCAACAACTTCACCAGAGGACAAGCCTCAACCCAACCTGACAGATTGTCCCACGCAACCAGCAGGTACGCAAACTTCCCTGACTTTATGTGGACCACATCAAGGGAGACCCGCCCAAACAACGCGTCCTCCCCCGTAGGGTGACTCACCTCCCTGGGCAGCCTAGAACTCCGCCGTTGACACGCTTTTCAAGACTTCACCCATTCCCGTACCGCGCGCACCACAACCGGCCACCAGAACCTTGCCTTCACCCGCCTCTGCGTTTCGATCTTGCCCCAGTGCCCAAGGTTGTCGTGGAGACATCTCAGAATCATTTCCTGGTACCTCCTTGATGTCGCAACCACCAAAGGCACCGGGGTGCTTTGTTGCCACAGTTTCCCATCCTGCATGTAGAAGTTGGTTGTCTGCCGCTTTTCCCACCAAATTTCTGTTCCTGACGCGTCCTCGTGAAACCAGAGATCCCGCAAGAAGGAGCACAAGATTGCATAGCGCCTGGACTTCTGCAGCGGAAGGGTGACCTCCGTCTCCATCATACCAACGCAAATAAACGGAGACTCCACGTCCAAGGGCTCCGCCCCCTCAAACCAATCCTCCCGCGGATACTGCAACAGCGCTTTGGGGATTGTGAACACCTTCCCTGGAACATGAACCATGCCAAAAGTGAAGAGCTGGAGAAACGCCACCCACCTAGTCATAGGAGCGTTCAGCAGCGTTGGAGAATTGATCATACTTGCCAGGGCCTCCGCATCAACCAGAAGCTCAAAGTGCACCCCCCAGAGCAGGTGCTAAAGCCTCCGCACAATCTTGGTGACTCCGCATAATTCTAACTTTGGCTGCAAGTACCGACTCTCTGTGTTAAGTTTTGTGCAATAGAATATGTAATATATTGCTGATTGTAAGTCTGTTGAGCAAGGCTACCAGACAAGGTGCTAATAACAATAGTGTATATGCAATAAAAATGATAAAATGATGATAAAAAATAGTCTGTTTGAATACAACGAGCAAAGAGTACAACTATTTAGACTACTGTGCGCCACTCATGAGTGTGCACATAACCATCAGGTCCTCCTCTGCGGTTAAAGCACACAATAAAGCTTGGCTAATTGGTTTGCTTTCCCCGCTTCACCATATACTTTCTCGGAGTGACTCTTCTTCTCTTTTGTATGCTATTCTCCAATAGATATGCTTTACGTTTGTGTTTGCTTTTAAGGATCAATGATCTCAACTTGCTTTCTACCCAAAAGTTGTTCCTTTCTATCTCTCTATTGAGCGTTTGTATTGATGTCCGCATTTGTTGTGCTTTCTCTTTCTTCTTCTTTTGGTTCCTCATATGTCCTACTACACTATGCGCATGTTTGGTATGCTCCTTGGCTTGCTGTTTGGGTAATTGGGGGTCTTTGACATGTAAATCAATTGCTTGTGTTCCTGTCACCTCTGGTGACACTCGATTGACATCTGAACATGATTGAATAGAGAGCACACATAAGTTCAGTGAGGCCCTCTTTCCAACACACCCCCTTGCTCTCGACTCGATCATTGACAATGGTAGTAAACCCATCATCGACGAAAACTTCACGTGTTTCTCTTGGTCTAATGCCTTCATAAATATATCGGCAACCATGTCTTCCGTAGGTACGTAATCTATCTTGATTTCTTTATTCAGCACCAGGTCCTTCGTAAAATTGAAATGAACTCCTATGTGTTTTGTTCTAGCATGGAATACAGGATTTTTGGCCAATTGGATTGCCCCCTGGTTATCGGACCATATAATAGTTCTATTGGGTACGGATCTGTGTACGTCAAAAGTGAGCTTTTGTAGCCACTGGGCTTCTTGAGACGCTGACAAGTACGCCCAATATTCTGCCTCAGTAGAAGATGCGCTTGGTCCACCCAGTTTTTTGCTTCTCCAAGACACCAATCCTCCACCGCATTGAAAACTGTATCCGCTCGTCGACAAGCTCTCTTTGTCTTCGGCCCAGCTAGAGTCGACATATCCTACAATCTCGTGTCCGCTTTTTGGCTGATACAATATTCCCACGTCTTGAGTTCCCTTGAGGTAACGGACGACTCTCTTGAAAGCCGCCCAATGTACGTTGTTTGGGTTTTCCAGAAATTGAGATAGTTTCCCCACCGCCTAAGTGATATCCAGTCTCGTACATTTGGATAAATAGTTCAGAGACCCTATTGATGATCTATAGTCTAAACCCTTTTCTTTAAACGCTTTGCTCTCCTCTTCCGTTGCTTTGATTAACTTTATATTCAATTGCATAGGTGTCCCACTAGGTTTCCCGTCCTCCAATCCATACTCTTCCACCAAGTCCTTCACATAGTGTGTCTGATTAATGAACATTCCTCCATTGGTGAGATTCTTGATCTTCATTCCTAAAATATGCTGAGCAATTCCTAGATCCTTGATCTTAAAATCTTTCTCAAGATCTTTGATTAGCTGATCTGTATCTTTTCCTACCAGTATCAAGTCGTCTACCCATGCAAATTCTAGGTCCCCTTTGTCTGATATCAGCAAGCATGGATCCGCGTCACTGATTCAATATCCGTACCAAGTGAACCAGTCAGTCATCGTGGTGTACCACCCCCTTGCCGCCTGCTTTAGTCCGTACAGAGTTTTCTTCAATTTTATAATGAAACCTTCTGGGTTGTTAATGAGTGATCTTGCTAGTTCTCCAT